>JAPFBL010000041.1:745000-922500 GCA_026182355.1 Hermatobates lingyangjiaoensis | reverse complement strand
GTTCGGGCGCAGATTGGGGGATGCGACAAGGAAATTAACTATGAAGATAAATGAAAAGTGCACAGACAGTCAAGAAGCGAAATGGAGAACGACGATATATGGAGAGATAGCCAGTGAAATTCTCCTCAAGGCAGCTCCAGAACGAGTGAGAATGGCCCTCCGTATCATGAAGCCCACTAGTCTCGAGGAGACAATTAATGCCATCCGGGAGGAAGAA
This sequence comes from Hermatobates lingyangjiaoensis, assembly GCA_026182355.1. Lineage (NCBI taxonomy): Eukaryota > Metazoa > Arthropoda > Insecta > Hemiptera > Hermatobatidae > Hermatobates > Hermatobates lingyangjiaoensis. Next base: position 922,283 of record JAPFBL010000041.1, on the reverse strand, counting down.
ATGGACCGAGAAGATAACGGTGTTATATACAGAGGGAAGTCAGAAGGAGGATGGGCAGTTGTGACCAGGAGGAGAGTACCTCAGGATAGGCAATTCAGAGCAAGAGCCTATGAGGATCGAGGACAAGGGAGGTATTCACAGGAGAGGAAGCCACGGGGACGTTTTGAAGAGAGAAGATCTCAAGCCAGGAGGAACAGCTATGAGGCAGTGGGAGGCTACACGCGAAGAGAGAAGCCAGTAAGAAGAGGATGTTGGGAGTGTGGTGAACTCGGTCACTTCGCGCGAGAGTGTCCCGTATTTATATCGCAAGGAGAGACCACGAACGACACAGTATAGACCACACCAAGAGATGAGCCCATGGAAGTTAACACAACCCGGCGGGAGAAGATGTGGGGCAGGAGAAGACAAAAAGGGGAAGGCTCTTCAGAGGACGGGAGCTCATCAGAGTCAACAGGGTCGGAGCAAGAGACATCGATAGAACGACACGAGCGCTGGTACGAGCGAGGGAAGTGGCCTTCACTGGAAGAAACTCGTGGTGGGAGGATCGCTAGTCGAGAGAAGAGGAAGAAGGATTGAAGGTTAGGCGAGAGGTATATAGGCGAGCAACAGAGGAATAGCATACGAGGTAAGCTCCCTATATTTTTTTTTCCCAAATGGAAGACTAAGTGTTTGGTAGATACAGGGTCAGATAGCACAATTATGGACAATGAAGTGGCAAAAAGGATGGACAATTATTCAGGGCTGACACCGTGCAACTGCACCTTGGTCACCATGGCAGGAAGGAAGAGCCTGGTAGGCGAATTACAGGTAGAGATGGGAGAATTAATAGGAGAGACCTTGGAGATGAAAGTGCATGTGACCCACTTAGAGACCCAGAAATATGGAGTTATTCTAGGGTGCGACTTTTTGGAGAGAATCAATGCAAAACCTGAGTGTAAAAGAGGGAAGTGGGACATTAAACTAGGAAAAAGGAAATACTTCGTGGAAGGGAGAGTTAAACCAGGGAAGAGAATAACGGTAAACTGTGGAAAAGTGATACCAGGAGAACATCAGGTGAGTGAATTAATGAAAGAATTTGAAAAAGTATTCTATAGTGAAGGACAGAGGTTATCAGCTACAGGTAGGGTCAAACACCAAATAGAACTCCCTGAAGGTACAGTTGTTTACGTGAAACCTAGAAGGTACCCACACCAATTGAAAAAGATAATGCAGGAGCAAATAAAGGAAATGCTGGACCAGGGCATAATACAGAGGTCTAAGTCGCAATTTTCGAGCCCCATTTGGCTGGTCCCGAAAAAGGTCGAGGAGGGTAAACCCCCTAAATACCGGTTGGTAGTAGATTTTAGAGAGTTAAATAAGTACACTAAGCTTGAAAGATACCCTCTGCCAAGGATAGAAGACATACTCGACCATATGGCAGGAGCAACTGTATTCAGTACCTTCGACCTCAAGGCCGGGTATCACCAGATTAGGATGCACCCGAGAGATGTCGAGAAGACGGCCTTTACGTTCGATAGAGGCCACTTCGAATTTTTGAGGATGCCCTTTGGCCTAAAGAATGCGCCTTCCACGTTCCAACGCCTCATGGATGAACTGCTTGAAGGACTGGGAGAAGACTTTACGCAAATCTACATGGATGACATCATAGTGTTCAGTAAGTCAATAGAAGAGCATAAGGAACATGTTACAAGGGTGCTGAAAAGAATAAGGGACTTGGCTTAAAGGTAGCGATGGATAAAACCCGCTTATATCAAAAAGAGGTTAGATTTATGGGGCACCTTATCTCAGGTGAAGGAGTAAGACCCGACCCTAAGAAGGTTGAAGCAATAGATCGATTACCCTATCCAAAGGGACCCAAAGACATCAGGGCTTTTCTAGGTATGATAGGTTTCTATAGAAGGTACGTAAAGGACTTTGCAGCAATCACGAACCCCTTGACGGACAGTTTAAAGAAAGGAAAGAAGTTTATACAAACAGAAGATCTAAGAGAAGCAGTGGAGCAGTGTAAGAAGGCGTTGCGGGGCCCGCTGTTGCTCCAATTTCCTGACCTAAACAAACCATTCATTGTAATGACAGATGCCAGTCAAGAAGCTATCGGGGGAGTCTTGATGCAGGAAACTATCCAGGGAGAGCGACCAATAGCCTACGCCAGCAGAAAATTATCACCAGCAGAAAAAAGGTATAGCACAATAGAAAGGGAAATGTTAGGCATAGTGTGGACTGTAGAACATTTCCGACCCTACCTTTTTGCGGCTGAGTTCACTATTAGAACAGATCATAGGCCCCTAATGTGGATCGGGAATTTAAAGGAGACGTCAGCCCGGATAGCAAAGTGGAAAGAAAGGATAGCTGCATACAACTTCAGGGTCCAGCACGTAAAGGGCGTTGATAATCAAGTAGCCGACTGTTTGTCCAGAAACGTCAACGTCATTACGAGAAGTAGTACGAGAGAGCCAAGTACCTCCAGGGACGTGCGAGAGTTCTTCGCCAACGGGACACCAGACGCAGATGAAGACCAAGAACAACGAAATGGACCGGAAGCTGAGATTAGTCAGGATATAATAAACAACAAGAGAAATCAAATAATTATAAAAGACGACACAGAAGAAATAATAAACACCCAATTGCACAAATATGGCCACTTAAAAATAAATATTATTACAGGAGGAACGAAAGCGAACAACGAACAATTAAGTACAGTCATAAACCAACTAACAGTGCCAGGAAAGGTATACCATTTCTTTATAGAATCACAAGAACTTGAAAATAGACTACTCCGACTAATTCAGGAAAGAGAGCTGAGACAAGGAGCTCATTTCATAATCTGTAAGAACCAGGTAGAAACGGTAAGAAGACGAAGAGCAGCAGAAAGAGGTCATCCTAAATTATCACAGGGGAAAAAACCAACCATCGTGGTGTCACAGAGACCCTTAAACATCTACAGAGGTCGCATTACTGGCTCCAAATGGGCAAGAGGATAGCCCAAGTGATAAAGGACTGTGAAATATGCAAAAGGAGGAAGTATGAAAGAGTACCACTTGTACCTCCATTATTACAAAGTCAGACGCCCGAGGGACCCTTTGAGGAGCTAGAAATTGATATATTTACATACGACGGAAACAAATATTTAACAACAATAGATAGACTAACGAAGTTAGCCTCAGCATGGCCACTAACAAGTAAATCAAGTGAAAGTACAGAAGAGGCATTGCTGTCGTATTTGGCCACGTTTGACTGCCCGAGAACGATCTATATGGATAGAGGGCGAGAGTTCAACAACGTTAAAAAAAAACCCTGTTAAAAGAATTCAATATAAACCCCCATTGGTGTACACCGGGTCATCCAAGGTCCCACGGAGCAATAGAGAGACTACATAACACTCTAACGGAACACTTGCAGTTATTGGCTGATGCAAAAAACATAAAGGGTCATGTGGCAATGGCCAGAGCGGTCCTAGCATACAACAGTAGTATTCACTCGACCACAGAGGCAACACCATTTGAATTGCGGAAAAAGGAAGCGGATCCACAAAGGTTACATAATAGAGTCAAAGCAGCAAAAGAAAGATGGACCAAGCAATATAATCAAAGGAAAGCAGAAGAAACAGGTAGGGTTGATACAAGAAGGGGACTTCGTATATAAACTGAATAGGCAGAAGCGAAGGAAATCGGACCCGAGATACGTAGGGCCATACGAAGTACTCGCAACGTTACCACGGTACAGAGCACAGATATGGAGGATAGGAACGGACACCCTGAAACAAGAAATAGTTCATTTTCAGGAACTGCGACGGGTGAGAAGGAAAATCCCACCAATGGTGCGAACGATTATAGTGTAGTTATGTGTGTTTACCTTTGTTAATTTTGTTATTTTTGTTTTGTACAAATAATCATAGAAGTTCATCTTTTGTTATTTCTGTAATTTTCTATAAACAATGTTAATTCAGTTACTTGTGTGGACGTCATTTTATTTTTGAATGTTAAAACATTATATTCATTTCTTATGTTTAGAGTCAAGTTTTGTTTTGTTATTTTATGATATAACTCAGACACTTGTACGGAGAGCATTGTTGATAAGGACTGGGAGGGGGCAGTAATGCCGGCCCGCGAGAGACGCCGGCCCGCGAGAGACTAGAGGGTTGAAGTCCGTATCAACATTGCCTCTCCTATAAACAGAAGGAGCTGACTAATAAACTCCATTCTTGTCTTCAATCACGTGCGAGCTAGTTTATTTAAATTCCTTTTTTTTTAAAAACCTATTCATTACCCGGACACGCGTAACTTATATATTTATAAAATATATATATATATATTATTTATATATATATATATATATTTTATATATAATATATTTGAACAATATATATAATACAATATATATATAATATATATTCGATTTGTTCTTGCCCTCTTCATTCACACAGTATTTAAAAAAAATTGTGAAGTTAATATACATATATTAAGTTTCAAAGTTATTATTACAGTTCATACTGAAATTGTATATATTGAGTTTGAAAATATTGTAGTCATATCTTGTTTTTGTAGTCCTGAGAACGATGTATAAATGCATTAAAACTTTGGCATAAGAAGGAGTATTTCAAATCAAAGACCTAACCCTCAAAAAACTTGCCAAACGCTATATTTATATATATACTTTCAAAACTTTGAGAAACACGAACATAGGCCGCTGACACCACAGGTATAGTTTTACAAACAGTTAAATAGGATTTAATCTTTACCAGGTAGTCCTAATCCTACGTGCCGTTCTTTACGGCGCCTGACCCTCTGCTAGCCTTCTCAGAACTTCTGCTTTATTAAAATGGCTAGATAAAAGTCGAATCCACCTGCATTTCTTTATAACAAAAAATGTGTATTCTTTTTATGACGTAGGCCAATAAAGAAAGTTTTAAATAAAACCGAAACGTTTGGTATTTGAATTTTTGTTTTTGAAACAAAAAGACCGAAAAACCCGATTTACATTTACTTTTATAATATATACATAAACTTATATATAACACACATATTATATTTATATTATACATAAATATATTATGTATAATATTATATATACATAAACAAATAGGAATGAACACAGAAAGTCTCTATAGAACTCTCTTCGATATTTCGACATCCGTCGTCATCGGGAAGAAGTTAGTTGACTGTCGTCCCTCCGTCAATTCACTCCTCCTGAGGACGACCGCCATTACGGTCAAAATATTGAAAAGTGAGTCTTTGTTATGTTTCTGTCTATGTGTCAAAGTTTATTTTAAGTGTATATATATATATATATATATATATATATATATTAGTATAAATAGGGAGCAGACCTTCTTTATAGATATTGTGTTGAACTGAATTGCCTTAATTAAACATACCTTTTTTTTGAGCAGTTTTTCATAAATTAAGACGATTTGAAATTATCAAGGAAATATGAAAAACTGCTCAAAGAAAGGCATGTTTAATTAAGGCAATTCAGTTCAACACAATATATATATATATATATATATATATATATATATATATATATATTCTAATAAAACTTATGGCTATTTTTAGTTTTATACCTTTTCTGATTAATTTTTTCAATCTTCTCACATATGACTTCCATAAGTTCGGGACCAGATACTTAAGTTCGCTAAAATTTTTATTTTTGTAATCGGACATGTTTGGCCATTATCTACCATCTTCAATTGTTGAAGTCCCTCCTTTTGGTGCCACCAACTTTGTCAGTTGTGATTTGACTCTGACAAAGACCGCTTGTTACAGTTAAAATATCATGATTATCTGGCTTTAGAAAAATGTTTGTGAAAATACCAGTAAACTTTTAACAAGTTTATTTACTTATAATACTTTGAATATTTAAAAAAAAATGTCATAGATCACACAAAAAGTACAAACTTAGTACTATCGATATTTGAAGGAGAAGTCAGACTTGGAGAAGATACAATTCTCATAACATGATGATGGTAGTAGAAGTTAATTTTTTTTTTGTCAGTTATAACTTTAGGGTTATCTTGATATGGTTTTGAAAGGATGAAATAGCAGCCCTTTTGAAAAGTCTGACATTTTCAAGTGTAAACTTTCAAAGCAGCTGACTTTCACCTAAATGATTAGATTCAAGATTAATCAATGTTTTGGGAGCTGCTTTTAAACCTCGCGAGAGATAGTGTAGAGAGTAGGTCGGGACAGGCGAGTCTCCAACCGTCTCTACACCAGTGCTTTTGGTTACTCTTCGTCCTCTCCCATGAAGATGGTTCAAATCAAAATTACAATAGTGAAAGTGTGTTTTTTTATGTTTCTTTATCTATATTGAACTTTATTTGTTCGTTCGGATTGTTTTTTCAATGTTACCAGTTTTCTAGTCCACCTTAAGTGGAGGACCTTACCGAATAATAAGCGTCTTGTGTTTATCACCCTCTTATTGGAATGGGTCAACCTCCCGAGAAGGTACTGATTCTTACACAGCAACTCCTAAGGGATTCTACTCTTTTTTTGGGTAAGCAACTACAGTCACGACGAGTCCAATACCAAAGGCGGTGGTTAAGGAAACCCGAAGGGAATTCGACTTAGGCTTCCCTTCCTCCGTGTTACCAGCAATATTTCAACAGTTATCAAGTAGAACTTCAAAAGAAGGTCTTACTGAGCTTGTTTTGGCTGCAGGTAAGGTCAGTAGTCACAAAGCTTTCGCACGCAGAGGACGCTAACAGATAGCCAGAAGGCAATCAGGAGGGCTGCCTCCCTATGAAAGGTAAACCCATCTAGGAAAGGAATCGCTGAGCCCATAATACAGTCTTTACACATAACTTCAAAGTTGAGTTTCTTTAGTATTTGATCCAAAAGAACTAACTACTCTTGTTTATAAGATCACGTTATGATACCGCAGAAACATCAGCTTACTTATGATGACCGCAGAAACATCAGTTTACTTATGATGACCGCAGAAACATCAGTTTACTTATGATCACCACAGAAACACCAGCTTACTTATGATCACCACAGAAACACCAGCTTACTTATGATCACCACAGAAACATCAGCTTACTTATGATGACTGCAGAAACATCAGCTTACTTATGATGACCGCAGAAACATCAGCTTACTTATGATGACCACAGAAACATCAGCTTACTTATGATGACCAGAGAAACATCAGCTTACTTATGATGACTGCAGAAACATTAGTTTACTTATGATGACCGCAGAATCATAAGCTTACTTACGATAACTGCAGAAACATCAGCTTACTTATGATGACCACAGAAACATCAGCTTACTTATGATGACCGGAGAAACATCAGCTTACTTATGATGACTGCAGAAACATTAGTTTACTTATGATGACCGCAGAACCATAAGCTTACTTACGATAACTGCAGAAACATCAGCTTACTTATGATGACTGCAGAAACATCAGCTTACTTATGATGACCGCAGAAACATCAGCTTACTTATGATGACCACAGAAACATCAGCTTACTTATGATGACCGGAGAAACATCAGCTTACTTATGATGACTGCAGAAACATTAGTTTACTTATGATGACCGCAGAAGCATAAGCTTACTTACGATAACTGCAGAAACATCAGGTTACTTATGATGACCGGAGAAACATCAGTTAATTTTACACTATAGTTTCAACTAAAGTCTAAAGTAATGATCAGATTAAAGCATAGGGTGTAACTGATTATGCAAGTTGTTGTGTCTCATGAAAAAAAAGTGCTCTGATATAATAATGCAATTTTTGAGCGTGTTGGAAAAGGGATGCCGCAGGCTGGCGGCTCAACATCAGCTATATGCCAGGACAACTGGTTTGTAGAAAGTTCTACTTTCCTGACATCAAAATATCCCTATTTTAAAACCAATCGTGATTAACATTTAATATCGTTATCTCTTCTATTTTATATCAGAATATCAATAAAGAATGAAACATTTCTCTGGACATTAAATATTACGATAATAAAAATTGATTGTTTTACATATTTACATAAACATCTTGAATAATTAAAATAAACTAATCTATAAATAATGTGGCCTATATGGGTCATAAAAATATATATATTTATATTGTACATAGTGGTTTCCTTTACGGCACCTGTCTTAATGGACATATGAGTCAGCAAGGAAGACATCGACCAAAAGAACTGGCCGTTGTCAGAATAATACTTGAAGACTACTTATTTCGGTCAAATGATCGCAATACATTTCTAAACAGCTTACTGTGTCTTTAATTCACGTGTTTATTGTGAAATCTTTATATATATATATATATATATATAATAACTTCAAAACGAAGGAAACCCACAGAAAGACACAGACATAACTCATATCGATATTTCGACCATCGTCGTCGTCAGGAGGTGTGAAGAGCGAAGAGACCCGCAGGAAGGCAGGTCGGTGACTCCGCGGCAGGAGTCACCGCCCTGCCTTCTTGAGTTATGTCTGTGTCTTTCTGTGTGTTTTCTTCGTTTTGAATTTATTTTATTTAAAAAAGTCCGCTAGACCGTTTCTTTTAATTGTATATATATATATATATATATATATATATATATATATATAACGACGACAACTCAGAAAAAAGATAAAAAAACACACTTACTAAATTCAATATTCCAAACTGTTTTTCGTCATCAGGAGAAGAATAAAAGAGAGAAAATATATATATATATATAAACTATATTCACAAAAAGAACACACAGAAATAAAACAGAAACTCACTACTATCTTTCGATGGTCTCATCATCAGAAAGATAGATGTGAATCACTCCGAAAACTGTCAACGACATATGTATATATATATATACAACTGAAAAAAACAACACATGAAGAACGTCTCGCCTTCCTCCCACAGTCTTGAACGCACGTACCTCTTCTTCTTACCTTCAACTCTCTTCCTAATGACAAACTTCGGTTCAAAATATAGATCCCAGTAAGTGTTCTCGTTCTTTATGATTTGTCTTTTTCAGTTATTTACCTGTCCGGTTTGGACTGTTCAGTATTATCATTTATATATATATATATATATATAAATTCCAATCAAACTCTCATTGCCGACGTTTCGATTTTATTCAAAATCTTTTTCAAAGGCCTACAATACAATTATTACTGTTTTGTATATATATATATATATAGGGTTCACACAGGAAAGAGAAAAACAAATAAAAACACACACAAAAAGACTCTCAACGATATTTCGACATTCGTCGTCATCGGGCAGAAGCAGCCCCTTTGAGTAGCTGAAGTTAACTGAATTTATATATTTATATATATCTCATATATATATATATATATATATATATATATATATATATATGTGTGTGTGTGTGTGTGTGTGTGTGTGTGTGTGTGTGTGTGTGTGTGTGTGTGTGTGTGTGTGTGTGTGTGTGTTCAAATCCCAATATGAAATGAGAAAATAAGATCTTCCTTTCTCATTTCTCATTTGTTATTGTGGTGTGAATATTGATTGTTATTTCATAAATAGTCTAATGTGAGATTCTATTCAGATTTGACTCTGAGGAAAACCGCTTGTTATGGTTGAAAAATCATAGCATTTCTTCTGATTTTTTACTGTGATTTGGAGGTTAATATATGAATAGATTGATATTTATTTATTATTTTAATATATTAAAGTAAATTTATTTTATTTATTGTAGATTTTAATTTATTGACTAATTATATAAACATTTATATTTTCATAATTTATATATGATATATTTCTATTATTTTATGTATTGTATATTGCATATATTATTTATATAATTAATTTAAATTATTAATTATAATGAATTAATATATAGATATATAAGTTCACAAAGGATAGAGAAAAACAGATAAAAACACACAAAAAAAAGACTCACAACAATATTTCGACACTCGTCGTCATCGGGCAGAAGTAGTCTCTTTGAGTAGCTGAAGCTAACTCATATATATATACATATGAGGTAACTCATATAACTTATATATATATATTTATATATAACATTATTGTTAGGAAAACCCATCTGCATAGGTAAAAATGGAGTAAAACCAAGACACTGTAGTTGTAACCGAAGGTACCTAATGAATTTTCCGAAAATTTGAGTTAGTAAGTGTGTTTCTTTACTTTTCCTCGTATTTGACCATGTGTTTTCCAGTTATAAAACACAAATGGAATAAAAATGAATAAATATAAACATGGATATAGCATAAAGATCTCTTTTTCAAAAAACAGGTCCTAATCAAAAAATTATAATTTATGTGTTTGATAATATTAATATGTCAGTAATTAATTTTATAAATTTTTTAATGATTAATTAATTCGGAGTACTGATTACTTGTTTATTGCAATCTCGTCTATAAATAGTAAGGAATGCTTGAATTGGAGTGTCCAGGAAGGAGAAATGTTTTACCTTATAATGAAGTCTTGATTATGCTGGATCAACAGGTTGCTTTCCCTCCTCTCGCTACCCTGACAACCAAAACGCTGGGAGAAATATTTATTTTTGTAATTGAGCCGATTTGATTTGAGTATATTTTGTAGAATTCCAATAATGACGGGATTCTTAAATTTAGGGAATGACTGAAAGACTGTTAGCTCGCGTCATTAAGTAGAAGGAATTCTTTGGCGCGCTTTCCACAAGACTATTCGATGACATAACATACCTGATGTACTCTTGTAAGAGAACACGCCTGCTTGACCATTTAACGGACCTGTTTTTTTTTTTTAAAAACCTGAACAGTTACATATATATTTCATTGTGTCACCTACTTATATCACCTTAATGATTACTCTTTATTATCTAAATAGATATAAAAGTCACCTTATGTTTACCCACCTGTTTACTATCCAATCAAAAAAGCATTTATTAGTCCTGAAGAATCTTTCTACATGGTAAGTCAGTTTTGATCCTGAGGTTGGTTCAAGCAGGTCGAAAGGTTAACGTGCCAGTAAAATACTGTAATTACTTTCATTAATCACTTATTAGTGGGAAGAGTTTTTTTTTCTTTTTAAATTACTAATCAGGAATTTCATTTAGTAACACACACACACACACCACACACACATATATATATATATATATATATATATATATATATGAGTCGTTATCAGCCTTTGGAGCGATTCACTTCTTTTCCTGAAGACGAGGACATCGAAATATAGTAGTGAGTGCAGTGGTTTCCTTTCTATGTGTTCTTTTGTTAAATTCTAGTTTATATATATATATATAATATATATATATATATATATATATAATTTACTTTTTTCTTTTTTTTCAACCCTTCAAATGTTTATTATATGAAGTTAAGATGAAGTCTGACAATCAGAAAAAGTTTTTAATAACTTATTGTATAATGACTCAAAGTTCTTTAGGAGATACAGGTCACAGTCTAGTTAAAGGATTAATTTTTAGACAATTTTCGAAAAAAAAAATGTAATACTACATTGCTATTGTAGTATGCTATCCTACAATCCATTATGGCATCTACCGTAACTAATAAACAGTTTGTAGGGATACATTTATTCGAAATTATTCACAACTCATTATATAAAAATCACTTATTCAAAACATAATCAAAGTTTAGAAAATTAAAAAAAGTAAAATATTCAATAAATCATGTGAAAATTAATTCTATTACTGTTTTGAATTATAGTTGCATAGTTCAAGAAAGCTCTAAATAAATCATGGTGCTTTCTCAGAATTTTCCAACAGTAATGGTTTAAATGAGAGTGTAAAGGCTGCGGAAATACTTCTCTTTTCTTTTTCAGTATGTCAATCCTTGATATATATAATCAAAGTAAATGTAAATTTAAAGGATTTTTTCTTCTTAGCATAGTTGTGGTGAATTTTACGTTGTTTTACGAAATGATATCGTAAGCGGTATATAACAAAATCGAAGATATGTAGCATACTATAATAGCACCAACCCAATTTTCTCTCTACATAGAGGGATTTTATGAATTTCACCTTTGTGTTGATTGGGAACAATTGCAAAGAGATCTATAGAAACAGCTTTATTCTTGTTGTTGCGATGTATGTACAAGTCAGAGCTAAACAATTGTGAGATGTAATTACACTCCACCTTCAAGTTTACTTAATTCAAGAAACCGTACTTTCTAGATTCCGTACTTTCTTTTTCTTTCAAATTATCATCCGGGAGTTAAATTAAATGAAATTGAGGTAGCCTAACCCTACTAAACTGTGTTAAGGTTAGGCTACATATTCAATGGTACAAAAAAGATTTCACATAAACACGTGAAATAACAATCAATGATCAAACCAAAATATGAAATGGGAAAACAAGACCAAGATCTTTCAACCGTAACAAGCGGTCTTCGTCAGAGTTAACCCAACTCTGACAAAGACCGCTTCTTACGGTTGAAAGATTTTGGTCTTGTTTTCCCATTTCATATTGTGGTTTGATCATCCTATGGTACGCCTTGGCCTGGAGTCAACAGTTAGGCTAGGCTTATTTTTTTGTTCATTATAAACATTATTACGTATTAATAATAGTGTTTATTTAAATTATATGTGTAGTGTGATAAAGTAAATGAAATTGAAGTAGTCTAGCCCTTCTAGAAAATTTTATTACATGATGCGTCTTGGCATGTTGTCAACCACTTTAACCCAGCCTACCAAACATTAGGCTACCGCTTACCAGTGTTACCAATTTCTGGATCTGTCTCGGTCTCTGTAAGTACTGAAATTTGAGGGTCGAGGGTATATTCATTTACCAGGTGCTATTGAGTACCTTCTGAATGAAACACTATGGGTTAATCCTCAAAACAAGAATAGTAGTCATAATCATACAGTATATCACAAACCAAAGTATATCCTCTTCATTCAGCATTCTGGTTTATGACATGAAAGCAGTGCTTACTCATCATGCTATACTAAAGCCATCAGAAAAGTAGTATAAAACAGCTGCACATGGCTTTTTGCAGAATTACTTTAAACAACTTCCTTGGAACAAAGATAGCTGTTTTCTTTCAATTATGTTCTTCAGCCGTCCGTCCTGGCTGGACGAAGTGACCATATTTATTCACTTCCCCAGTGAATAAATCAAGTGCCATGTGGGGATTAAACCCTGGACCTGCCAGATCAGAGGTGAGTACGTTAACCACTGAGCTAACCTGAACCCCAAAAGACCTAATGTAGAAGACTTAAATTTTTGTAGATAGGCAGCTAAAAAAATATGTCTTATATTTTTAAAAGACTGATAATAGTTAGAAAAAAGATGAATACCAAGGATTCCGAATTGAACACGAAGAAGAACACCAAGGATTACGAATGGAACACCAAGATGAACACCAAGCATTACTATGAATGGAACACCATGAATTACGAATGGAACACCAAGAAGAACACCAAGGTTTACGAATGGAACACTAAGATGAACACCAAGGATTACGAATAGAACACCAAGGATTACGAATGGAACAGAATGATGAACACCAAGGATTACGAATGAAACACCAAGATGAACACCAAGGATCATGAATGGAATACGAAGATGAACACCAAGGGTTACCAATGGAATAGCAAGATGAACACCAAGGATTACGAATAGAACACCAAGAAGAACACCAAGGATTACGAATGAAACACCAAGATGAAGAACAAGGATTGCAGACGGAAATTGAAATAGTAATACAGAATAGAGATTTAAAAAAAAAACAGAAAAAAACAAGTAAGTTAGATGAAGATTAAGAAGAAGAGAGGGTAAACAGAACAAAGACTAACCAAAGCAAGGCCATCTAAGCAGATGTTATACTGACCAACACTGGACCAAGTAAGGCAACGTTTCCTACCAAAACGTAATCCTGATAGGCAACAAAAGCTATCGTTTCCCGCTGAAAGCTGATAAAAAAAATTTATAAAGAAAGACAGGCACTAGCCGGAAGAAGAAAAGTGGTAGTGTCAGGTAGCCTCCAAGCCGACGCCCGATTGAGTGGACTGACCACCCACTAAACCTGGCCACCGAGCCAAGGAAGTGTACCGCCCAGTAGTGCCTTTTACAGTTCCTGCCATGATTGAAAAACAACCCAGACAACTTAGCCCCCTCCACACAAAATGATGAGATGATGGCAAGGTAGGGGGGGGGATTTCGATGTACCATACAATAATTACAGGTTTACTTTTAATAGTCACTTCTACTTAACTATTCGAGTATTCAGTCTTTACTAAAACCTGGGTAACTATCTTCAACATATTATGCGCATCCACGGCTGACTATTTCCTGCTATCGTAGAATGTTTATATCTATCTGTAAAAAGATTTCACATAAACACATAAAATAACAATCAATGATCAAACCACAATATGAAATGGGAAAAAAAACTAAGATTCAACCGTAACAAGCGGCCTTCGTCCGAATCAAAAAGGAAGACCGCTTGTTACGGTTGAAAGATCTTAGTTTTTTTTTTCATTTCATATTGTGGTTTGATCATATCTATTTGTGTATTCGCTTCTCCATTAATAGATAATCCTTTGTTAATAAACTTCAATACTGATTCTTTCTAACCTTAAGTTCACTAAAACGTTCAAGAAACGTAAACTTCGCTCAGTGTTGTTCTCAAAAAAAAAAAAAAAAAAAAATCATTCGTTAGAGAACTTTTAGATACTCCCTTAAGGTTCTGATTTCGTTTACGTATCGGACAGGAATGAAAATAGCATTAATATATCTTCAACGGGTAGTGTGTTTCTCAGATCTTAAATATATATATATTATTATATATAAAAAAGACTTAAGTAATCTAAACTAAAGTAAATTAAACTAAAAGTAAAAAAATTACTGACTGAAACAACGGTTTCTTGACCGAATGATCCTAGTTTGATTACAAAATTGAAGAGTCTACTATAAAATCCTAACAGGAGAGAGTTATATAAAATAAGGCAGGCAGATAATGACTGAGAAAGAGGGAGAAAGAAGGAAGTAGACTGAGTGAGAGGAAACATTCGAATTTTAAATTATATTAAATTAAATATAATTTAATCTATGTATAATATCTTCTGCATCAGCACAGTAAACGCTATCTTTCACTAACAGGAAAAAAATATCAAAAAACAAGAAAAAACATACTGACCAAGTTGACTGGTTAAAGTAAGTTGACTTTACATACTGTTTTCAGATTTAAATTGTATTTGAAAATATGATTATTTTGTAATTTTGTTTGTATTTTCTTTTTTGCTACTATTTGTTTATTAAATAGTTTCTTATTTAAATTAAATTAATATAAACAAAATATGTGGTTTTATGTTTATAAGTAAGTTATTCATTTATTTTGTTTTCAAAACAACAGGGAAATTTCGTGTAGAACAGCTATTACTTATCTACATTGGGAGTATAATGGGCATAATAATTTAACGGAGATGATTATTACCCTAAACATATCTGGATCTATTTCAATTCGATATACCAACTTTACGATTAAATCCCAATTCAAATATATAATATTAAACGACACTTTGACAAATCAAATCGTGGTTTCTGATAGAACATAAACAAATAAAACATTTTATGCCCTTTGTAGAAGAAGTCATAATTATTCATTACTAATTCAATACAGTCAATAGAAAAAAATTGAATTAGTTAATAAATCCTTTAGGCCAGTAAATATGTAAAAGATATCATATTAGAACTACTAAAGATATATATTTGGAGGTTATGAATTATCCAAAAAAAACAGAACTATTTTCGTTTTAATTTTCTTAGTTGAAAAAAGTAAAACGTAACGGATTCATATTTGGAAATGGTACTGTCAACATGTGATGTAACATCTGTGTAACCTCCGTTCAACTGTCGATAAGTTTTGTTTCAAGTCCTCTAACTGTTATTACACACAATGAAATTTCTTAGGGTTTAAAAAAAGTAATGAATATACCTTCAATATGTCTGAGAAATGTGAGATTAAGACTGAACACAAATTGCTCTCATATAAGGTTTGAAAATACTCTATATTTTCGTTTTACTTTCATTTTATATTTAAAATGTTTTATTTCTACAAACTATGCTAAATGGCCTTCAAGAACCATTAACTGAAAAAGTAGATTAGGTTTTAAAAGAATATTTAACTTAGCTGAATTATTCCATGATATGATTTGTTTTGAACTTTTTTAGATATTGCAAACAAACTTCAAAAGAATATCGACCAAGCCGGCCGATACGAAAATATATTCTTTCCAAGTACCTTAAGTATGTTCAAAATTACGAGAATGCCCTCGAAAAAAGGTTTCCTGCCGCAATGCGGATCTATAGAGTTTTTAAAATTGGAATCACAGTAAGTATAGATTATTTGCCAGATATTGTATTTTAATTCATTTTCAAAGGTTGATGTGTGTTTTTAGGATTTTTATCAAGATATGAAAGCATTTCTTGTCATAGCAAAAAAAGTTAATGCCTCAGCAAATGGTGGTATACAAAGTCTAACTCGTTTAGAACTTGAGCTATATTACAAAGTGCCAAGTGATATGTGTAAAATTGCTCCAGTTTTGTTGGTTTCTGCTCTTCCCATTGTTAATTATGCTGTGTTTCCCGTGGCGTGAGTCTTGTTTTTTTTTATGTTTGCACAATAACTGATAAAATTAGTTTATACTAATTTTCTGCTTCACTTGTTTTAAATTATCATAGATCATTTTAAACTTAGAAATTTACCACCAAATAATTCATGGTTACTATAATAGTTAATCTGTAGTACATTCTTAGGTATTAGTTGAAAATTGAAAACGAAAATAATATGTCTTTATTTTCAAATCATACATCGAATGTATACTATTTCAATACTTATTTCAGTGTTAATTAAATCATTATTTTAGATTTAAATTATCGTTTTTAGGTTAATATGTAACATTTTATGTAAGCGTCAAGTTCACCCATAGACTGGGTCCACTTGTTTTCCAAAACTGTCAAGCATAAAAAAAAGACAATTATTTACAAAGATTTTTGCACAAAAAAATTTAAGTGAACTACTTGGAATAGTGATATTGATTTTATTATTCCACAATTTCAGTTGATGAGAAGAGTCAAAGTCAAATATAAAACTTAATATGATCACTACTAATTTTCAATAGTTGTCATTTAAATTAAATGAAACAAACATTTTCCACCACTACTGAGGAAGAATCATTTCTTGTGAACAATTTTCACAATTTAGTCGTCTTTTATGGGTAAAATGGTTTTAAAAAATAATAAATGAAGAATTAAGGAATTTCTTGAATAAGAAATAATTGTAATTGTTTATTTAAGATGTAGATTAACACTTTCAAGGAAGAGTGGTTTCTAGACTACACCAAACCTCTATAAAGGAAGGAAAATAGTGTATTTGTTTAACCAAATCTCACTCTTATCACTAGAGCTATTATTTTCCTTGCAGTCCAATATTATTAATAGAACTTTAGAGTTCTGAAAAGGAGTTCTCGTCCAGTTAGTGAGCAAGGCGTTCCAAATGAACAATTACTTTCCATATTACCAATCCATCATCACTCTTTAGTGTAAGACATCCGAGGGAACCAAACTAAGAGATATGGCATTCCAGTGTTTTGTTATTTTCATGTGAAATTCCCCAATGCTTTACAGAACTATATATTTAACCAAATACGTACCATTCGAGTATCAACAAGATGTTGCATCGTTTATAAGACCCACTAGGATTAAGAAACAACCAGATAGGAAAAAACTTCGTTTTATAATTCAGGTGATACTGATTTTATAATTAAATCGAACCGTTATTTGGTATTCAAGGTTTTTTTTTTCTTTTAATCTAATTTTAGCGTTTTCGTTGATTTTTATGAAAGGTTAGAAATGGATTACTTGTTCGTATAATTGTTTGTGTTTAATAGAAGTAAGGTGTATTTGAGTTCTTACTTCTTATCTAAAATTATATGATAAAATATCCAGTAGTTGTACTGTTGGGTAAAATGTTGACTAAAGTCTTCCCACATTTGAAGACAGTATAGTGAATATTTTTGTGAAAGTTTGCAGACGAACTTTCATTTAGAAGGCTAAAGGTTTCATCTTCATAATGATCATTCAAAGCGAAGTTTGTTTTTGTAGGTGGTATCAATTATTTTTAATGCATACTGCCAATCAAAATGTCTTCTGTTTCAATTAATATGTCACGATATGCACTAATTTCTTGTTATGTCACATAATTTTCTACTGATTAAATTAAATTAATAATGAATAATATTGCTTGTGAAGAATTTTATTTGGTGAGGGTGGACAGTTGTTCATGTAGTAGTATTGGTGCCGAATGAATGATTCTTTTGACTCCAATTTTTTCTTTGATTGTAGAGATCGTGAAAAAAATCCATTTCAAGATTTTAAAGAATGTACAAGATTTGAGGTCTTCTGAGTTCATTTTGTAGTTTGTTTTTGATTTATCCGTGTATATCGTGCTTTAAATAAAACTAATATTGATATACTGGGGAAAAGATTTAAAATTTTCCAAAAAATAAAAAATGTCAGTTCTGGGAAAAAAGTAAACATTTGGAGTTGCATTTGAATTAGAAAGCTTTTAAGCACCATACTGGTCACACAGATTGACTGATTATAATGAAAAACATAAAAATTACTCCTAAAGGAGTCTCTTTATAGTATATACTTATCTTACAGTATAAGAATATATACTAGCTTACTACATTCACTGTATAGCTAATTAATAACATTATGGCAAAGGTGTACTTTGTGAATGTAGAAATGATATTTTTTCATAAAACTAATGACCGTAGAATGTTAATACTGTGATGAAGACATTAACGAAAAATTAATATGTTCTGACAAACATTTCAAGAATTTCATACCACCCAAGGAGGTAATATAGTCCTAAAAACTTGAAAGTTATCTTAGAATCTAATTCCTACATATCTCTCCTAATAAGATTTATTTACATTAATTTATAAAATGTTTTACGGAATCAGTCAACATAATTAATTGAAAACTGTGAATTTTTTTTAAAAAAAAATTTGAAGTTTTTTCCTTAAGTTAATTTGAAATGTTAGAAACAAATTAAATACTAATAAATTAAATAGTTTGTAGACATATTAATTTCAACCTACTATACTTAATTCCATGTTTAATATCGGTTTTTGAAATTGATGTTCAGTAATTCTTTTAATATGTTTACTTATATTTATATTGAATATAGACCACTCTACATTTTTTCCATGTGGATCAAAATTGAATTAAAAGACGAATAAGTTGTATAATACCATAATTGGTGAAATTACGGCGGGGTTTACTCATACTGGGTAATTAGATAAAAAAGTCTCCACACACAAAATAAGCCTTACTTTATTCCGGTTTATTTTTGTAACTTTTAATTTGTAATTTGTACTGTGAAGTTTATCTGACGATGAACACGAAGTGTTCGAAACACATAGAATAAAAAGATTTATTTTTTGTGTTTCGATGTGTTACTTAGTTTACCACTTACCCCAGTGTGAATTAAAAAAAATTGTCAATGTCGTATATTTTAAACTTATTTAATGCCAGCTGGTCTAAGGACTGTTTATACTGGAATTATACTATCATTTTCTAAATTCTTTTATAAATTGGAAAATTCTAACGTAGTGCAATCAGTTATTATGTGGTATTTACTCATTGTAGGGTAAAAAGAACACTACCTGAGGAAGAACAGGACGTGTTCAAAACGCGTCACATTTTATTCCATTAAATTTTTATATGTGGAGACCATTTCAATAGCTTTTTACCCTACAATAAATTGGAAAAATTTAAAATTATTTTTTTAGAATCGAGTGGTTGTGTACTATCTCAAAGGTTCTTATGTTTTGTGATTATTCTTCTTGTCGAAGTAGCTTCTTCAATTCTAAATTATATAGTATCTCAGATAATGCAAGCTGCAAGACCATACGACCATGAATACGACTCCTTTCCCTGACAGACTGACATCCTCATTCTTGGCAATGTGTAACTGACCTAAACAAAAACAGCAGGATGAGAATTTAGCAGTGATGGGCCTCTGGTCCGGAACTGCTAATTACGACGTGTACTGTTGTGCTTGGAAATATTCGTTGGTTGGCTTCTTTGACTTAGCCTGTAGAGATGTTTAAATTAATTATTTTATCTATACTTTACTCTGTAATTGTTGCTTCAGATTTTTTTTGGAGTATTCTAATGTGGTATGATTCTAAGGTAACATGATTTGTGACCTCTAGGTAAAGGTTTCATATGAGTATTTCTTTATTTATCCTCGATCTGTTGCATTGGCAGGTACTGGTTCCCTAAGCAGCTGCTAACATCCCAGTTCTGGTCTCTTCAGCAAAGAACTCAGTTTGCTGTAATAGACCTGAGACGTCGCTTGTGGCACTACAAGCCTTTGTTTCGGTGCCTTCAAGCAAGACTAGACTCCCTACAAGCTCATCCTTTGCATATTCCTTGGAACATGTGCATTGCAATGTTAGGCAGTGGACTGCATCCGTCATTGCAAAACATTATCGCTTGCATCCCACTCTTCTCTGAATATCCTTACTCGTTTAAAAATCTCAAGAGAAGGCACCTGGTTAGTAAATATTTCACCATTTCAACACATTAGTTGTACAATCTTATAATTATGTGATATTTACTCATAATGGAGGCAAACAGTAGTTCAAAGTCTCCACACAAAAGAAGTTTTTTATTTGTTTTCATATTTCATCACTGATCTTTTTAATCATCAAAGTATTTTTAAAAAAAATGATAATAAACAATTCTTGTTCATCATCAGATAAACTTCCAATAGGAACAGTGGAGGACAGGTGACTGTTTCGACCCTTTTCCAAACACGTACTTTAAAGAAAAAACTTTTTTTGTGAAGACTTTGAACTATCGTTTTCCCCCAGTATTTACCCTTTTACGTTTTGTTTTTAGGATTACTATATCATTTAATGAAGTATTCTATGATTTTAATCAATCATTAATTACCATATCTTGTATTGGTAATATTACAAGAATTACTTAAGAATTTACTTAAGTTATAGGACATTTTGTATTTTAACATTTTTGTCACGACTACAACTTACCTATTTCATTTGGTCTTTACCTATTAAGTTGATAACATATTTTTATGACAGTTGATGTAGAAATGGACTAAAATGAAATTTCTTTGTCGGTTTTTTGTTTGTTATTCCTAAGGTGTTCTTGAGGATTTTGGTCATAAAACATACAACTCCTGATTATAAGCCGAAGTTTCGCCAAAAGTTGTTTGGCATTATTAATAATAATAGGTATTTTATGATCCTTTGTGGTTCTCTTGTTATAAAATGTTTGTTTGTGTTGTTTGTTTTCTGTTGGGTGGTGTCCGGTGATGTATTTATCTTGCTTTACTTATAAAAGTTAACGCTTCTGATTTAAACCGGGATCTGATCGGGCCCCCAATAACCATATGTGGGCCTCTTCAGACGCTCTTAATGTCAAACTACGGTCATCAGTGGTCACTAGCTTAATTATTTGAACAGTAAAGCAGTCATTAAAAGAAAGGTTATGACTGTTGGCATGGATAGCTACAGGAAGCTGTTTGCGCTGACCGACCGAAGCTCTATGGCCGTTCAAACGCTCATTGAGCTTGGTAGCTCAATATATATATATATATATATATATATATACGTTCATATATATATATATATATATTTTGTGTTTCCCTACTTTGTGTGTTGCTCTTTGTTAATCTCGAACTCGTATATATATATATATATATATATATATATATATACGTTCATATATATATTATATATATATATATATATATATATATACCAAACTGAAAAGATAACTCAGAAAATATTACATAAACTCACTTTGAGATTTAGACGAATTGTCGTAATGAGAAGAAGAGATGTGACTTCCTTGGGAAGCGGAGCCACTCTCAATGGATTTATATATTTATTGTATAAGTTAATATATATATTTTTACGAAACTAAAGAAACTATACGAAAGCAGTAGTCTTCTCGCCGCTTAACTTTCTTCCCTGAGGTCGATCGTTAAAAGGGTTGAAATATTGAATATGAGTCCTAGTATCTGTTTTTCAGTCGTGTTTCTCAAAGCATATATATAGCCACGGAGGAAAAACGCAGATGTGGTTTTCTTTCTTCTCTAGAAAACACAAAAGCCATATTTATATATTATTTTCTATTTATTTGTATTTTACTTTTTTTTCATTATATTTATTTACACTATTTCTTCTACGTTCTCTTACCTCCGTCACGTAGCATACCTGTGGAGTAGTTCTGAGAAGAAGGCTTTAGTCTTGACTGGCTTTCTGAGTAGCTCACTTCGTTTTCTATAACGACAGTTGTCGAGATATCCTAGTAAGTTTTTGTTTTCTCTTTGCGAATGTAATTACTGTTATATATAGAATAGATGTAAAATAACCCAGAGCAAACTCAGTCTTGGGTGTTCAAAACAAAATAAATATTGACGACCTTCTGTTTTATATCGTCTCTTTTTCTAAATTATTTTAGTCGTATGAACTTAATAGATTTCCTTGTTTCTTGGTTGGTTTATCAGCGTGGATCCCATATTTTAATTGGACTTTAAAAGAAATTTAAAAACAAAATTACCGGCCTTTATAGGAATTTGTTCAAACTTAACTATACTGGTTAGTAATTCTCAGTCCGTATTTATAAATACTGGGTTTTGGAATAATGGGAAAGAATGTGAACTATTTCTACTTGCATTTCTTAATTTGTAAGTGGAAGACGATATATTTAGTATTGTTAATTAAGTATTAACTAAACAGATAAAACGACATAATATTAAAGAGGTTGTAATTGCAAATATAACCAACAGATCTTTCTTGAAACAGCAACTCTTGCTAACTCTTGTAAAGTCTTGCACATTCAAGTGTGACTATAATTCATAGTATGTACTATGAAATTTAAGAACATTTTATTATTTTTTCCTGTTTATAAGATTTTCCTTCATCGATATAATTATTTTCAATATTAGAAGTATAATACACCGTCTTACCTCGTACAATGCTACTGTAGCTCTCTGACGGTGTATTATACTTCTAATATTAATAATAGTAACCTGTATGGTAATAACGAAATGCATGAATAATTATTTTCATTCATTATTAAAATAAGAGAGACTAAGTGGTTTGCGTGCTCGGCTCTGTACTGCTAGATCTAGAGTTTGATTTTCAATCTAGTCCTCGATTTCTTCTTGAAAGTAGTGAAATTACTCGTATTTGAGCACGTCATCCCTCAGAGAGGATGTTAAGAAGTCGGTGCCAAAGATCCTCACTATAAATACACTTTAACTAAGCAAAATAAGTATTCACAATGTAAAATCAACACAGTACTGTGACTCGCCCTTTACTAAATGAAATGCCTAAAAATAAATGACCCGACCTTAGAACAACACCAAATGTAAAAGCCTGTAAATATGAGGATTCGAAAAGAAAGAAATCTTTATTAAAATTAGAATATTAATTTCTGTTTTATTAATGTTATACCGAAATAAAAGGAGTGTGATTGTATTTTTCTCATGTTCTCTATTATAATTTGTTTGTATTGTTTTGGTTGGTGGCCATTGCTAATGGCGTGACTTATTGTTAAAGCTTTGTTTTACAACTATTTGTCATCATGCATTGTTTATAATTGACAGCTTATTCCTATAATTTACTTTCAGAAAGAGTTGTTAAAGATACATTGTATGCATCAAGGATGGTTTAAGAGGAAACGTTTGACTGAAAGGGCAAAGATGATTTACCTGCTGGACAGGGCGATCGACAAAGAAGGAGGGGTTAGGAGCCTCAATCACGAGGAGCTCAGAACGGTAGGGTCTTAATATAATTGTATATAATTTTTATTCCTTTCATTAGTGTTTATTAGTTCTAGCACAGCTTGATTATAGAGTATGTGTTCAAGTATATATATATATATAATGCAGAAAAATCAGAATAAATAAACACGTGATGCAATCAATAAAGTTTAAACCACAATGGAAAAAGAAAAACAATCGAAATAAATCCTCTAAGGTCTTTTAATATATGTCATCAGAGAGCAAACAATGTAAAAACTGAGAAGCTATCATAAAAGTAATGGAGAAGGAAGGTAAAAAAAAAACAGTTGGAAACTCAATATGACAATACGAGTATAGCTTGATAAGAAGAAATACCCAATAAAATTAAACTATGCAGGTCCAACAGTAAGTCCAGATTGTTGATTCAAATAATGTAGCTTAATGGTTTGTTATTTTTTTTCTTTTAATTATTTTTGAATTATAATTAAATTTCTTACTGTTGGACTTGCATTGTTTAATTTTATTGGGTATTTTTTTCTTATGAAACTATATTGTCATATTGAGTTTCCAGCTGTGTTTTACCTTCCTTCTCCATAACTTTTATGTTAGCTTCTCAGTTTTTACTTTGTTTACTCTCTGATGACGTAAATTGAAAGGCCTCAGAGCATTTATTTCTATTGCTTTCCTTTTTCCATTGTGGTTTAAACTTCATATATATATATATATATATATATATATATATATATATATTATATATATATATATTGTTTTATTATAATTATATATATATATATGATAAAGTATCGACCGTGGAATAGAAACAAAACTAAAGTTTATCTTGACTCGGTCAGTTCTTCAGGTTCAAATTAAACTCTCATTGCCAACGTTTCGGTCTTTATTTAAAACCTTTTTCATAGGCCTACAAAAACAGAGGAAATATAAGAAATAATACAATCATTCAAAAATCAAACATACATAAAAGTGCAATTAGTTACAATTGAGAAATTACAATAGAAATTTTGACTATAGGTTAATGAGAAACTTACAGAAGTATGAATTTTGAAACAGAAAAACTAAGTATTACATTTTGAAACAGAAAAACTGTTAAATAATAACAAGAATATTAGTGAATAATATTCACTAATTTGAAACAGAATAACTATACTTACTAATGTAATTAGTTATTTTATTTACTCTCTGATGACGTAAATTGAAAGGCCTCAGAGCATTTATTTCTATTGCTTTCCTTTTTCCATTGTGGTTTAAACTTTATATATAAATGAAACAGAAAACACATAGAAGAAACGAGATATATTATAAATCATAACAAACTGTCCTACAGATAGAAATAATCTACTTACCTAAAAATCAGAATTGAATCTGTGTCAAAATGTCCATGAATTAAACAGTTTAAGTCACCTGCACAGTAGTATCAAACTCATAGATAAAACATAACCAGTCAATATGTCATTGTGTTTTACATCTCCGTAGGTGGAGGACTCTTTTTTCCACTGAGAAAAGAGTAAGGGGTCAATTTCGATGAGTGAAACATGTTGGCCTCTTTACTTCTTTTTCCGCTGTCCACTTCGTATATGGTATTCGACATTTTTCTTTTGATTCGAAAAGGACTACTTCTTACTTCTTCTAATTTGTTCCTGTTAATTTTATTTCCATTGGATACAAACACCATATCGCCTTCGATAAACTCATGTTCTTGTCTGTTCTTATCCACTCTCTTTTTATTTTTCAAATACATTTCTTCTGAGTTCTCCATTGCTTGTTGTCTGTCTTTATGTAAATCATAATCTGTTTGCTGTATAGCTGGTAGAGTTTCTGTTGTATGCCCGTATAGAAGATAAGCAGGTGAATATCGTGTAGCGCTGTGAATCGTATTGTTGTATTCCTGAACACATACCTCTGCTAGTTTTGTCCATGGGCGGCGCTCATTCCTATTATTAATCTAGCATCGGATTCTGTTGACTAATGTTTGGTTCAAACGTTCATTTAAACCATTTGACTGGGGATTGTCTACAGACGTAAAAATAAGTTCTATTTTTTTAATTTTTAAATAATGTTTAAATTTCTTTGAATTTAAACCGCTATATTGGTCTACTAATAATGTTGTAACAACATATCTAGAAGTGATTGGGTCTAAGAGTTTGATGAAGTCGTAGGCTGTTTGACTACTGGATGTACGAATCCAAGCGTACCTACTAAAATGGTCAACCAAAAAATGCATATATTTTTTTCGACCTGTTGGCGTTAAAGCCTCCAATCGTGTCTATCGACATAATTTGATATAGATGTTGTGCTGGTCCTAGTTTTGATAACAATCCGACTGCTCTATTTGTTCTTGTTTTATTCTTTATGCAGATCTCACAGGTTTTGCACAATTTTTGAATAATAGCATCCATATTCTTAAAATAATAAAAGGGGCGTAACGTATTTGCTATTTGGTTCGAGCCAATGTGTCCAAAATGTTTATGTATTTTGTCAATGATTTGTTTCCCAAAATCTTCTGAGACATAAATTCTTTTACGATCTTTCAGAACTTTAAAGTTGATACCGCCTTCATTTATAATGTTCTTAGAATTATTAATTTCTTCTACAATAGTTTTTTGATTGTCTAGTATATCTTCTAATTGTATCATGTTGACTACTTTTAAAGCATCGTTTTTGTTGTCAAAACATTCAAGAACCGGGTTACGAGATAACGCGTCTGCCTCTATATTATCTCTTCCAGCCTTATATATTATTTTGAAATTGTACTGTGATAGGTAAAGCATGAGATCTCCTAGTGCTTCATCCGTTCTTGATTTTGATTTTAAATTCAGTAGGGGTTTGTGATAGGATGTTACTGTAAATGATTTATCAAGTAAATAATGTTGCCAATATACAATAGCTTCTTTAATCGTAAGACACTCCAGATAAGTTATTTCTTTTTTTTACTTGGCCTTGTTGTTAATTTCTTAGAAAAGTATCCTACAGGATGAAATATTCCATCATCCTGACGTTGTTTCAAAACAGCACCTAATCCTAACCTGCTCGCATCTACTTCTATCAAAATTTCTTTATTATGGTTGTAAATTGTTAAAATTGGTGGTGAACATAGATATTGTTTGATTTGTTGAAAACAATGTTCACATTCAGTGGTCCACTTAAACTTCTCATTTTTCTTTAATAAGTTAAGTAATGGAGTTAATCTTTGTTTACAATGATCTATGAATCTGTGATAGAAATTGATTTTCCCCAGTACTTGACGAACCATCTTTTTTGTAGTTGGACGTGGAAACTGTTTAATTGCAATGACATTATTTTTAACTGGATATATTTTACTCTTTTCAATGACATGTCCTAAATATTTAACAGAATTTCGGGCAAAAGAGCATTTATTTAATTTCAGTTTAAAACCTTCTTCTTTAAGTGCTTGAAGGACCAACTTTGTGTGTTTAAAGTGTTCATCTAATGACTTAGAAAAAATTAATATATCATCTATATAGTTGATGCACATGTGTGATAAATTATGTCTTCTTATTATACCAGACATTGTTCTTTGAAAAATAGTGGGTGAGTTTTTGTATCCAAAAGGCAGTACTCTCCATTGCCAATGCCCTTTCTGTGTAATGAATGCTGGTTTTTTTCGATCTTTTGGGCGGATCTACGAGTATATGGACCAAAAAGCGGAATTTACGTCTAAACAAGTAAACCATGCACTATCACCTGTGAGTACCACTAAGTCTTCTATTCTAGGAAATGGCTGCGATTCAGGTACTACTATCTTATTTAATTCTCTGTAATCTATGCACAAACGAGTTTTTCTCCCATCTTCTTTTTTAAAGGCTAATATTACTGGAGATGCAAATGGAGAGCTAGACTCTTCTGTTAAATCACACTCAAGTAACTTTGATACCTGTAAATCTATTTATGTTTGATCAGACAAGGAGCATCTATATGGTTTCTTATATATATATATCATCTTCTTCAAGTTTAATTGAGGCTTATACACCACTGACTGAACCAACATCAAACTTATGTTCGGCAAAACTTGATCCAAACTCTTGAAGGATTTCTGACAAAATCTTTTTATTCTTTGAGTCCAACTGATTAATCGTTTTTGTCAAACCTCCAGAGTTTAAATGGACTAAATCTTTCGAAGAATTATTTTCATACTTATCTTTTTTTAAATTACCGTCATCTTTAAAATCATTTTCTTTAAAATCACCTTCCTTTTCTATATCGAGTACTTTATTTGAAAGTTTTTGTTTAATATTTAGATTTTCGTCCTGAATCAGCTTAAATTTTTTTATTGCGTCTAGTCCAAGTAAAAGGTTATATTTGAGATTATTATTTTTTATTACTATTACATTCAAAGTATCTTCTATATCTCCAATTTTTATGTTTAAGGACGCCCGGTTTGTACAAAGCTTCACACCATTTATGGTCTTTATAATATTATTGTCTCTAGTCAGCTGAGATTTTACAAGTGCTATTAGTTTTTCATTGACTAATGAACAAGGTGAACCATTATCATAAATTGCTTTCACTTTTTGTTTTTTATCCACAAGAACTGTAATTTTTATTAGTGGTAATCGTGTGATCTTTTCCGGGCTTATTAGTTTTTTTTTCTCATCATACATATCTTTTCGATCCAAAGCTTTATTGAAATCTAAAGTTTGTTCAGTCATATTTATTTTGTGTTTAGGAATGTCTGTGGTCCTATTTCTACACACTTGTATTAGGTGAAATCGGTTTTTAAACCCAAGACTCACATTTTGGACAAGGTTCCTTTTCTCTGAGCTGAATGCCTGAATGAATATTTTCTTGCTGTAACTGTACTGATTGTTTTTTGTCGAAACTTTGTTGATTTATAAAAACATCATATATTTGTTTCATTTCTTTGAGTAAATCATTGAAACTAGTATTCTTATCTCTTTCGAGCTTATTTTTTACATCAAAAGGCAAGCCACATACAATCTGATAAATACGAAATAACTCAGGGATATTTTTGTCGGCCTCTAATAGCAGTCGTTCCTTCTTAAGCATTCTTTGAAGCCCTGTGTATTAGAGAGCATAAACCCAACCTCAACAACCAGACAACGAGTTTTAGCAGAATTTGAAAGCTCCACGCAGAAAACCAACAAAACAGCAACCCCGAGTCAGTGACAGCCTCATAGTGTTATAGTGAATTTAATTAACCAGATGAATCGAACTGGAAACCTGAAATTTTGGAACCTCCATGATGGTGTAACCTCCTTGTCGTCTTGATATTGTCAATTCATTAGGTTAGCAATGTAATAATTCGTAACTAGAATGTTTATAATAATTATTGTTAGTGTTTTTTCTTAAGTTAAGTTTTTTAATCGTCATTATTGTAAATCCCTGAAGATGGTCAAAGTGACCGAAACGTTGGAATAATTAATTGTATAGTTTTTTGTTGTAGTTAGATTTATAGTGTATTATTGGATTACTACTATGGAGCTCAAGAATAAATCATTCGGAGAGTTAGTGTTCAATTTACCTGAGGAGTTAAAAACCAAGCTTAGAAAACTTGAGAAATTAAATAGAAAACGAACAAAAATGAATATCGGCATACTCTTTAATAAAACGTGTCTAAATGAAGGTCTGCTCCCAAAATATACTAATATAGTTCCATATATATATATATATGTTATCGTCACTTTGTATCGGTCGGTGGACGCTTTCATTTCTCTTCTCCTGTGTTTCCTCTACTTTTTCTTTTTCTCCTTTCCTGAAGACGGCAAGCCGAAATGATCAAGAATCGTGAGTGTTAGTCTCTTTTTTGTATTTTCTATTTGTAACTTTAATTATGTATATATCACAGTTTTTAGTAAGTTTTTTTGAAGGCTAGGTATTTCAAATCGAAATACTTCTTTTTGCCAAAGTTTCAATTTTCACATCTTCAGGACTACAAAATCAAGATTAGGCTACAATTTTTTCAAAATCATATGAAATTACAGTATGGATAACAGTAATAACATTACATCTTAATATACGTTATATTGTACACATGACATATAAGTTATATCAATATACATATATTTATTTTGTCAAGTTAATATAACGTATATTGAAGTGGTAATATTATTATTGTTGTCCATAGTGTAGTTGTATATTGATTTTGAAATTATTGTAGACTAATCTTGTGTTTATTGTCCTGAAGTTGATATAAAAATACATCGAAACGTTGGTAAAAAGGAGTATTTTAATTTTAAGATCTAGCACTCAAAAAAAACGTACTGAATACTGTGTTATATGAAGGTCAAGAACATGTCGAGAGTAAAAATATATTTATTACGAAATTGCTCCATACCAGGAATATTACTTGTGATGGACATAATATACAATTTAAGTTGGCTATATGATAAACTTACTAATTCTTAATGTTTGACGATTACATCGCATTAAGAGAAGTAAATTGTGTACTGTTGTTTCTTTAGTTGATCATTGAACTTAATTCCTTGCTTTAAATTTAAATGTTTTCTAAAAATTTTACTCTTCTGATTGTTTATATTCAGATTTTTACTGTAAAATGAACTCCTTACCTCGCAAATTTTCTTTTTCGTTTGTCCGGTTTTGGATCTACGAAGAAAATGTAGTAAGGAAGCTTTTGCATTCTTTCCTAGTTGTTACAGTCAACCTCTGTATTATTACAGATAATTTTTTTTTAAGTCCAATTTTGTAACAAATAAAATTAATGCTACTTATCAAATATTTGTTGTTTTTTTTTCGAGTATAATATTTTGAAGCATTATTATCAAGTGAGGACCACAGATACGTTATAGTTGTTTGTTTGTTTCTAACGACCACAGTTATAAGGTCTTAATGTTTTAGTGCTGTTCTAGGGGGCGTAAATTGTGGCTCATTTATTATTTGGCACCCATTTTAGTAATGGGTGAGTTAATTACCTGTTGATTCTGCATTAGCAGTCCTACATTTTGCCTGACTGAAATCTATTTAGAGTGGGGATCTTTAACGAGTAACAGACATTGTAGAGGCCTGAAGGACGACGTGTTCAGATTTATTCACCTCCCAAGTGAATAAATCGAAGACCAGATGGGTATCAAACCCCGGACCTACCAAACCAGAGGCGAGTACGTTAACCTCTGAGCGGACCTGGTCTCCAAATACTTAATAGTGGTGTAATAAATTATCATACTTCGGAGGTTTTTGACTATAATCTTCTGACAATATCTGTGAACTGAAATCATCCCATCCTAGGAATACTAATTGTGATGTACATCGGTATATATAAAATACAAAGTTTGTCTGTCTGTCCGCTACAGAAATAAAACTGGAGACATTTAGATACTATGAAACATATGGATCTTATATACATTTTTCTGAGGGAATCAAATACGGTATTTTGAATTTGATCACGGTTCTTTTTGGGATCTACCGCCCGGGCAACGCCGGGTAGATCAGCTAGTATTATATAATTTAAAGTGAGAGAGATAATTGTAGGATGTATGATGATTGATTATTGTTGTGATATTTTGCATTTTGGAGTGATACTAAAAGCGTTGTGTTTTTAGGCATGCTTTCTGCGAGGTTTGAACCCCACTAACCTCAACACCGAAGACGCTTACGCCTGGCTGTCCCAGTGGTTAGAGTTATCGAAGCAGATTCCATCATCTTGTCCTTCTCTACTCCTTCATGCCCCCATACTCTTAGCTTATAATCATCCATCCAATTGGGTACTAATCCATTAAAAAAAAAAACACGCCATTATAATATTTAAACCAGTGCAATGAATTCTACCCACCGTTTAGTCGAAAAACTGTGATTCAACTACCAAAGTAGTTAGAGAAAAATAAATTAATTTTCCAATTTTGTCTACTTTATTTAATACCTATTTAACCTTGTAACTGGCTAGAAATATACTTTATACTCGGTTGCGTTTTATAGTATGTCACTGGTATCCAACCTTGTTTCAATAACGACTCATTTTGGTACATTTAATAAAATCTTGATCAATTTTTTTTTAAAAAAGATGTAAATAAATTTGATTTCTGCTTAAAATGAATATATTGGAACCCATTTGGGTAAAATATTGATTTTAATCATATGAGACTGATATTTTACTAACAAACTCCTTCAGATTCGCTTAGATGAACAACAAAAAACAAAAATGAAAATAATCTGTTTTTTTTATTTCACTTTCAAGAATATCCGTTTTGTCATTCTAAATTCTGGCAGAGTATCTTAGATAAATTTCAAGTGAATCTAAACTTATTAAAAATTAAACTATCAACTATAACATATTTGGGTTAATTTAAAATAATCCAAGGTGTAATTATAACAATCCAGGTTTAAATTATAATTATCCAAGTTTAATTTAATATTGGACAAATTTATATCTAATTCAGTTTTTCCACTTGAAAATACATATATACTACACTGAAGTTTAAATTATATTTGATTTATTTATTTTAATCCGTATGTTTTAAAAAATACTTACTAGAATGACGTATATATTTGTATTTCGGCTGTGTATTGTAGTTCTTTTTATGCTCAAAATAAAATAAAATCAATAATGAAGGAATAAAATGTTTAATAAAAATATATACTGATGTTACTTGAAATATTGACATGGATGTATGTACAACAGTGTTTCTTAAAATCACCGAGGAAAAATGAAAATATGGAAGTCAAAGTAAGTAAACCACTGGTATCATAACAGTGAAGGAAGTAATTCATGCTAAGTTTATCTTTAAATTAAATTTGGTTTATTAATAAGCTTGAGTAATGTGGATAAGCGTACTTACTTTAAATGAAACTTGGACTATTTTAAATTAACCCAAAAAAGTTGTAGAAAAGAATTAATGCACACTATTAGATGGAAGGTTATACATGAATTTATGGTTATACCTATGATTTAGAAAAGAATTTAGAGGTACTATTAATACATGTTCAGTTTTTAATTACATAAATTGAATTGACTGCAAACGAATTCAACATTAGTAGATCATAAACTGAAAAAGATATATTAATATTTTGTTCGGTAACATCAAATAAATGTTGATTTGAAAACATTAACTGTTAATTACCTGGTATCCGTTGGGAGAATAAAAACATCGTAATAATTAATTTGATTTTTTTTTATTTGAATTACTAGTGTACGTGTTTTGTCATTTCTGTGATGTGATGAATCTACAACTTTATTGTATTAAATGTGATAGTTGTATTGCATTTTCAGTAAAATATTTACTTCGTAATTAATTTTGATAAAACACAGAAATGATGATAATTACATAGTTATTATTAATTAAGTTTCGTAATTAATTAATAATAACAGAAATTATTTGAGAATAATAGGTTTCCTCAAAATTTTATTTGAGAATGGGGGTTCATTTATTATAGGAAAATCAGACCAACGGGGAATTCAAGATGAAATTAACCTAAAATTTCTAATTGGTTCAGTAAACTCTTTAGAGGATCAACATTATTAATCAGTTTAATAAATTTGTCCTGAACCACTTCCGGTGCATGGTATGTATACATTTTATCTAATTTGTGTTAATTCTAAGTCGGAAGGATTTTTATTCTATCTGGTAAATAGTTCTAATTCAACAATAAAGTTATTCAAAATTCCAATTGTGTTTGTGATATATGGTGCGATGTTTATTATTTTACGTACCTAATATTTTTTATATATGTTTAACAAGTCATAATAACCTTTTTGCAAATTATATTAAACCGTTTAGAATTTTTTTAAAATCAATACATATATCTAAATATATGTTTCATTCATGAAAACAAGGAATAAAAATTAATTATTACGAAATTAACTATTTTATTGCAATGAAAGAGTAATGTTACATATTTATATGCAATTAATGACAATTCCTTTAAACATTGTTTAGCAGAAAAATTGTAAAAATTATCATATTCTATAATTCGAATCAACATAGTTGTAGAAATCATTTATGTCATACGTTATGTTATTACGTAGTAACGTATAACGTATGTTATACGAAATACATATGTTACTTGTAAAAAAAATTACATACTTTTCTACTTAATTACAAATAAATATGTAATATTACATCCTTTTGTAATAAAATATTGATCTTAGTATTAATTAAGTTGCATTTTATATTCTTAGTTTATTATAAGCTAAGTATAGCAATAATGAAAAATTCGATCTCGAGATTTTGATTAATATGGCTTGAGGTCCCTAAAGTCTGTTTTGAACATTATTTGGATGATGTTTTTGTGTAGCTGAGTATTTATTTAACATTTTGTAGATACACTATTGGCCATATTTTTTATGGATCAAAGCCATTTTAAAAATAGCCAGATCCTATGGTGTCGTTGTGCCCTATTGTTTTCTGGCAATGTTGCTTTATGAGAAAATACTTTTATTTTTTTGCTAATATTCGTTTTTAGACATGTTTTCTTCCTTATTGCTAACTCTAGTGTTATGAAATGTTGGCATTATTATGAAACTAATAGTAACAATAAGAGAAATTTTTTGTTTGAATAATCAGAAAAGTGTTTTGTAATAAAATATAAAAACTTGCATATATGATTGATTCTGAAACATTGTGGACACTACATAGCTATATATCATTCAACGAATCATAATACAATTATATCGAAAAATATCACTTTTTGAGAGAATGAGCCGAATACTTTTTTATCCTTGTCGAAATTGCAAATATAAAAAGAAGTGAGTGGTACATCATGTTATTTCAGAAAATTCTCTCAAAAATCGGCTAAGTATAAAATAATTCAGTTTTGTAAAAAAAAATCGGCCTAAAATGAATATGATATGAAAAGATTTCATGAAATTGTGATAACGCCAAAGGTA
The DNA here is from genome assembly GCA_026182355.1 of Hermatobates lingyangjiaoensis. NCBI lineage: Eukaryota > Metazoa > Arthropoda > Insecta > Hemiptera > Hermatobatidae > Hermatobates > Hermatobates lingyangjiaoensis. Next base: position 887,729 of record JAPFBL010000041.1, on the reverse strand, counting down.
ATATAGCACAAACTGAATATCAACTTGGAATAACCTGTTGTACTTAGATTTGTTTACATTAACTTAGAAATTGTATTATCAGAATCAAATTAAAAAAAAATTGCAATTTAAATGTTAATAAGAGAAACTTGAAGAAATCTGAATTAGTTAATATTGTATTCAAGAAAATTTAATTCAACAAATCTAACTTAAAAAGAAAACTCAAATCAACCATATATTTTATGAGTAATTCGAGCGTATGATGGATGATTGTCTAAGAAAGGGTTGCAATTAATTTATACGTTGCAACTTTTAATTAATTAATGTCAGGTATGTTTATTGTTATTCGTGTCAATAAGAAGCGTTTGTTCAATATTGAAATATGGGAAACAACTAATAATTATGACACTCCTCTGGTGTGTGAATAAACTGAATTTTTTTATTGAGGATTACCTCAGTATTAATATTTCATGACTTTGCAATATTCAAACATTATTATTACACTATGTATGGCAACTAGTAAATTCTATCTATAGTAAGTAAATCGATAAAAAGATTTCACGTTAACACTTTCTGGACATTAGTCCTTTCCTGTGCTTTCACGCTTTTAAAATACCACTCTTCCCTCCCACTCTTCTCAACCCCTCACCAGATGTATTCTGCATCTAGTGTTTCAGTTGGGTTTTTGACTCTGACGAAGACCACTTGTTACGGTTGAAAGATTTTAGTCTTGTTTTCCCATTTCTTATTGTGGTTTGATCATTGATCTATAGTAAGATGTGAAGTTTTTGGTAAATAAGCATCTTCATAAGAGATAACATCAAAGGGGTAAATTATCAGAATAGTTCCAAAAATAATGTTTAATAAAATAAAAAAGTACTTAAGTCTTAATTAAATCACTCTAAATACTCTGATTCTTGGGTATAGAAGGTACTTTTGATAACACGAATTCTTATCAGTTGAATCACCAGTAATATATAGATGTATTAATCGAGAATATTATATATGGATTACAACATTCTAAACTAAGAATTAGAATTGGTAAAAAGTAAATTAGAATTTGTGTAAGTATAGGGTCTACCAAGACTGTAATGCCAACAACTAAAGACTGTCCTTTATTGGGTACTAAACACCTCTATTAGTATACTTTACTCCAAAGAGGTATACTATTATAGTTATTAGTATAATAACTATAATATTATATAGTTATTATACTAATAATAGTTATTATAGGTATTATAGTGATTAGATATGGAAGATCTACTAGATATTTGAAATAATTAAGGTTATGCAGAAAATTTTGTCATAAGAAGAGGAATGCTTGACGATCCTGTTTTTTAGCCAATACAACATGATCTACACATATGAGAAAGGTCTTTAATAAATCCAGCTAAAACAGTCCAAGAAAGAGGAATCTAGTACTTAAATATTTCTTCGTTCAATGTTGATACGAAGCAATAGCATTTAAGAGGTTAACAATCTTAGGAAAATTATACCCAAAAGCGATAAAAGTCAGAGATATACCTCTAAGAAAATTTATGAAGTGTATTAAAGAATTTTAAAGTCTAAACTGTTTTAGAAGCAACGAAAGAAAGGACAGATATAGCCGATCAATAATTTACACTATTCTGATGGAACTGGGGAAATAATTATAATAATAATATGACAGATTGTTCCAGATAAATGATTTCAAGTTTATTATCATTGATAAAATAGATATAGACATAATAATACAAATGAAATTCTTAATTTGATTATCTATAACTTTAATGATTCATTATCAAAAAGCTGATATTATGTTATTTGATAACGACAATTCAATAAAATCAAAACTCAATTGCGCATCAACGAGTTTCATATTATATCTACTTATAGCAAAATTGAATGTAAACCACTCGATTCTTTTTATAAAGTGATGTACATTTAGATTCTTATTTACTTTATATCAGAATTTCTAAACAGTTTAATTTTATTTGGGAAAGGATTAAATGTGTACACGAATGGATTTGACAATTATAATCCAGGTATTATATAAACATAATTAATGTTTATTTATGGTCGAGCCGTATATTGTGCTATTAGAATGTATCGTGATTATGTTACCGGAAGGTAAAGGGAGTAATTGAGGTGTTCAATCCTTTAAACTTCAAATACTAAAATTCAGAATTACAAATCAACATTATTAATAACTTATTTCCTTGTAATAGTTCTCATTAAAATAGTTATTTGTGATAGAATATATACTACTAAGCAAGTACTCGTCTGCCTCATATTGTAAATGTGGTTATGAGCAAAGATTATATCCCTATAAACTATTAATGTTATAAATAATGCGTTACATATTCCATCCATTTCATTTTATAGTAGTTTCACTTTAGATTGAAGTATTTAAAACAGTTCATGATGAAAGCAACTTTGATAAAATGATAAAAGTACTATTGCACTTTCTTCCAAGGATTTTGATTTAAATCTATTTAAGATATTTTAGGGTAAGGTACCAATTTTTTGCCATAGTGTTAACTTAAATAATAAAGTATGCAACATCATTAACAGAAAACATAGTTTCATCATTATTCCATTGCAAATTGAATAATTAAACACTATTTAATTGATTAAATTTTTTATCCATATGAAAGGTATGAATTAGACATTTAATGAATCATGTTTTGCTATCTAATATCTGGTTGTCTTCATATTTAGAACAGAATTAGTTTTAATAAAAGAAGTTATTTTCATGAAATTAAAGTATAATCTTAATTTATCTATTAAAGTATAATCTCTTATGATCTGAAATAAGCAATCCTGATTACTAACTTTTTATAATACATCACGTTAATACAGTTAAGTTGTTACTAAAAAAATTTTACGAGATTGATCAGAAGTAAAAAAAAAACATTTCCATAATTTTTAATTAAATATAGGAATATTTATTGAATTTTTTTTTGTATCATAAACCTTACATTAACCTTCTTACCAAGTAAATAATTGAGCGGTACCTAATGATTGTTTCACGTAGTGTTTGCATCCTAGTTAGAAATGATTTATTATTAAAACGATCACCTAGTAATTCTATTTTAGAGGTTGTTTTTTCATTTCTATAACAGAATAATAATGACGAATATTGAAAATTATGCTATATTGTGAAACTATTTAATTATGTTGTAGTCATGTTTTGTCAGAAGATATATTAAACAGGGAACATTTAGATATGCAAGTAATATCTCATCCACAAGGGGCATATATGCCAGAAGTCAAAAACTTAGTGCTATGTCGCTATTTCTGCTGGTACTTTTTATTTTATTTTTTTTTAAGTACAGCAGTACTTAACTTAACTTAAGTATAGCAGTACCTATTTTTGCACTACCCTGTATACATGAATATATATCTGTAAAGTCACTTGGTTTGTTCGAGTGTTATTTTAGTTTTAGTATATTATAGTTTTTTCCACTTCCTCATTTGTACTCAAATTCCATGTGTAGAGTAAAAATTCTATCCAATATTGATGATGAAATAGTCTAACTCCAATATCGAATATGAAATATTTGTATTATGGGCATAGAATGAATGGTCTGAGAATAGACTTATAGCAGTGAATTATATTATACTTATTTTTTTTTTGTGTTTTATGTGCTAATTTGAAGTACTATTATCCAGTACGGTTAATATTCCATGCAAATGATTCTTAAAATATCGATGCACCGTCACATATTTTCCAAATTTTGACTCAATTCTATAGGTCACATATATATTTCAGCAACATCTTCCTGTTGATTCAATTGTAGAGGTTTATCTTTGTAATTGTTTTCTCTTCAGAAAGAGCTGAATTTATCTCTGCAAACATTGTATGATAATCATAGTTTCTTCAAAGGAAAGTGTAAATGTGCTTGCTTAAATATCCAAATTCTTTACATATACATAAACAATATTTCGCAATAAACATATCTAATAAAAATGATGGTTCAAACCACAGTAAGAGAATTAGAAATGAAATTAGATCTCAACCAAATCAACTGTTGTTCGTTGGAGTTTCACAACACTTAGATCAGGGGTGCTCACACTTTTTCAGTATGTGAGCTACTTATAAAATGACCAAGTCAAAATGATCTACCAACCCATAAAAGCGTATGTTATTTTAAAATTTATTGAACATTCTTACCTTGCATTACCACATGAGCCAATATTGCAAAAAAATAAGCTCCCAACATGTTTTTGTAATTACTATATAATAATAATAATAATAATAATTTTTTTGGTTAAGGAGGTGAAATGCATTTACGCACATTGTGCTGGGCTCCTAATAATAATAATAATACATTGACAATTTATAATAATAATAATTAAAAATAAATAAATAAAAACAATAAAATAAAATAATAATACAGCTGTTTTTTGTAGCTTTGCATTGTGCTCAAAGACAGAAGCTTTGTAGGAGGATCAAAACACACACACACACACACCTCAGAGAGAGATAGATAGATAGATAGATATATATAGAGAGAGAGAGATAGGCTGACTGTCGCACTGGAACTTTTTTTTTTCAAAGTTGTATGCGATCTACCACTATTGGCCTCGCGATCGACGTATTGAGCACCCCTGACTTAGATTATAAATGTATTACTTTAATTATTAAGTTTTTCTGTTTTAAAATGTTATACTTGTGTCAGTTCAGTTCAGTGTCACTTGTTTTGTTTTGTTGAATCAGACAATCGTTGTTGAAATTCTCCAATTTTTTCTTTTAAAAAATCTCTGATGTACTACTTCAGTTTTACTGTTTTGAAATTCGGAAAAGGTATTAAATAAAACCAGAAACTTAGGCATTGAGAGCTTAATTTGAACCTGAAGGACTGACCGAATCCTGATAAATTTTACTTTTTTTCTTCTTCACGGTCGATACTTTTATTAAGATTTATATATTTAACAATATTTCACTATAATCACTGGAAATATAAATTATTAGGATACAGGTTGAATTTTGCTCCGAAGACTGGAATTGTAAATTCCATTCAAGTGTTTTGCAATTCACAAAATATAGATGTTGATAATTTAAATATTGTAAGAGGAATGGTTTACGAGTTTATAGAAATGAATGAAATTGTTATTGTCACTGAAGTGTAAATTACTTCTTATTCAAAACTTAAAAGAAAAATAGTGGTACAAAAATTGTTTTGGATGATAATGATAAAGTCACTGTCATAAATAAAACAATCCTAGCTTAAAAACAAAGAAAGCTATGTTAAGTGATGAAATGTTTATACCAGGGTAAGATTAGTGTACACACTTCATGTAATGAAAAGATAGGGATTATTTACAAATCTATCTGAATTAATGGCTAAATTATCTTTTTTACTATAAATGTAAGAGTTTATTTAGAATCATACATATAATCTCCACTTCTGTTGATTTTCGGTTGGTTTTGCTTAATATGCCGTGCCTAACTGGTTAGTTGGTGTTTTAAGTCCATTAATTGGTAAAATTTTAGGGTGGCGTATTAAAAATAAGAGGGATTTTATTCGTAAATTGAAGATCGTCAATATTAATATACGAAGGGAGAATATATTAGTTTTCAAACAAACTCTCCTTTTACTAATGTTCCTGTACCTCATCTTTTGCTTTTTTTGCAGAAAAAAGAAGTAATTGCCTCCTCCTAACCGCCACCACTGAAGTAAATTTGTTTAAATTATACGTGTATGCCATTTTGAAATTGAAATTAACTTTTACAAACAAAAAAAATGTTATCTTTCATTAGTTATTGTAATCCTGAGTTGTTCATGTATGGTACTTTTATAAACTAAAATGTTAAGTTGAAGTTTACTTAAGCAAGTTGAATGGTCCCGTTTTGTTGACAATGTAATATGCTTCTTTTTCAAAATATATAGAAAGATTTCACATAAACACGTGAAAAAACAATCAATGATCAAACCACAATAAGAAATGGGAAAACAAGACTCAGATCTTTCAACCGTAACAAGCTAAGGTTTTTTAGCTTGGGTTAAGGTTTTTTAACCGTTCAGTTGGGGTTTTTACTCTGATGAAGACCGCTTGTTACGGTTGAAAGATCTTAGTCTTGTTTTCCCATTTGTTATTGTGGTTTGATCATTCAAAATATATGTTTAAAACTGCCTTTCTAACAAAATTAAATTTTTTATTTCCAGTAATCTATTTCACAATGGAAGAAGTAAATTGAATGTTGCTCTCCTTTGATGTTCTTGTTCATGTATTTCCTAAACACTGGTGTTATGTGTATATAGGAAATCCACCAGTGTGCTTATTAATATAAACTTTTATTTTTCCTATCCCAGAAATGTTTAAACATCTATTTTCAGATATATGTTTTTGATAGCTTTAAGAAGTTAACTCTCCTCAATTCCTTAATAATGAAATTAATAACATTACTTTTATTGCTCACTTATGTAATTTACCTTGCCAATGTTGTCAAAGTTTTACAGGTTACTGAAAAACTGTTCTCCAATATAGAAACAATATCACGATTAATGTCCATGTCTCGACTCATTAGACCCACTTCTTATGCCTGCTTGTAATAATCTTGACTTTAATGAAGCTTGTCTAATAGCAATAACTTAGATAATTTATTAATTTAAAATTTCTCTAGGAAATATAGTATAGTGGTATTAAAAAAAAATCCCTCTTTAAATGTTAATTGCAATTATGGCATGTGATGTGTAAATAAAGCGATCTGCTGCTCGAATCGTACCTCAAACTTAATATTCTCTAAATATACAAAAGGTATAAAAATATCCCCAGGAAAAACACTTCCTACTTCAGAGTAGCAAATCATTAGAATTGAGTGTCAAACATTTCTGTTGTTAGAGTTGAACAAATTAGTACCTTTTTAAGCATTTAAATAATGATAATTATGATATACCTGGATAGATGACGTATGAACGATCAATGTTGATGAGATGTATTTAAATAAAAATTAAAGTTACAATGAAACAATTTGTTATTGGCTGATTTGTTAATTGTGCAATTTGTAAAAGTTTGATATTTACTCATATTGGATTTCAAAAATTAATTATTGATTGAGATATTTTAAAGTCTGTTCCAGTGGCTACATTTGGACTTGGAACTTGGCAAGTTCAGAGAAAAAAGTGGAAAGAAGATTTAATTGAGAAGTTAATGTTGAAAACCAGATATCCTCCTGTCGCTCTGCCTGAAGAGTTAGTATGTGAACCAGCTGTCTAGATTTATTCTAATTTATTGCAATAGCAGTGTTTAATTTTGGGTAAATAATAAGACTTTAGTTCAAAGTCATGTAATTAGAAATATATTTAAGTCATTCATATGAGACTATCAACCGGTTACAATCTTAAAGATTTAAGTCAAGTGTTGGTTTAAATAAAATCGACGTGTAGTTCGTTATAAACTACAAGTAGTGGTACGTGTAGATGGTTATAAACTACAAGTAATGGTACGTGTAGATGGTTATAAACTACAATAGTGGTACGTGTAGATGGTTATAAACTGCAAGTAATGGTACGTGTAGATGGTTATAAACTACAAGTAATGGTACGTGTAGATGGTTATAAACTACAATAGTGGTACGTGTAGATGGTTATAAACTGCAAGTAGTGGTACGTGTAGATGGTTATAAACTGCAATTAGTGGTACGTGTAGATGGTTATAAACTGCAAGTAGTGGTGCGTGTAGATGGTTATAAATTACAAGTAGTGGTACGTGTAGATGGTTATAAACTGCAATTAGTGGTACGTTTAGATGGTTATAAACTGCAAGTAGTGGTACGTGTAGATGGTTATAAACTGCAATTAGTGGTACGTATAGATGGTTATAAACTGCAAGTAATGGTACGTGTAGATGGTTATAAACTACAAGTAATGGTACGTGTAGATGGTTATAAACTGCAAGTAGTGGTACGTGTAGATGGTTATAAATAAAATATTGTAAGTTTAATACACTTGACCCTCGGATTTCCGTACTAATAGAGACCGAGATAAGTACTAAAATAAAAAAAACTCCCGTAATTGGAAACATTGGTAAGTGGTTAGTAGGATAGGTTACAAGACGTAATATATACATAATAACCTCAGTAAAACTTTCTAGAAGTGCTAGACTGTCTCAATTTCATTTACTTTAGTACACTACACATTTATTTAAATAAAAAGTATTATTAATACATAATAAACAGTTTATGTTTATTATGCATTAAAATACATAATAATAATATTGTATGCATAATAAAGTTATGGTTTGCTTAAGATAACGAATTTCGAGAACCTTCGTTATCGGAGCATGGATATATCTTCTTTGATATAAAGCAGGACTGTCCGAACTATGGCCCACGGGCCACATCCGGCCCGAGAAACAAATCATTTGTAGTTGCCTTGAAAATTGTGGTGAACCCTTGAAAGCAGGGGCTGCTGACTGGTGGCGCTAAACCCGAGTCAGTTTCCCTCTCTGGCGATAGTGTCATGCCAGAGACTTTTGAATTTTGAAGTCAAAACGACAGTATCATTCGTCACATTAATTTGATTTTATAAAACAAAAGGCAGGAATCTATATAGCTTAACCTGATTTTTTCCAACAAGATATGTTTTAAATTTTTCCATGATTATACTCTAATATTTGAAGAAATTAAATTACGGCACAGATTTTTTTTTTTTATTCCTTTGGCCTGCATAAATGTGGGAAGTATATAATGTGGCCCTTACATTGAAAAGTTTGAAGACCTGTGGTATGAAGGATAGTAATCCAAAAAGAGAAAATATATCGAAATCCGAGGAAAACTAACTGGGAGACTTTCAATTATTTGATTGCAGAAGATTTCTTGGTAATTAGAAAGATCAACACTATAAAAGGGTGAGATACGGCAGTAGATAACCTGACTAGTAATGCTTTAAATGCCTACCATGTGAGTTGTCCCCCTACTCTTAGCAGAGGAGGGACTGGAGGAGGTCCCACATAGTGGAACCTTCAAAAAGCCGGTTAACGGCTGACGTTATCACCCGCTAGGGGATCGGTTTAAACAATAAAATAAAAACAGCCTAGTCTACTCGGTCTCACTCTGCCCTCATTGTGAATTACCAATTCTCATATCTTAATTTATGCTATTCGGAAAAAAAAGTACGGAAATTGAAAGTGCAGTGTCTTGAAACTCAAGAGTCGAGTGTATTCACTAAACATACAATAAGTATATACATATCCCCAAGAATAACACTAACATAATGAACTTCTTTCACTGTCAACATTACTTGTTCGAACATAATCATTCCTCAAAAGGGCGTACCACTGTTTGGAGTCCAATTAGTCCTAATAAACTTAACTGAATTGCATGCATATTGTTAGTGTAAGTCAGAGTTTTTCAAACTTTTTTCGATGCGGAACCCTTTTTGGTTCCAGTAACTTTCCCGGGAACCCCAGAGTTTAATGATTTCTTACAATTATAATACAAATAATTTCATATGGCTTTTTAAATATGTATGTTTAAAAACAATTAAAAAAGTCATATTACTGCAATATGTATTTTTTGAATAAAAATTTAAAACTAAAAGATTTTAATTTTCATATTTTTCACAAGTGCATAACACATAAAACAGAATTACTAGCAATTTTAAGACAGAGTTTGTATTGTAATCATTTTTTACTTTATAGTTGAGAGTTTGATTCTCAAGTTAGCCCCAGCATTAAGTCTACTTCGGTATTTGGTTTCTAGGACATTTTAAATGGAAAATCCAGTTTCACATAAGTAGGTAGTGGGAAATGACAGCAATATATGAAGTACTACTTTTGCAATAGCAGGAAATTCGGGAATCAGATAGTTTCAAAAACTGACTAGTGATTCATCCTAAATAAGAATAAAATGTTGACCAATTCTACTTATGGGTATATGTAGATATAAACATTATTCGGTTTCATGATTTACAAGAAATATAGAATAAATCCATACCCATAAAAAAAATTTTTTAGAAAAATGTTTTTTACGGAACCCCAGACAGTCCGTTAAGGAACCCACTTTGTGAACCTCTGGTGTAAGTGATACTCAGAATTTGGTGAACCAACATCAGTGTATGAGGAAAGACAGCTATGCCATTTCTGAATGCAAAGCATTCGAATTGATTCATATTGTTTTCATTTCATATTAATATTGTTCATAAATATGAATTGTCTAGTTGAAACTTTTGACTAGTAAACATTGTTAGTTCGTTTAAATAATGTTAATTTAATTTTCTTATTCAAAAAATTCTTACTTCTGTAAGTTATATTATTTTATTTCTCTCTGAAATTCTTATAATATAAATGGAGCATGTATAAATATTACAATAAACTCCCTCCAAGTGGGGGCACTACTTTCTAGCAAAAAAAAATACTCCTCACGTTGTAATATTCCATTCTCATGCTGTTTATTTGTTGGATATTTAAATGATTTTTTTTATATCATTTGTTTATAGTCCTGTATAAAGAGATTTTAATAGAAGCTGCAGAGTTATTAGAAGAGTAAAGAGGAATATATTTAGGCATGACGTTATAGGAGATACAGTCTTTATTGAATTTAATATTCAACTGGTTTTTAGCTGTCATGGGTGAGAGTTTGTAAAATCGGTTGATTGCAAACTGTCACTCATGAGAGCTAAAAACCAGTTAAATATTAAATTCAATAACGTCTGTATCTCCTGTAACGTCATACCTAAATATATTCCTCTTTACTCTTCTAATAACTCTGCAGCTGCTATTAAAACCTTGAATCGCATGAAGATGCAGTGGGTTAACTATGAAAAGTGATTTAAATAAAACCGAAACGTCGGCAACGAGAGTTTGATTTTTAAAAAATTGACTGAATCCCGATTACATAATATACATAGTCATCAAACGGTTGATTTATTATTGAATTTGTTATGTATTCATACAGTTATAATTTGTAGGAAAAAGAAGAATTTAGTAAAGCTGGTATTCATTTTGTGTCTGATTGGATGATCAGAATGATTTGGATTCTCTTATTTGACGAATTTACTATTTTTAGATTTTAAGTTATAGTTTGATAAAGTTCATGTCTTGTTTTTTGTCCATATTTTTTTCTAAATATTTTTATTTAGATTAAAGGAAACATAACTTTAGACAATATTAATTTTATTTTTCAGGGAAAGCGCAATAATGTCGTTAGAATACCGGAAGGTGAAAGTTGTAGGTGAATTCGACCATAAAAATGAAATGTTCCTTGGCCCGAGGTCGTGTTTGATTGATGGTGAATCCAAGAAAAACGAAGGCAAGCTTATTACTTCGTCTGGGGAAGGCATTTCAGGCTACCTTGTCATAACTCCTTTCATTCTGTCTGACACAAAGTAAGATTTCTATTTAGTCACATTTTAAATCATTAATTATTTCGATCAAATATAATTTATTTAAGTTTTTTCGGACAAATTTTGGACACTCATTCTCTTCATGAAAATTTGTTCCCTTGAACAAATTTAGAATTGATTAGAAACATGAATGAAAAACAGAAATTAGGACTCATATTCAATATTTCGAATGTTTAAAATTATATTTTTGGCCTTAATAATTAATAATAAGTAACTATTCATGCATTTCGTCATTACCACACAGGTTAGTATTATCAATATTAAACAGATAATATACCGTCTTACCTCGTACACTGCTGCCGTAGCTCTCGGACCGGTTTCGGGTGTCACCCATCTTCAACAAGAACTGATTGTTGAAGATGGGTGACACCCGAAACCTGTCCGAGAGCTACGGCAGCAATGAACGATATGAGACGGTAGATTATATGTTTAATATTAATAATAAGTAACTATGTTTAAACAACATATATTTTTTTTAAAAAAAAAACCAATAATACTGCCTATTTTTTAGTCTTTTGTGGTTTTCTTTTGACTGTATTTTTGGTGTTTTATGGTTTGGTTTATTATGTATTTTGTTTTCTCTTGGTTGATGTTACCTAGATGTATTTGTTTTCACTACTTATGTCGTTAGTCATTTGTTTTTAGCCTTTGAAAATGCCAAAAAAAAAATTGGCGAAACGTCGGTATATAAACAGGAGTGTAATTTCTTTGGACCAAAATCCTCAAGAAACCCAGCTTTGAGCTTTATATATATATATCAATGATCAAACCACAATAAGAAAATGGGAAAACAAGACTAAGATCTTTCAACCGTAACAAGCGGTCTTCGTCAGAGTCAAAAACCCAACTGACCTTAGTTGGTTTTTTGACTCTGACGAAGACCGCTTGTTACGGTTGGAAGATCTTAGTCTTGTTTTCCCTTTTTCTTATTGTGGTTTGATCATTGTTTGTTATTTCACGTCTTTATGTGAAATCTTTTTATATATATATAAAAGACCAACACTGTTGGTCTCCAACCGTCGCTTCACAAGTTCGCTTGGTGTCCCTTTCTCAACTCTCCTGATGATTGTTCAACCAAAAATTAGAGATAGTAAGTGTGTTTGTCCCTTAGTTCTGTGTTTGTGATTCATCGTGAAACGTTTGTTGTCCTTTTGGATCGTTTTTCTGTTTACAATATATATATATATATATATATTCAGGTAACTCATCACAAATGAATGAAGATAGTCGCTCTGAGGCTTTATATATATATATTATATAATATAATAAATAATAAGAAGATTAAATCACAAGGAAAAGGGAAAACAATATAAATAAATGCTCTGAGCCTTACACTTTATGTCATACAAACTTTCAGAGAGCAAACAAAGTAAAAAAAAGAGCGTTCTTTTTTTCTTAATTCGTTTTCTCTCTGATGACATAAAGTGAAAGGCCTCGGAGTATTTATTTCTATTGTTTTCCTTTTTCCTTGTTGTTTAAACTTCATTTATTGCATCACATGTTTTTTGCTGTGATTTTTCTGCATATATATATATATATATATATATATATATATAATATATATATATATATATACAATAAAATAAAAAAACGAAGGAAACACACAGAAAGACACAGACATAACTCACATCGATATTTCGATGTGAGTTATGTCTGTGTCTTTCTGTGTTTTCCTCGTTTTTTATTTTATTGTAAAAAAGTCCGCTGGACCGTTTTTATTGATTAAGATTACGAAGTATTATAATATATATATATATTATATATATATATGAACGTATAAGCCACAAGGAAAAGTAAAAAAACACAGAAAAAAAACATTAAATTATATTTAAAAAAAAATTTTTTCTGTGTTTTTTTACTTTTCCTTGTGGCTTATACGTTCATTAGTTTCATCACGTGTTTATTGTGATTATATAGTATATATATATATATATATATATATATGTGTGTGTGTGTGTGTGTGTGTATATATATATATAAAAGGAAATCTCCACTAAAAGTAGTAATACTAAAGGAAAAGTCCTATGCGCTTTCGAGTGTTACCCTGTTTTCAAAGAACTAAAGAAAGGCAAGAGTAACAAACTGTTATTTTGTTGGGACGTTATCTTCAGAATGACAAGTGATGACTGAAGTACTACTACTTCTATCAGTATAAGGATCTGTGATGAATACCTTTCTTGAGCTCTAGTACTCGGTCCATTGAACCCTTGATTGGTCCAGATTAAAGGGCAGTTATGAAGGACTAAGAGAATTGCTCATAGGGGAGTCTGTATTAGGTAGACTGGGTAAATCAGTTGACGCTCTTTTAAACTAATTTGTTTATTCATTTTGAAAAGATAAATTTAGTCTAGCTTTAATTGCAATAGTACATTTTCATGTTCAGTTAGTTATCTTTAACTTACTTATGTTCGATTTTTCTTCCTTAATAAGCTTGACTACAAGATATTCTTGAGGCATTGGCGGAATAGCGAATCTCATCTGAAAATTTTCGTATACTGGTCCACTCTTATGTTGTGGTGAAGCTCTAACAGATGAACAATTACAAGGAAGAATGATTCGGTTACAGTAGTAATGGAGTAAAATGACTTACCACCAACTGAATTGGTGTATTTTTTGTGTATTTTTGTACAGTGAAAATAAATATCAATGCACATATTTGATGGACACTGTTTTTTTTTTGTATTTTAGAGAAAAGATTTTGGTTAACCGGGGTTGGGTGCCGTTCAACAAGAAGAGTCCTTCAGCTAGAAAGTCTGGTCAGCTGGAGGGGGAAGTGGAGTTGACTGGAGTTGTGAGGCTTGCTGAGTCGAGAGCTCCTTTTACTCCTGCTAACAAACCAGAGTCAAAACTTTGGTTTTCCAGGTAAATTTGTTTACGTTCATTTTGGAATGTTTAAGACATGTTAATTTTTCCTTAATTCATAGATTGTATTTGAGAAAATCTTAGTTATCCCATTGTCCGGTGTAAGGAACCAAAACTCTAGGTTTTTTTTTGCATTTTTTCCTTTCATGGTTCAAGAAGCTAACTTTCATAATGCCTTTCTACGTCTTACATATAGTTCTTGGCCCAGAATGGGTAGCGTGACCATGTGCAATGACTCGTAGATTAGTTTTGAAGCAATGTATATCAACTTCCAAACCACAATAAAATCTTGGTATTTTTTTTTTTCATTTATTATTGTGGTTTGGACGTTGATTGTTATTTCATGTGTTTATTGTGAAATATTATTATACATATATATATTATTAAAAACAAAAACCATAGTTGGCAGAAATTTGCTTCTTTATAAGTTTCTCTATCTTCCTAAATAAGGATTTCGTTGTTGTATCTAAACTATATAACAAACTTCCTACACAGTTAACAGTCAACATGTTTCAACTCCTTCATAGAGCCATCTTCAGGACGAGAATGATTCTCAATAGTTTTTCCCTTTATATAAGCAAAGTAGAGTTAATTATTGGGATTAAGGTTGTTTGTTCAAAGCTGGGGGGTTGAGTGACCTAAGAGGTCGCTGTTATTACCTGGCCCGGATCTATTTGGCCTTGTTTTCCAAGTATTAGACTCCTATGGCTTTTTTCTAACTGAATATTGATATGGGTTTTCATTTTTTGTACACATACAACTAACTAATTAAAAAAGAAAGAGATCAACAGACTTAGAATTATTGAAGCTGTATGTATACAAAAAATGGAACCCCATATCAATATTCAGTTAGAAAAAAGCTATAGGAGTCTAATATTTGGAAAACAAGGCCAAATAGATCCGGCCCAGGTAATAACAGAGACCTCTTAGGTCACTCAACCCCCCAGCTTTGAACAAACAACCTTAATCCCAATAATTGACTCTACTTTGCTTATATAAAGGGAAAAACTATTGAGAATCATTCTCGTCCTGAAGATGGCTCTATGAAGGAGTTGAAACATGTTGACTGTTAACTGTGTAGGAAGTTTGTTATATAGTTTAGATACAACAACGAAATTCTTATTTAGGAAGATAGAGAAACTTATAAAGTTTTCAAGTGTCTGCGGGCTGCATGGTAATTTCTGTAGTAGATACATACAGTTTATATATATATCAATGATCAAACCAGAATATGAAATGGGAAAACAAGACTATGAGCTTTCAACCGTAACAAGCGATATTCGTCAGAGTCAAAAACCCTGACTCTGTTTTTGACTCTTACGAAGACCGCTTGTTACGGTTGAAAGATCTTAGTCTTGTTTTCCCATTTCATATTGTGGTTTGATGATTGATTATTTCATGTGTTTATGTGAAATCTTTATATATATATATATATATATATATATATAATGTTTCTATAAGTTGTCCGGGGAAAGAAATATGATTCGTTAAAATGGTGACCAATGGCAGAGTAGAGTTTGTAGGTCCAACTGAATGACTGTTTGAATGAATGAATGTTTTGTGCCAATAATCTTATTTCACAGAGGGACTGTGCAACATCTATACCCATTGACGGAATAACGAAGGCTTCACTAGGCAGCGGGTAACTGGGACCGCACGCATGGACCTACAAACTCTACTCTCCTATTAGTCACCATTTTAACGAATATATATAATGTATACATATATGTAAATAGCCATTAATAATGTGTGCTATATTAACTTTTTATTATTCTTATTATAAAAAGTATTATTCATATCTCACTATTTAATAGTGATAATGAAGAAATTACTACAATGTAATCCCCAAAAGATAAGCTGATTCATATAACAAAACTAAAGCTTTTCCTACTGAACCTCTCATCTCTCTCTCTCTCTCTCTCTCTCTCTCTCTCTCTCTCTCTCTCTCTCTCTCTCTCTCTCTCTCTCTCTCAACGTCTTGGCATGTTGTCAACCACTTAGCTTACTCTGCCCACCATTAGGCTACCACTTACTGGTGTTACCAACATCCGGACTTTTCTGTTTCCGGACCTGTCTTGGTGTCTAATAGTACGGAAATTCGAAGGTAGAGTGTA
Source organism: Hermatobates lingyangjiaoensis (assembly GCA_026182355.1). Lineage (NCBI taxonomy): Eukaryota > Metazoa > Arthropoda > Insecta > Hemiptera > Hermatobatidae > Hermatobates > Hermatobates lingyangjiaoensis. Next base: position 871,444 of record JAPFBL010000041.1, on the reverse strand, counting down.
ATTGATTAGTTATACATTTCGGTACATAATGTTGATTATATAAGTCTTCTCTGTGCTCTGTCAGATGGAAGGACAGTAGCACAAAGCTAGATGGTTCATGTTGTCAAGGATGTTACTAACAAGAATATGATTTTTTTTAGGGATGTGTCAGCCATGGCGGCTCAGGTAGATTCAAGGCCGGTTTTCATTGATGCCTGCTATGACAGCACTGTAGAGGGAGGTCCTATTGGAGGACAAACTAGAGCTCATTTGAGAAATGAACATCTGTCTTACATCTTTACCTGGTATGCTTTTCATCTTTCATCAATTTAGTCAATGAGTAAAATATGTTTGCATTAAAAAATATGTCTAAGTAAATATTATTTCTCATGTGAGCAGTAATTAATTGTCTCTTCAAAAGTTAATTAAAGGTGAGCTAATTAAAATGTTAGTTAAGGGCCCGGTAGTAGACCCTGTATCGCGATTACTTAACAATTGTTTCTACGTAGAAGGGACAAATGATACATTGAACAACTATTTGTGTATTTTTAGCAAGAAATCATTCCCCTAACTTATTTTAGGTTAAAACTAGGCCTCAGTCATTTTCAGTTAGTATTACTGCAGTCCTGATATGAAATTTATATAACCTCTGAACGAAATCAATGAAACTGACATCGGTCCTTCCTTATGCATCCATTCAAATATTTTATATCCTTTACCAATTATATGGAATTTTTCTGTTAATTGTAACAGTTATCAATCAATCATAAGCAGAGGATAAGAGGTATTCTAGCGCAGGGTTTCCCATGTAACGAAAGGATTGCCCTCGTAACGAAAGTGTCAAGTTTGAAGAGACCGTTACTAATATTTATAATGTTTGATCTATTAAATTTAATTTGAGACGATTCAATATTTCTTAACAATATCGATTTTTCATAGGTAATAAATTTAGCTCCTGTCCAATCAATATAATGATTTTCATTTTTTATATGCAAGAATAAGGCTATTTTTTCCTGTCTACTTACGTTGTATTGGTGTTTTTTTACACGTGTCTTTAATGATTTACCAGTTTGACCAATATAAATTTTATGGCAATTTTTACACGGAATTTTACGAATACCACCTGACTCTAGTTCCCTGGGAGAGTTAACATACTGCCCACGTTATTACGATTAGAAAACACTATATTAAAATCAAGTTGTTTGGCTAATCGAGGAAGGGGACCCAATTTACCGTATCAAACTCATTGTTACGTTTGAAAGATCTTAGTCTTCTTTTCCCATTTCATATTGTGGTTTGATCATATATATATATATGTTTGCAACTTTACATGGAGTATGTTTATAATAGATTTTAAAAATAAAATGCTAATAAAAATATCGATGAATTTATAAAATATCAAATCAAATCAATATATATATATTTTTAATTTATAATTAAGATATTAAAGCATATAATATTTTTCTTCATGCTATGTACTTACAATACACCCCTTGAAAACCCAAAATGGATGACCCCTGGGGGGTGAATTCCACCCCTGTTGTGAATCCACGTTTTAAGTAGCAAATGGGATCAAGAAAGTCATGTGAACAAGGTTTTCCATCCCCTTGCACAAAAAATTTGGAATCATGGAAAATATTCGAACCTGTGACCTTCAGTAATGAAGGCTATCATACTACCTGTTACATTACACCTGATAATGATGGAAGGTTTAGCCCAAACAGATTACCTGCTACATGTTCACCATGATTTCTTTACAGGCAACATATCCTTTTGATTCTTAAACATTGGCTAGAATAATACCATGATAAGGTGTAACACTTTTAATATTATATATATCGAACGAAGCAATCTGGTATCGAATAGTGCTGAGTGACACCTGTTGTCAAAACTGAAGCAATGTAGAGTGTTGAAGTGTAGCAATGAAAAAATTAGGGATATTTTGATATGTAATACTAATTTGTGGTTCTTACGTCTACTGTATTTGATTCGGTCATAAGTTTATTGTTATCTTAAAATCTATGTTTTTCTTGTTTCAGGTACTCTTTGAGTGCTGTTACAGGCTATATGTGGTATCTGAGATACGTGAAGTGAACCCGATCGTTTAGTCATCCGATTAAAGTAATAACGAATAGTATGTTAAATGTATATAAGTAAATTTTATTTTGTATGTAATAAAAAAAACAAGTAATTTTATTTTTCTGATATTTGTTTTTTAAATGATGATGTAGGTGGAAGGTATTGACAAGTTTTAAATCGACAGGATCTAATAAAGAGGATACAATAAAGCGAAAATAAAAGACTGATGTATACTTTGATGGTAAATAGACTGAAGTCTGGAGATTAGAAAAGCATTTGAACCTGAGAATTCACAACGCCTAATCCATACTTATTCTGACTTCAGTCAATGCTTCGTTATACTCCTTGGTCATGGAGGATTGAATCAAAACAACTTATCTGCAACAACATGTTAACATGTTCAACAGTTTGAATCCAAAAAGCTTATTGCAACATGTTCACCATGATTTCTTTGCAGGCAACATATCCCTTTAATCCTTAAATATTCAAAGTCGTTTCACTATCTTCAACGTTGCCGTTCATAACAATCTCAATATTACATTAGTCTACAGATTAATCGAATACGGTTACTGAGAGTTCCATCTATCCTTACATTATAGATTGTTATAGATTTTTTTAAATCAATGTATCCATATATTAATGTCTTCTGAATTCCAACTAATCCTAATAGAAGACTGAATATTCTAACGTAGTGCAGTCAGTTATTATGTGGTATTTACTCATTGTAGGGTAAAAAGCTAATGATAAGATGAAATGTTTACATGTGGAGACTGTTTCATTAGCTTTTTAACCTACAATTGTATTTTTTTTTCACATGATTTCAAATGTTTATAGATTATTACTAATTCTTCTTTTTTGGCAAAAGGTTTATCTTCAATTTGCTTGCGTAATCCTTTGTATTCAATTTTTGCAATCAGATCCTTTTTCAGTTGATTTCCTTGTGGGCTAAAATCGATCTTAATTTTAAAAAAAAATATGTAACAGTTTCTGCAATGCTTAAAAGTACATTTTATATGCATCAAAATATATTTACCATTAAATTGTTTTATCATTTATTTTTACAAATTTTGGAATTTAAAAAAGCAGATTTCGAGGTCCATGTATTACCAACAGTGGAGGTAAGATCTTAATTCAGGCACAAAATATCAATTATTACGTTCGGGTCGGGTCGTTCCTAGACTTTTCTGTCGCTACCTTCTTTTTAATAAATGTATATTTATTTACTATGTATACAAAACAATGTATGAATATACTTTGTTTATATAGTATGAAAAACTATGAAATACTTTTTATGAAATAAATAATTTGGATTAAACAGATGGCCAAGATTTGTTGGCTGGTGGAGGATAAACTGCAGTATATATAGACTAAATTGACAAAAAGAACATACAGAAATGAAACGGTTTCATTTCACAAGATTTATTTCACTTCACAAGATATCTTGAATCAAGACTTCAATCAACCAGGTTAACTTGTTATATTTTTTGTTTGTTTAATTTAGCTCTCTTATAATGTTGTAAAGAAAGTCCTTAGGGCATTTTAATTAATATATAATTGTTTATTGTGGTGGTTAATTCATATATTATATCAAGAGTTATTGTTGATTATTAATTTATATATATATATATATATATACTAAATATAAGAAACGGTCCACAAGGATTATAAAACTTTAAATTACACAAAGCACGACACAGAAAGAAGAATAAAAAGAACACTTACAGAATTCAATATTTTGAACTGTTGTTCGTCATCAGGAGTAGACTAGAAGAGAGGACGAAGTGAGAGAGATCTCCCCACGTCGAAGAACGTCACGTCATTCGCGCTCCGTTCTTCGACGTGGGGAGATCTCTCTCACTTCGTCCTCTCTTCTAGTCTACTCCTGATGACGAACAACAGTTCGAAATATTGAATTCTGTAAGTGTTCTTTTTATTCTTGTTTCTGTGTTGTGCTTTGTGTAATTTAAATTTATATATATATATATTTTAACACAGAGAAAAGAACACAGAAAGACACTTTCAGTTCAGTTGGGTTTTGACTCTGACGAAGACCGCTTGTTACGATTGAAATATCTTAGCCTTGTTTTCCCATTTCATATTGTGGTTTGATCATTGATATACACCTGACCTGGGTCGGGTGGGCTGAATTTTTTAGACCCCATTTTACGTCAGACCAACGGTAATGGTAGAGCAGATTGTAGTCATTCTCAAAGTTACCACTGTATAACTGAAAGAATGACATTTAAAGCCTACATTATATCTACACAGATAATGCACTTTATAAAATCTTTATTTCGATATTATTTTATATACCACTATTTTTGGTACTGCATATAACCACAATTTCTAAATACTATTTTGTGTTTCAATAGTTCTTTTTTCCTTAAGAGCAATGTTTTGTTCTGTTTTTATTTTGTATGTCATCTTCATGAATTAACGTTAGCCTTTCGAAAGCTCGTTCTCTTGCTAATTCTTCTCTCTTGGCAATAGCTCTATCTTCGATTTGTTTGCGTAATCCTTCGTATTCGATTTTTGCAATATGATCCTTTTTCAGTTGTTTTTCTTCTGGGCTAAAATCAAATTTGATTTAAAAAAAAATGTACATGACTATTTCTGCATTACTAAACAATACACTTGATTTATCACTATAAATAAAAGAAAGGTTTTGTCTGTACACTGGTTAGAACCGACTCATTTCAAGTTATCTTTATGTTTTGTACATTAGAGGAACAGAATACACCCTTTGGAAAAATTTCTGTTTGTCTGCAAAATTTTGTTCTAAGCAAACTCAGCCACCATAAGCATAGCAAGCAGAACGTTTGACACTAGATTTGTGTATGTCTAACTTAAAAGCTAAGATTTGAAAGGATTGAAAATTCAGCGTAGTTGTGGACTTCTAAGCTGTATTGGCCAGCTACACAGGTATGTAGCTAAAAATATACAGATATTTTTACTATAAGTAGATATTGTTAATTGATTTTAATTTCATTTGCGTTTATCATAATTTGTTCGATTTCAAAAAGTGACTCATACGTGCTCAAGTACTAAATAAGAAGTATGCATCGAATATAATCAAATTTGAGCTCAGTATCTAAACCTGTAAAAGAAACTCCAGATCTATTGGTTGTTATGGACTGTGCTAATAATGATATTTTGAACCATTCTATAATTTCTAATAATAATTTGGACTCCCACGTGTCATCTCTGAATTTTTGCAAAATACCTGTCACATAGGGGCAAGTCTCCTAGTTTCAAAATATATTTACTATTAACTTGCAAAATTGCTGACTTTTCCAAAAATTAGAATTATTAGCAAAGCAGATTTCGATGATTTGTCTTTTACTGGTTATAGGATCGAAATAATAATAAAGCCTTAGAAGGTTTTTCACTTTCTTGACTCTGTTCTAGAGTAGCGATAATTTCAACTACTGCTTCAACTGAAGAGGTGAACTGAAGACAAAACAGAGATAAACTCAAAAATACCAGAGTGTCTAAGAAAAGCATCTCTGTTTTGTAAAGACTTACCTTCGGAAAAGTAGAAGATTTACGTATTAATTTCCTTTGTAATAAATATACAAGAAACCACATCTATTTAGTTCCAAACTATGTTATATTATGTTATTTGGTTAACAAATATATAACATAATGTAGAACTCTACTTCACTAGTTTACCTTGTAGGAAGTAAACATTCTATGGTATTGACTTGCCACTAAATAATATTCAAGACAGTCAAGTGTTGGTTACCTTTCTTCTTTTTTACGAGATTCTATCTTTTGTTTTCCTTCTTCTAATCTGATTTTTAATATCTCTTCTAAATTTTTTTTTCTTTCTTCCCGAAAAGTTTCCAATTGCTTTTGACATAATGGAATATATTCTCGTACTTCTTTATCAGCTTCATGAACTAGAAGTATCCTTAACCTGTTACAGAAAACAAACAGAAATAAGTGTTGTATATCTTTTAAAATTGTATTGAACATTCATTAAGCAATGTTATTTATCATATACTAGTAGTTATCTGCCACTTAAATACAAAAAAAGTATTATCATATACCATAAAAATGTTACCATAGTACAAACGCATATCGCTATAAACAATAATTAAAATGTTAATGTTTGTTTTATGGTAAAAATGGCATGCTATTATAAAGCAGCCTAAACAGAACCCTAGAGTGAAAAATATACATTAAAAGCAACCTATTATAATTATCTATTATTAAAAAGAGGCTTAATCGTTAATGTACTCGCCTCTGGGCTGGTAATGTTACCATAGTACAAACGCATATCGCTATAAACAATAATAAAAATGTTAGTGTTTGTTTTATGGTAAAAATGGCATGCTATTATAAAGCAGCCTAAACAGAACTCCTAGAGTGAAATATACATTAAAAGCAATCTATTATCAACTGAAAGGGCCCAGGTTAGCTCAGTGGTTTAGGACTCGCTTCTGGGCTGGTAGTCCGGGATTTGATTTATTCACGCGGGAGGTGAATAAATCTGAGTACGTCGTCCCTCGGAGAGGACGTTAAGCCGTCGGTCCAGAGCCTGTACCATGTCAAGTACTCGTTAAAGATCCCTACTCGAAATGAACTTGAGTTTGTCAAAATTTAGAACTTCCAATATAGAATCATCGATCAAACAAAAAGGTGGCAAACGGCTGACGTTATCACCCGCAAAGGGATCTGTTTAAACAATAAGAACAAAATATGAAAATTAACCAGTAATGGTATATAGTAAAAAAAAATTAAACATTTTATTTGAACGAAAAGTGTAAGAAGAATGAGGGTATACAAGTTAATAACACAATGTTTGTTAGTAATATTACTAAAATAATATACCACCTTACCTCGTTACATTGGACGGTTTTGGAACTCTTCCATTGTCATGAAAAAAGGAACAGTTATTATCCTATTGGTTTATAGAATAAATAAAGAATATCAAAGCTGACAGACCTATTTGGACTATTAATAGAGTCATTGAAATCTATGGAAAGACTTAGAGAGTGACGAATGAGGTAGAGATAGAAAATATTTAAATTAAATCCAGTTAAAAGAAATAAAGTGAAATAAAACATGTTAACATATAACATAATATGCTCTGTTTAATATAACATGTTAACCCATAGACTGGGTTAAGTCGAATAGGAAAACAATGGAATCAAGAAGAAATCGATTATTGTTTCTCTGTATCTGGAAAGAAGAATAAATTTCAATTTCCTCTTAACAATGGACTACTCCAAAACTGGAGAAGGTGTGAGTAGAACGTACGAAGCACTTATATAAATAATAAGGTTATAGTATTTATTCATAGTGGAATAGGTTCAAATATGTTTGAAAAAAGTTTGTGTTACATTACAGAATGTAAAATACACATTCTAACCTAAATTATTTTTCAACTAATGCTTACTCTAATTTAATATGATATATATATTTTTTACCTATTTTTTCGTTTAACTAATTCCAAGTCGTTGTTTAAACAACAGATTTCCAATCGTTCATCGGCCGCTTTTCTCATTAGTTTTAACTCTAACTTACTGCTGCGTTTCCCTTCTTCTTCCTTCTTTAATTTAACCGCATTCTTAACTTGTTCTTCACGAATTTGTCTTTCTTTCCTAAATTCTTTGACAAATTTATGATTTGGACCTTGATCTGAAAGAACCTGTTAAGAAAACCAAATATATATATATTTGTGTTTATCGTTAATTAGTATAATATATATATATATATAAAATAAATTCAAAACGAAGGAAACACACAGAAAGACACAGACATAACTCACATCGATATTTCGACCATCGTCGTCATCAGGAGGTGCGAAGAGTCCCGCAGGAAGACAGGGCGGTACTCTGTGTCTTTCTGTGTGTTTCCTTCGTTTTGAATTTATTTTATTTTAAAAAAGTCCGCTGGACCGTTTCTTTTAATTATATATATATATATTAGTGTATTTCGGCAGCAAGTCCTCTTTCAAGCATGTGTGATAATTGCCAAGTTTAAGAACCTGATGATGACCCATGGGGGCCGAAAGTTTGTTATCTTAGTTTAATCTAGTGTAGTGTTTAATTAAATATAGTTATCCCCAGTGAAGTGTTTATTTAGTGTTTCAGCCTTCTGAATGTCGTATGCTAGTTTGCTTTGGCAATTATCACCTTCTCAAAAGAAAATTGTAAGGAAAATAGAAGCTATAAGTAGGAAAATCGTGAATGCAGAATCTGCTATCAAATTCAATAATATATGTATATATAAACAACAATAAATTATCGACCGTAGAACACATATATTACTAAATAAGGTAAATCGGGATGCGGTCAGTTTCTTCCACTTTCCATCAAACTCTCATCACTCATTGGCGACGTTTCGATTTTATTCAAAATCTTTTTCAAAAGCCTACAGTACAAAGGAAATTAAAAAATTAAATACGTACATTTTTAATACAAACAAAAGAAGTACATTATGAAAAATTAAATACAATTATATACTTATACAAGTAATACTTGTAATACTTATACAAGTATTAGAAATACAATAAAAATAAAAAGAAGGAACCTATCAAAAAAAAATTACAATGAACTTAGAAAAGTAAGAATATTTGAAAATGATCCAGTAGAGGATATTCTATCAGAAATAGGGTGACAGAATTTAAAAAATGTTTTAATCTACTCAAGCTCGGGGAGATTCAAGCTTGCACAGTTTACCATTCAAACCATTTACCTAAATGTGCTTTCTAAATACACATCTTCGTCATATTAAATTTAATAATACTGTTTAAACAACATACATTAATGGGAAATTAAAGGATATTAATCATGTCCTGATGATGAAACAGTTGAAATAAGTAGCCTAGTGCAAGGGTCTTCAACCGGTGGGTCGTGACCCCCAAGGGGGTCGCGAAATGTTTCAAATTGTTTATTTTTAAATAGAAAATAAAGGACTAAATTAAATAAATAATTTATTTATTATTAATGCGGCACAAAAATCTCATTAAAGTTACTATTGATCAAATTTATTTTAATTTTCTCTTTTTGATTTTTGTTCTCACTAAAGGGTCGCGAATAAATTTTGCCGTCAAAAATGGGTTGAGATGTAAAAAAAGGTTGAAGATACCTGGCCTATTAGTCCCAACCGGAAGAGCGAGATCACAATTTACGAACGCAAAACTTTACGTTTAGTGATTTAGCAAATATAATGAATAAATATATTAAACCTTTAAACATTAACTGATAAATATTCAAATTATTAGGGTTTAATTTAATATCTTCTGATTCCTTTAACCATACTAATCTTTTTTCTCATTAAATTAATTAGCCCCTTTTATAATGTAATCGTAATAAAATAATATATGCCAAATTCAAGTTAACAACCGAAATTAATCTGCGAAATGTATTTCCTTTCTTCATTAAGTTCAAAATTTCACCTGGAAAGTAAATTCGATGGATCCTGAATTCTTTTATATTGGTGATATTGATACTGCTTATTGTATTCTTGATTAGATTGATGTTTTGTTTGTTTGTTTGCCGAGGTCCACACTTATGAGGCTTTCGCTTTTTAGTACTGGCCTAGGGGAGGGAAATCGTGGCTCATTTATTATGTGGCACCCATTTTTAGTAATGGGTGAGCCACATTACCTGTTGATTCTATATTTGGGAGTCCTAAATATTGCTTAACTCAAGTGTGTTTAGAGTAGAGATCTTTAACGAGTACATGACATCGTACAGGCTCGGGACCGACGAGTTAATGTCCTCTCCGAGGGTCGAAAGTTTGTTAATCTATTGGTGATTTTGGAGTTGGTTATTATATTCAAGTTATTCATTAATGGTATTGCATTAAATTATTGCAGTTAGTTATCATATTGATATTAAAGTTTGTTATTATATTGAATTTAGTTATTATTTTATTCTGTATAAATCTTTCATTCTTTTAACTTTAGAACATGCCTTCCCAGTTTCAAATCTCTATTACAATAATTATCAATATTTACTTCAATCCATCCATTTCTTATAATTTTTTAATCCAGAAATTCCCTATGAAGCCCTCCTTTTGTGAATAATGTAGTATTGCTCATCTCCTTTCCCGAAGGACCTGTTATGACTCATTTTAATATTTTTACTCCTCAAAAACTTAACTGATTATCCTTATCTATAGATATCTATAAGGATAATTATAGATAAGGATAGATAATAATAATAGATAAGGATGTTATAGACCTATAATAGATAACCTAGATTATCTATAATCTATAAATAGATATAACTTTAAGTAATTAAATGAAACGGTCCAGCGGACTTTTAAATAAAAACCAATTAAAAAACAAAAGAATTAAAAAAACGTCGAATCCTGATGACGACGATGGTCGAAATATAGAAGTGAGTTATTCCTTTGTCTTATTATACCTTCTTTTTAATTGGTTTTTAGATATCTATTTATCTATATATCTATTTTTATCACTTGGTAAATTTAAAAAAGTAAATATTCTTTATAGTGTATGAAAAAAAAATTAATTGTTTAATTCAAAATTGTCTCTTATGATGATAGGATATAAAACTGTGGTCGGAAGTATATTTTATTGATTGGGATATTAATTAAAGTAAAACAGTAATTAAACCCTTAGCTTATTTACTACTAATTTGTACAAGTTTGCTCTTTGTCGCTGTTTACATTTGGATTGATTTGCTATTTGTCGTTTTTATTGCATATTATTAATTTTTATTGATTTATTACATTATTTTGTATCGATTTTATAATATTTTTATTTTGTGAAGAGATTTTTGTCTCGTATATGTAAACATTTGGGATAGTTGAATAAAACTATGGTACAACAGGTTGATTTTAATTTTTGACTTACATATCCGTAGACGTCTGGTTTCGTTCCCTTGATTAGCTTAGGGATTCGTAAATTTCTAGCAGCTTCTGTGTTCTTGGATGGATCCATGTTGTCTATTCACACAGATGATTTCAAAGATAGACTGTCAGAGCTGAATTGGTTATAGTGGTAGGCAAGGACTCCGTCGCTTTGGTTACTAAACAACACTTTACAGCTGAAGAAATCCAAGTAGCGATTGATTTCGTTTTTAACTAAAAACCCATTGAGATGGTTAAATATTATTTTTTTAACAGATATCAGGGTTACAAACTGAAGAGTTGTTATATAATATATACTAAATTATATACTATACTTATATATAGTAAATATATACTATATCAGACAATACTTACAAGACACGTAGAAACAACCCACAACTCACTTGAATATTTCGATCTCTATTTCGACCTTTATTTATGTATATATAATATATAGTTAAAAGTAGCAGCAGCTTCTTCTCCACGATTTTTGAGCTGGTGGCCTCGAACTTATGGGCGATTTTCCGATCTTGCGGTTGGAGTTTCCACATTATTTGTCAAAGGAACGTCAATTAATACGAGCTTTCAACCATAATTACGTTGGTCATCATATGGTAAAATTACACGAAGATTTCCAGCCGATTTACACCAATATATATATATATATGGTATATATCAATGATCAAACCACAATTTGAAATGGGAAAACAAGACTAAGACTAAGAAATATTATTTCATATTGTGGTTTGATCATTGATTGTTGTTTCACGTGTTTATGTGAAATCGTTATATATATATATATATATATAACGATTTATATATATATATATACAATAAAAAGATTCCACATAACACATGAAATAACAATCAATGATCAAACCGCAATATGAAAGATCTTAGTCTTGTTTTCCTATTTCATATTGTGCTTTAATCATATATACTATATATACATTATTAATAATGACACCAAATTTAGCTGATACGTGTTTCTTAATAAGTTTCTCAATTTTTCTAAATAACACTCTCATTATTTCGTCTACTTAATAAAGTACATCTCCTATAGTCGACATGTTTCGAATGATCAACATTCATCATCAGGACGTGAATAAGATCTAAGGTGAAATATCAGGTTTATTATATATATATAACAGATTCAATAATACATCGACCGTTTGATAGAATAGAATATACGAGTATGATATATATATATATATATATATATATATATATATATATATATATATATATATATGTTTATTAAGAGTCTGCCGATATTCATTTTTGTTTTTTTTTTCTGTTTAATTTTTCAAGTTAAAAATGAAAATCGGCATACTCTTTAATAAAACATGTTTGAATGAAGGTCTGCTCCCAAAATATACTAATATATATATATACTTTAAAAACTTTGAGAAACTGGAGTAAAAAACAGAAATTAGGACTCACATTCAATACTTTGACCCTTTTAACGGTCGTCCTCAGGAGAAGAAATTGAGTGGGTAGAAGACGAAAGTCAATATATATATATATATATATATATATATATATATATATATATATAAGTATTAAAATACAATGAAAAAGGGAAATAATAGATTAAATGCTCTGAGGCCTTTAACTTCATGTCGTCGGAGATTATTATCAATTCGTTCCCTGATTACTTAAAACGAAAGGTCTCAGAACATTTATTTCTATTCTTTCATTTTTCCTTGTAGTTTTATACTTCATTGATTCCATTATGTGTTTATTGTGTTGAAATTGTACATTTTATGTTTTATGCTTATGGAAATTAAAAAGCTGTATTCTCCACTTATTATTCAATAAGTGAAAATTAATTTGACTGTAAGGAGGGGGCCAAAGTAGCCTCGTGGTGACGTGGTCCTTCTCGACTGGTAGTACTGGTCACATCCGGGGTTCAATACCCACTCGGACCCTTGATTTATTTACGTGAGAAGTGAAAAAATCTAAACACGTTATCTTTCGGAAAGAACGTTAAGCCATCGATGTCAAGCCTGTATGATGTAGGTACTCGTTAAATATCCCTTCTCAAAATACATTTGAGTTAGATAAAATTTAAGACTCCCAATGTTGAATTCCTATTGTGTGGTGTCACAAAAGGCTGATGTTCGGCCTATGTGTTGTTCTATTGTGGGACTCCACTACAACCTAACCTAACCTACTCGGTAAAGAACATACTCGTTACTTATATATGAATAAATGTTTGTTTTTTGATGTATGCATGGCCACTATGAACTTAAGAGGATCCTGTGTCCATAAAAATTAACATTTGCAATAATGAAAACGAATTCAAAAGCTGCTTATTTACTTAAGTATAAACACATGTATAGAACTGCAGAAAATAAAATATAAAGCAATATTGATTTATTAAAACTTACCACATTTTATGCACGATTGAATTATTCATGTATTAATGCTCTGGGTTTGTCTACCACTCAGTTTTTCATTAAATCAGTAACATTAATGTATTTAATATAATAATTTTAATAGCTAAATGGTTCGAAACGTCGTCTATTCAATTCACAAAACTTTGATTGAAATACTGCTGGTTAGACATACAGTCTACAGTTAGACGTACAGATGCCCGCCTCTGCGAGGTCCACCTTGGGCACATCGGTGGAGCGTCGTGCACCTGACTTACCTTTTGGTTTGAAGGGAGTTTGGGCCTCGCCGATGTGGCTAAAGGGCACCACGTAAAAAACATCGATCTGGGTTGCTTCATGTCATGTTATTGGCCGCAAGGTCAGGGTGCATGCATGTGAATCAAACAGGTTAGACGTACAGTACGTTTCAAGCTGAAGGTTGTTCTTAAGATCGAACCTTTTGGATTTACTTATAAAAATAATTTTTATATAGCTTATCGACAATTGATTCTTCAATTATTTTTTATTTTTTTAAACCGATCCCCTAGCGGGTGATAACGTCAGCCGTTTACCAGATTTTTGTTTGATCGGTGATTCTACAAATTCTACATTTTGAGTCGTCCTAAATTTTGCATAACTCCAGTGCATTTCGAGTACGGATCTTTAACGAGTACCTGACATCGTACAGGCTCGGGACCGACGGCTTAACATCCTCTACGAGAGAGACCGTATTTAGAAGGGCCAGGCGGGGATCGTAAGATGTATGGTTTATTACATGATTCAAGCAGGAAGCAAAGAACAAAGTCCCAGCACGTCAAGTCCGGCATAAAGAGATTTTTTGTCTACTTTCGCCCCCCCCCCCCCCCCCCCAACCATCTCGACTGTCTTTTGCCTTCAGTCAGGTACTTGAATTCAACTTGCTTGCATATTCACAAAAAAAACTAATTTCATTAATAATAAGTTTATTCTTTGATCATTTTAAATTAAAAATTTTAATATTAAGTTTTTCATCTCCACAGGCCTTTGACAATTTCAATATTGTTATTATTTTATTAAAATCTAATTACATAGAACTTCCTTTAAATTTAAACAGCTTGTTTTAAAAAAATATAAATGATTTTTTTTTATCTTAGCTACTTCACTAATATAACTAAGTGATAAATATATTATGATAATTGAATAACACTTACATAATAGTTCAACTGAATTAATAGATTAAAATCTGTAATAATAAGTGTATAATTAATTACGTTTATTCATAAAATATGTATGGCTTATGAATTTTATAATTAAAAACATTATATGCATGAGTGCTTAACTGAACCCGAGTTCTGTAAGAATAAAGCTGAAACCGAAATATGAAGAGGAATTATGGCTAGTAATGAATCTTTATTCATTCTCCAGTAATGTCAAGTACATCAAAGATAAAATTATGCATTATGCATGGGATAAATTATATATTAGCTGGGCTGACAGTCTTCAGAAATTTATACCCCTTGCAACAACATTACAAACAACTTAAGAATTTTTGAAAGAAGAATATAACGGTAAGTGCATGCTGGTGCTGTTTTAAAGAAAAGAGAACGAATAATCTGAAAAAAACAATGCAATTTATGAACTTTATGGTTATTCAACATTGTTCAATAATGAAATCCAGAAGAAGAGAAAGATTGATAAATTTATTGAACTTTATGGTTATTCAACAGTGTTCAATCATGAAATCCAGAAGAAGAGAAAGATTGATAAATGTAAGAATGACTGACACGAAGGCAAAGAAAAGTATTATGCAGCTACGGTTTTTGGCACAGGAAATAGGATTACCTTCAAAATGTAGGATGATACTGATAAAAAGATGATTGGATTTAAAATGATTTTATAATTAGTTGACAGTTTTGATTTAAAACAAAATTATGGCTATATCATGATAAACCAGAAGAGGTTTATGTTGGGGAATTTCAAAAAATTACGTATCCACACGAAAAATAGAGTTGAGTCCTTCCCAGGAAGTCCCATAGATCAACATCTGAAGAGTGAAGGTGTATACCTGAAGAAGAATACCAAGTTTAAGAGACGCTTTGTTAGTTTTCATGACATAATTGTTCTTATGTGGAGACTTAATTTTTTTTTAAATTCGCCACATTCTTCTTTTGGATTTCATGATTGAACAATGTTGAATAACTATAAAGTTCATAAATTTCACTGTTTTTTTTTCAGATTATTCGTTTCTTTTTTTCTCCAAAATAGCACCATCATGATGGTTTTAAAAATTCTTGAATTTTTTAAAAAAACGTCCGAAGTCGTATGAGTAAATACGACATTATAATAACAGATGACACAAGTAATGGAGTTTATATTTTTTTTAACGTGGAGCTCTATGATTAGGTTTTGAGAGAACACTAGCATTCTTACAGAAAACGGTGCGGTTCCCTGTAAGGCTGATAGGTTGAAATGAACTCCTCCTCGTCCTTATGTCAGTACACTGTCCAGCATACATCTCTCTACAAAAAGTATGCAAAAAGAAAAAAATACTAGAAAATATTTTGAGGTCTACTTAGTTGCGTAGTTGTTTATTTATAAATTACTGTTGAGGTGGTATTGTATATGTGGCTCTGAAGAATGATTTTAAGATTAATGTGTAAGGCAGTGTTTCTAAAAAATCGTTTACCTGTGAAACAACAAAAACTTTGGGGGGCATCACTGATTTTGATATAGAAAATTGAGTCCTGAAGTTTAACAATGATAGAAAATTAAACGGAATAGTTTTTGTAAGACAGAGAGAGAGAGAGAGAGAGAGAGACAGACAGAGAGAGATGAGTGAGATGACAGAGAAAGAGAGAGAGAGAGAGAGAGAGAGAGAGAGAGAGAGAGAGAGAGAGAAAGAAAGAAAGAGAGAGAGAGAGAGACAGACAGAGAGAGATGAGTGAGATGACAGAGAAAGAGAGAGAGAGAGAGTGAGATGACAGAGAGAGAGAGAGAGAGAGAGACAGAGAGAAAGAAAGGGAGAGAGAGAGAGAGATGAGTGAGATGACAGAGAAAGAGAGAGAGAGAGAAAGAAAGAAAGAAAGAAAGAAAGAGAGAGAGAGACAGACAGACAGAGAGATGAGTGAGATGACAGAGAAAGAGAGAGAGAGAGAGAGAGAGAGAGAGAAAGAAAGAAAAAGAGAGAGAGAGAAAGAAAGAAAGAAAGAAATAGAGAGAGAGAGACAGACAGAGAGAGATGAGTGAGATGACAGAGAAAGAGAGAGAGAGAGAGAGAGAGAGAGAAGAGAGAGAGAGAGAGTGACAGAGAGAAAGAAAGGGAGAGAGGAAGAGAGAGAGAGAGAGAGAGAGATGAGTGAGATGACAGAGAAAGAGAGAGGGAGAGAGAGACAGACAGAGAGATGAGTGAGATGACAGAGAAAGAGAGAGAGAGAGAAAGAAAGAAAGCGAGAGAGAGGAGAGAGAGAGAGAGAGAGAGATCAGTAACAAATGATTTAAACCCCCAAGGAAAGGAAAAAAGAAAGTATTATCAATTACAGCTTAAAGATAAAAGAAATTTACCTTCCAGTTCAAAATATCAAGTGACAGAATTTACCTCTGAATTGAAAACCATATACTTGATTTACTAAAATAAATGAAAATAATGCAAATTTTTAAAAAATAAATCTGTTATATAAATTTACTCTTCCGTTATCTTGGGGCACACAGTTTTTAGAATAACTGGTCTAAGCTAATGACAACGAATAAATGTGCTTATTCTTTATTAGATCTTTAGAGAATATTTTATTAAAAAGAAATGGTTTATTTTTGTAATAAATTGTGCGCGGTTGGTTACAGGATGAAAGTAAGTGGGGTTGGTGGTTTGACGTTGAATTGGGTCTGCCAGCCAGAACATTTGATGATTGGGATGATGGGACTAATTGCACGGGGTGAGGAGGGTGTTTGCGAGGGTTGCCATGACGACTGCGATGCTCCCGCCCGCCAGTTCACCCCCGACAGCTATCCCACCCTTATCGCTATTCCACTAACCTCTATATCGCGGATCGCTCGTCAACAGTCCACCGCCCCAAATAATTCTTGTGCTCCCCACCAACCATCACCTGGATACATACAGTCAGTACACTATTCTTTACTATAGTAAATTATCCATATATATATATATATATATATATATATATATATATATATATCTTGTTTTTGTTTTCTGTTAGTTTTTTTTATTCTGTAGACGTATTTTTTTTCAGTACTTACGTTTTCAATAAATTGTTTTTAGCCTTGAAAATACTCAACAATTTTTGGCGAAACGTGAGTTCATAATCAGAAGTAGTTAATTCTTTGGACCTAATCCTCATTAATAAACTTTTTTTTATATTTTTACAAAAAATCAGAAAAATCAAATACAATTACGAGGTATATTAATGGATATATAATGCAATTTAATTACAAGCAGAGATTGAGATGAAATAATCCAGTGATTATACACCATGATGAAGTAAATAATGTGTAAAACTATTGTAACAAGTGCAAGAATAATAAAATAATAATAATTTTGTATTATGGATTTGGCTTCTCAGCCACTGATTATTAAAATTCTAAATAGGTTTCTTAAGGATTTGATCCAAAAAATTAACTACTGATTATAAGCCGACTTTTTTTGCTAATAGTACGTCATTTTCAAGTTTAAAAACAATTTATTGAAAATATAAACACTGAAAACAAATACATCTATAGAATATCAACCAACAGAAAACAAAAACACAAAAAGCAACAACCAACAAATAAATTGAAAGAAAACTAAAAAAAGATGGTGTTATTGTTTTTAACCGAACAAATGTGTTGTTAAATATAATTACATTTATTAATTATTAAGATAATTTTAATTAGTTTTATTAATTATCTAATAATTAATTAATTTTAACAGATAAGTAATACTGCAAAATAACTCTGCGAGGATATCTCCACAGGACATTCAAGGAAACCAAAAACAAAAAATACAATAAGCAAAAACTTACAAATAATACAAATAAGCAAAAATTTTTTTTTTAATTTCCCCTTAATTTGTTTATATTTTCCTTATTTGTATAGTTTATAATTTTTTGCTTTTGTATTTTGTGTACTCTGTTTTCTTGAGTGTTCTGTACAGGTATCCTCACTCAGTTATTTTGCAGTATTACTTATCTGTTAAAGTATTTTTTAGTCTTCATAATTAATAACAGTAATTATGTTTCAACGACTTATTTGTTTGGTTAAAAAACAATAACACTATCTTTTTTTGGTTTTCTTTCACTTTATTTTTTATTTGTTGATTTTTGTGTTTTTGTTTTCTGTTGGTATTTTTTTTATTCTGTAGACGTATTTTTTTTTAGTACTTACGTTTTCAATAAATTGTTTTTAGCCTTGAAAATACTCAACAATTTTTGGCGAAACGTCAGCTCATAATCAGAAGTAGTTAATTCTTTGGACCTAATCCTCAATAAACCTATTTTGAATTTTAATAATAATTTCCTTAGTATGTTGACTAGGTCATATTTACTTTCGGCATTTTTGGAAATTTCTCAAAGAGAACATAGAATGGTGATTTATAGAACAATTATTTAAGAGATTATTATCGTAAAGGCATGTTTATTAGTGGTTTGTTTCCTTCTGAATGTTTAGGATATCAAGATATTTCGTATGATCTATACATTTCATACAGATATCATTTCGATATAATGATTTCACATAAACACGTGAAATAACAATCAATGATCAAACTACAATAAGAAATGGCAAAACAAGACTAAGATCTTTCAACCGTAACAAGCGGTCTTCATCAGAGTCAAAAACCCAACTGAGTTGGTTTGTTTTTTCCCATTTCATATTGTGGTTTCATAATAGATATTATTTTATACTGATTTTTATATTTCAAATAGATAATAGATAACAGTAAAAACGCCCTTAAATTAATATTTGTTTACCTTTGCAAAGATTGTCAGGCTGCTGGTGTTATGATAAAAGTCTCTCGTTATACTTCGTATTTATTAAAGACAGTGCTAGGAGAGACGATAGACTTTTTGTTTATATATAGTTTTAATAAATATACTTTTTTTATTTTTTTTCAAAGTTTGGTCTAGCTTCAAACAACGTTTTATCTATATTTGTAGAAAGCTTCAGGGCTACATCAATACAGAATTTAATTACAATAATATTTAATTGAATATACCTAATTTTACAAAGGTAATTATGTATATTTAATTAAATAATGTACCTTATAAAGATTTTTTCATGTTATTGTAATTATATTCTCTATTGATGTAGCCATGAAGATGTCAAGAAATAAAGATGAAGGGTTAAAGGTATCGTATTGTTTGAAGCTAGACCAAACTTCGATAAAAAAGAAAAATAGTGTTAAAAATACTTAGTGGAGATAAGAAATCATTTAATTTAATAAATATATCTATCGTCTGATAGTATACTGATTGCGCTGTATAAAACAGCCAGGTGTTTAGAACAAGTATTTCTTCAACGCTTTGACACTTTTTGACCATCCCGCCCCGTCTTTGACAGGTGGCAATAATTTTATTTCAAATACGGGTATTGTAACTGTATTGTAAATAATATAAGCTACAGTTCAAATGAATAGGAATATTGTCAAATTAAATTCTCTATAAAAACCAAATATAATTCATACTAATAGATAAAATGCATATAGAATTTGTATTCATTATAAACTCCTGTCGTATTTATATATATACGATACTTATTTATTTATATACTATTATATGCATAAATTATGAATAGATATTGCTTAACAAGCATAATTAGTCTGGAAATGTGGCTGGAACTCATAATTAAAATAGATGTGGGGTGAGTTTTCAGCCAGTAGAACGGCTCTAGAGGCAAAAGACCCTAAGTGTGGGAGGTGCAAACAACAACTAATAATTAATTTACAGTTTCTAATTGCACCTCTAGGTTTGGATAGGTTACAACAGTCCCACCAGAGAAACACACACACACACACACACACACAACACACACACACACACACACACACACAAACCGAACATTGGCCCTTTGTGATACGATGCAATCAGCATTCTGCATTGGGAATACTACATTTTGAATCACTCAATTGTAATTAGATTTGACTTCTTTAACTAGTATCTGACATCGTACAGGCTCGGGACCGACGGCTTAACGTCTTCTTAGAGCAGGGGTTCTCAATCTTTGCTTGTAGACCCCTACTCCCCCCCCCTCCCCACCCAGACAATGCTTAAAAAATATCATTATAAGCGAATAAACTTTCAAACAAATATATGTTTTTAGGTAAATGAAAAGTACAACTATAAAATAATTTCATTGCCTTTACAACGTGATGTTAAAATACAAAAATCCTTTTAAAACAATAACGAAATATTTCTTTATTAACATTTTATAAACTACGTTGTAATGAATTGTAATTGAATCAGGTTTGAACATAACATAAAATAAATTATAATATATTGGAACATTATTGGAACGAAGATATTGGGACTTATGTTTTAATTATTATGTTTTTTTAATATTCTTATAGTCAGCTTTCTAGGTTTAATATATTTTTGGTTATGCTATACTGATATACGCATATAAACTTATATTTTTGGTTATGCTGTACTGATATACGCATATAAACTTACATGGAACGCTAACTGCATACAATGAACCCTTAACATACTGTTTTCCTCGTGGACCCCCAGTAATGTAGACCCCTGGGGGTCCATGTAGACCTCTTTGAGAAAACCCCTCTCTTAGAGGGACCATGTGCTCAGATTTTTTTTACTTTCAGCATGAATAAATAGAAGGCCAGACAGGGATTGAACCTCGAATCTACTATTCTAAAGACGAGCACGTATGCCACTGGGCTATCATAGCCCTTTAATTGTACCTATCAAATATATTGCAAACAGATGAAACGTTGCCGCATCTTAAATAGAAAAAAAAATAGATTAGCCTACACTCAAGTCTACTATAATTATACATATAATCAAACTCATTTACAGTCAAACAACTTATTGTTTTATTTTAACGCGGCCATCTCCGTTCTATCAGAAAGATACTTTTTTGTGTTATATTTCCTCATTTAATACACAGCATTTTTGAAAATGTTTTTAAACAATTGGCATATTAATATTCAAACAACACTTAATAAGAAATTGAAAGATTCTGGAATAACTAGAAGAGAGAATAAAATTAGTATTGGAGGATAAAAAATTAATGAAATGGTCTCCACATATAAAAATTTAATGGTATAAACAAAGCGTTTCGAACACGTAGTATTCTTGCTCAGGCATTAACTAAGGATGAGTGTCGGTTGTATAACCGACACTCACCCTTAGTTAATGCCTGAGCAAGAACACTACGTGTTCGAAACGCTTTGTTTATACCATTAAATTTTTATATGTGGAGACCATTTCATTAACTTTTTACCCTATATTGAGTAAAATACCACATAATAAGTGATTGCACTACGTTAAAATTAGTATTCTTTTTTGACATAAAGTACGTCAGAAAACCTTTGCATGATTGTAGAATAACTAAAAGAATCAGTAAGATTGTCTACTACGCTAGGAGCCACATAAGTATCAATCATTATTAAGATTCGTTGAAAAGTTGAATTTTTAAAAAGTGCTTACAAAATTATTGGTAGACATCCAGCCAGTCACTTTCCTTTTTCATCGTTATACCCTACACAGCCAACAAAAAATGAACAGGTTTACGTTAAGAGTGAAAATTATATTTTTAAATATATCAGTTTAAAACAGCTATATTATAATATAATTATTGAAAATGGCATCAAACTTAGCTGATATTTGTTTCTTAACAAGATTCTCAATTTTTCTAAATAACACTCGTTATTTCGTCTACACAATAAAGTACATCTCCTATAATCGACATGTTTCGAATGATCAACAGTCATCTTCAGGACATGAATAACGTCATTCACGTCATAAGTTACATCACACATCACATATACAAGTCATGTCACGTAGAATAGTAGTAAAATAAATTAGAACTCCACTAGTTTTCTAATATTTTAATTCTCTAGAAGTGTTGTAAACGTTTTCGTATATTCGTTCATACAGGAGAATAGAACGTATTGTGACGTTTATTTCGACATTTTTGAAATACACGTTGCTTGTATTTGTCACTATAATAGAGAATATTTTTAGTAAATTCTTGGCCTATAAAGAAACGTTTTATTTTGATAAAATTATTGATAAAGAAATGTTAACTTCTTTTCGTTTTACTGAAGCTACTGATTCGTTAAGTTGTTTTTTTTAAAGCCGTCGAATCGATTTCTTTTTTAAGAAATAGGATTTTGCTTTAGCCAAAGACATTTTGATCATTCTATTGAAGCAAACAAAGAAACCTACTAGGATATTTAAAGGGAGGGATAAAAGGAGAAAAAGAAAACTTGAAGGAATCAGTAAAAAGAAATTGGCTTGCGGGTTGGCCGGCGTACATGTCCGGCATAGGAGTGTTTGAACAACTTGAAGACTTCGCTTCTAACTTAGTTGAGCCTTTCTCCTTTACTTCCTCTCTGGCCTCCCGTCTCTTTCAGCTCCATTAATTAAACACATCAATCATTTAAAACTTGTTTTTCAATAACTCTTTTACAAACTTGGCCAACCGAGTAAGCATTTTCATGATTATTTAATCTTTTCATATTAAACTAGGTAACTTTCTTTATTTGTTTTATACATTTGTATGTGTCAGCTATATCAACATGACGATGTTTTCATTTATATATACATAAACTAGAATTTTCAAAAGTACACACAGAAAAGAAATCACTGAACTCACTACTATATTTCGATGCCCTCGTCGTCAGGAACAGATGATAGTCGCTATCAGTCTTTGGAGCGATTCACATCTATTCCTGACGACGATGACATCGAAATATAGTAGTGAGTTCAGTGATTTCTTTTCTGTGTGTTCTTTTGAAAATTCTAGTTTATTCAGTTTGAAGAATCGTTTCATCTAATTGGTTATATATATATATTCTAATATAGTGCAATCAGTTATTATGCGGTATTTACTCATTGTATATATATATCATCAGGTATATATATACCTGAAAAAAAGGACACATAAAGAATGAAACCACTTACTGGATGAATATTTCGAACCGATGTTCGTCATCAGGAAGAGAGTAGAACGGAAAAAAAGAGGTACGTGCGTTCATGATTATGAGTGGAAGGCGACTCATATATATAACTTTAAATTACACAACAAAGAAAATGAAATAAAAAGCACACTCACTGGATGCTCAATGATTCGAACTGTTGTTCGTCTTCAGGAGTAGACTAGAAGAAAGGACGAAGTGAGAGAGATCTCCCTACATCGAAGGACGGAGGGCGAATCATATATATATGGTATATATATATACTTCGAATAAAATGAAAGGACCGTGTGGACAATAAAAACTTTAACAAATAGGAAAGAACACAAAAAGTCACTACAGAACTCACTTCGATATTTCGACATCCGTCGTCATCGGAAAAAAGTACGAAGCACTCGCATTGAGAAGCAAACTGCTACTGTTTATATATATATATATATATATATATATAATATATATATATAAAATATAAATATATATAAATATTATTGAATCTGTTATATATACATTTGGGTTTATATAAGAAGAAATATGGGTTTTTATGAGGATATAAGAAGAGTATGGAGAAGATGCCTATGAAAAAGGTTTTAAAGAAAACAGAAACGTTGGCAACGAGAGTTTGATTTTTTATCCTGGAAAATTGACCGAACCCCGATTAGAGAACACACCTATTCTATCAAACGGTCGATATATTATTGAATCTGTTATATATATATATATATATATATATATATTGATATAAATAGGCAGCAGATCCTCTTTTAAACAAGTATCATTAAAATTAACCGCAGTCTCGGCATTCACGATCTTAAGACTGAGAGATTGGATCCTACGAACTAACCTCCTGCTAACAGGGTTCAACTGGAAAAGGAGTTGGCCAAGTGACATGTTAAATTAAAATCGATGACTCATGCTTAGTCATTGCTATAAATAGATTAAAACGATAGTACAGGTTAAAATAAAGAGAAGGTCAAAGGTCAATAATGAACAAGAAACAAGCGGTTAGAATAAAAGAGTTGAAAGTCCAAGAAATTCAAGAAAGGTCAAGTGACAAGTTAAATTAAAATCGATGACTCATGCTTAGTCATTGCTATAAATAGATTAAAAGGATAGTACAGGTTAATATAAAGAGAAGGTCAAAGGTCAATAATGAACAAGAAACAAGCTGTTAGAAAGTGGTAAGAACCACTCATTGTGGTTCTTACCTCATTGTGGTTTCACCCTTTCCAACGAAAAAGTGTATATATATATATATATATATATATATATGGATAGAATAATATTAAACAACTTGTATTAAATTTACTAATATAAGTAACTATTTCTTATTTAAATTATAATTTTAATTTAAAACATGAAAATTATTAAAACAAACCCAAATATCGAAAACTAAAATAAAATTGAAGTCGTTGCATGAGTATGCATGACAACCCACCAACCAAAATGAAATATATTTTCAAAACTATATTTTTTGTTACATGAATACATAATAACTTAATAAATTGATTATATGGACCGTGGATATAGATGTATAAATAAAACATCAGTTTTGAATATTTCATGTCAACATTCATTGCTTGTGTGAACATCTGTTATAGTGTAGTGTATATTCATGATGGGAATTTCAAAAAAGTACGTCACCACAGAAAATAGCTTTATGTGAAAACTAACATTTAGTTTTCTTCTTCAGGTTTACATCTGCACTGTTGCGATAACACTCTCAACAGTGAAGATGTAAACCTGAAGAATAACACTAAGTGTTTGAAACGCGCTGTTAGTTTCAACATAAAGCTCTTTTGTGTGGATACGTTTTTTTTTTACTTAAAACGAATTCATATTGCTTCAATATGTGATTGGACATAGGTAGCAGATATTCGCTTAGATATGTTTCATCAAAGTCAACTACAAGCTCGGCCTTCACGATCTTTAGATTGAGAAATTCAATGCCAGTCAACATTCTCGTTTCAGGGTACGACTGGAAAGGGAGTTTGCCAAGTGACATGTTTGATCAGGGGTGGGCTATTATTTTGACTCGCGGGCCAGAGTAGCTTTAAAATTTGACAGGTGGGCCACATTGATTTAAAAATCTGACAGGTGGGCCATTTCAGCGCAAGATACAATATAAAAAACAGCATTCGTTAACAGTACGGTATTAAATAAAAACAAAAAACATCATTTAAGTATAAACACTCTTTTAATGAGAACAGTGTTGTTGATCACAAATTTTATCTGTGGCATCGAAGTCTGGGGTAATTCTCAGAACAGATCTGAGATATTCATCACCCATCTGGGATCTTAACGTTTTTTGTTAGCATTGATCACACTTAAATAATCTGACCAGCAAAAGAAGAACGAAAGCTGAAAATGTGATACTGCACCACCTGATGTTGAAATGCACTTCATTGCGAGTCAAAATAAAATTAATACAATCATTTACATCAAACCTAAATCATGTACCAATCTTTGGTGGGCCGGATGTGGCCCGCAGGCCGTAGTTCGCCCACCCCTGTGTTAGACGAAATCAATAAAATGGATAAGACGTTTGAAATACTAAAAAGATAAGAGTATTATAAATTGTTAGATTTAAAACAATTTATAATAATAATATTATAACAAAGATTGATACAAACAATATGAAGAACAAAAAAGAGGCAAAGTAATTTGAAAAGGAAAAGATGTTTGCAAACAATTAACCTGAAATTGAAATATTAAAAGGGAATAAAAAAGAATAAAAAAACAGGACGCAAAGGGTTATAAGAGAACTAAATTCTCTTAAATAAAACATTCATAAAGCGTTAATTAATGATTAAAGCAATCAAATAAAGATTAGAAATGAAATCAATAATCGTAGTGGAAAAACAGAAGAGGGAAGGTTGCAACCGGTTATATAACCTGTCTGTGTTTAGTCAGTCATTGATTAAATATGTTTGAACCGTCATCAGGTCAGATAAGAATGAAACTAAGCGGACTGGTGCAATCCAAATTTCTATTGTTTTCTAGTTGTTTGTTGTTTGTTGGAGATCGGAAAGCTATAGATGAAAGTAACCTGTTTCATAAAATATTCTGCTGTTTATCTTAATTTACATTTGTTGTTTCTGCAACATTTTTCAGCTGTTCCTACACTCTTCTTCAGGTAAAATTCTAGTGTTGTTGAGGTCCCTGACGTTGGCCATTATATACTCAGTCATCAATAGCTGTCCGATTTTGCAACAACAAACAAACAACAAGCAAAAACAATAGAAAGGAGACCTTACTATACAGTGAGGCTAGTGTCTATTGCAAGTATTCATATAACTGAAGGAGTGCAAGCCATTTACCCTTTTTAGCATGACGACAGCGCATTAAATGTTTATAAACCAGTCTCAAGAGGACCACAGTTACAGGACTATGGCACTAATCAAGGACAGTCCGAGCGACCTACAAGTGGAAAAGGAGACATCTCAAGGAAACACTTTATTTTGTGAGAGATTGTAAGCCTTCCAAACATTCGTCATGTTGATATAGCTGACTTCATTGAAGAGATGTTCTAAGTACATCGCTTTCGTTAGAGCCGGAAACAACACAACTTCAAGAACCCCCTACTCCACACAATAAAAACAATCTAGTCTTTTATCAAGAAAAAACAAATTTTATATACATATATATTTGAATTATCTGTCTGATAAGATAAATATGAACAAATTTCAGTTTTTTGGTTCTCGTTATAAGACTTCGAAGAGCATAGTAGTTAGCATTCTTGAAGTTTGTACCAGAGATCTTAAGAAAACCATGTGCTCTTCGACCCTATGTGAGGAAGCAAAACAGTTCCTTAGAAGCTGCAAGATGTCAGTTACTTTGTTAAATATTTCCACGCTATGTGACTGCAGTGTGACAAAGTGTTGTCTTTGGAATTTAGTGAAAAAGATGGTTGTTTTTTTACTATCAGATCTGTGGAAATGGTTCCATTAGTGGTTTGTTTGCTTGAACAACAACTTACCGATCGCTTTTACTTACATAGTCACCTGTTTGTGATATTCTCGCAATACTCCTTTTACGTATGGAAGATAACAAACTGACTGCTACAATGCTGCAGTTTTCCAAACTTTTTATTTAATCTTCCTTTGTCATTATTTTTTTAAATTATGTTTAATCGCAATTTTAAGGATCATTTTTCAAGGTTATTTAATAAAAAAATACTAAACTTAAAAAAAAATCAATTAATTATTTGTGTTGAAATATAAATTATAATACTTAAAAGTTGACACTTTTGAAAAAAGTCATTGAAAAAGAAAAAAAGTTTTTCGGGGCTTTAATTAGAAATTTATTCTTCATTTGTAAGCAGGATCGTTTATTTCAAAGCAATTTTCTGAATTTTTCATTAAAAAAGAATGAATACATTACCTTCAAAAAAAAAAAAAAGATTAATTAATGATGAAATTAATGGGAAAAGTGTTGTAAAGAATAGAGTGGGCATATTGCGGTTCTTGGAGATTATTTTAACTAATTAGGTGGTTTGAGGAAGGGGTGTATAGCCGAGAGAATTCCTACAGACTTCCAAGGAGTGCCCCCTTTTCAAACAAATCTTCAATATTTAAAACTTAAATTTTGATTAAAAAAAATATAACAATTGTCGAAATTATATTATTCATTGTTAATTGAGTTAAAGGTTTATTATCATGTGACTGGGTTGATTATTAATGAACGCTCTGTGGGAATTCCAAAATGTATTTTTTTTTTAATTTTTAGTTGTTTTGAACCTTTGTCTTTTTCTTATTTTACTCTCTCTCTCTCTCTCTCTTTCTCTCTCTCTGTCTGCCTCACTCTCTCCATCCCCACTTTTCCACCCCTTAGTTTAAACTTCCTCTCCCTCTTTCGCCACCTCGTTCATAATTTCCTTAGTTTCACTTTCTCTCTACCTTCTTATATCTCTCTTCTCTCCCCCCACCCCTTATTTCACGTGTTTATGTGAAATCTTTTATATATATATATATATATATATATATATATAATATATATATATATATATAGTTCACACAGGAAAGAGAAAAACAAATAAAGAAACACACAAAAGACTCACAACGATATTTCGACAGTCGTCGTCATCGGGCAGAAGTAGTCCCTTTGAGTAGCTGAAGCTAACTCAAATATATATATATATATATATATATATATATATATATATATACACGAGTTTGAGATTAACAAAGAGCAACACACAAAGTAGGGAAACACACTTACAGACTCAAATTTTCGGGTAACTTGGGTTACTTGCCGTTGCGTCTACAACGTGCTTGGTCTCCCATTCTCTTTTCTCCTGAAGACGGTTTACCCGAAAATTTGAGTCTGTAAGTGTGTTTCCCTACTTTGTGTGTTGCTCTTTGTTAATCTCGAACTCGTATTGTGTCCAGTTTGGATCGTATTTCGTTTTATCAGTGAATATATATATATATATATATGTATATATAACAAGAATTAACAGTAAATACGTGAAACAAAAAAAAGCATGGTCCTAGCAATAAGATTTCAAAAAATAGGACTGAGACCTTTCGAAGAAGAGCTCGTCAGGTTTATAACATAAATAGATTTTACATACCTAGTCATTAATTTTACTTGACTTATGTTGAGAGAATTTATTTTTCATTCTTCATACTTTTTAATGCCGTTATTTTTAAAGGAATATATTACTTACAGTTTTTTTTAATATTTATTTGAATAATTCTTCATAAAATAGAATTACCAGGTATTCCAATTTTCACCTGTGTGCAAATATTTAAACAAGAACATCAGAGTTTTATAAATATATAGATAGATAAAAATAAATGAAGTTTTTGTAGTAGTGAAAATGTTTATGACTAGAGAATAAGAAATTACTTTCTATTAGGAATTTAAACTAGTTTCTGGTTTAAGTTTAAAAATAGTTAGAATAGGCTTGAGAGAATGGTAGACAAGAGTGAAGCACTAATGTCAGAGAGCTGGGAAATGATAATTCCGGCTGGGAAGCGAGGCTGATGCATCCGCAAATGGCCTCTCCGACCATTGCATGATCCTGCACCTCTTTCATTTCTTAAACATTCCATTACTGTTCTCCGCCAGCTTGATGATTCTTTTCCATGTAAGAGAAAATGAATCCATTAAAGGGTTTCCTTCAAACATATTATTTCAGATATTCTTTGTTTAGGTTTTTTTTTTTCTCTCATTCTTTTTCCTTTACCCAACCACTCTAAGTAGGTTCATTACAAAACTCATAGTCTTATCAACTAATATTCAGTTTATACCACCAACAATATTACATTTTCAATTTATTTGTTATGGTTTATTTTTGACAAATTCAAATATATTTCTTCATAAAATTTAGGATGACCAAACATGACAATAAAATTTTAGAGTACCCATAAGTTCTGCAAACAATCGTTGTTGTTAATCTGTATACAGTAATATATAATATATATATATATATATATATATATATATATATATTATATATATATATGATCAAAGCACAATACGAAATGGGGAAAAAGACAAAGATTTTTCAACCGTAACAAGCGATCTTCGTCAGAGTTAAAACCCAACTGGGTTTTATAACTCAGTTTTTAAACTAACATCAGTTTTATAATAATTGCAGAATTACATAACTCTATCTAGGGTTAGTACTTCAGGAAATATATATACTATCCATGAACACTTAATGATCAATATAATATAATTATCAGGAGGTTTTACTGCTCAAAGTTTATACAGATCATCTACATTTTAAGGGGGGTTTTTTTTTTAGTTTAATATCAAAATAATAATTTAACGGTATTGTCTGTAGCAACCATACAAACTTTGAGAAATATACTAATTACTCACCCACAACACAAACACACACACTCATACATGCTTAAAACAATATCAAGAATAAACCCAGGGGATGTCCAAACAAGTATATTCGTCAAAATCTTGAAATTGATTTTTTCATACGTTCGGTATTTATCAAAGTCCAAATCTTTCAACCTTAACAAGCAGTCTTCGTCAGAGTCAAATCTCAACTTTAATTTTACTTTCTGGTTTCGTAATGTGGTTTGGATGTTAATTTTTATTTCACGTGTTTATTTTGACATTTTGATATACTGTATTTATATCAATATAGTTGATCTTTAATTTATTATCAAACAAAATAAGTATAATAGTGTTTTTGCGCTTATTGCTTCGTTAAGTTAAAAGCATTTACTAGGCTAGTAGTAATAGTAGACAGTCCTTTACGTTGCAGTAGCTGTCCCTCAAGGGAACACACGCAGGCCAAACATTGGGCCTTTTGTGATACCACATAATGAAGATTGATTGTACATTAGGAGTTCCTAATTTTGCCTAACGCAAGTGCATTTAGAATGTAGGGATTTTAAACGAATTCCTGACATCCTGCAGGTTCGGGATAGACAGCTCAACATCTCCGAGGGATGACGTGCTTAGATTAATTCACCTCCTACGTAAATAAATGAAGGGCTAGTTGGGTATCGAACCCTGAACTTACCAGTTCAGAGGCGAGACACTAACCACTAAGCTAACCTGGCTCCTCTATATATTTGGCTACCTGTTATTGTTTATTTGACATTCTGACTGGACAAAGTGAAGCATAACTTATTCAGTTCAAAGTATCATCTCATAATAAAAGTTATATTTTTGCTTCATTCCAAGCGACACTATTCATTTGAATACCTCAATTATTCTTTTTTTATTCCGCTCGGACCATTATTTTCCAAACACAGAGAGAAGTACATTAATTATCCTTACAGACGAGGAAAGACCTTTCTTCTAGAGAGAATTCACTGTACTCTTATATTAATGGGCTATCTTTTGTGTTGAACTGCACTCTTCTCTAAAGAAGAAGACACTTAAAAAAAAAATATTATTTTAAATCTACTTAATTCAAGGTTTGTGCTTATATTGATTTTATTTATTTAACAAAATTCCTGGGGTCTTTCATTATATTTCATCACTTCAAAAGCTGAACAAATTTATCTTTTATAAAACTTTGGATTTTTTTTCTTTCCTTTGGATGATTATATTGAAACTGGAGTTGGTTGTAAATTTTCTTAATTTATATTTTCAATTTTAGTTCTGAATTATGTACACATAGGCCGTCTCTCTCGTTACTTAGGATGAGATAAGTGGTAACAAAGACGCCTACCGGAAAGTGGCCTCGTTCTTCAAAGAAATTCATTTGGCTGCTAACTTACAATTTTTTTTTTTAAGATCTGTATTTAGAAATATACAACTACGCATATATTACTTAACAAGCATATGCAGTAAGAATAATACAGATGGCTTTGATACACGAGAGTAAAGAATGAAACCCACTAGTTCAACTTTTCACTTCGTTTATTGATTGCGGTAGATTATCCTAGCAGTAAATCGGTCATCATCCCTTGAGTCGTCTTGGAGGATTCTGCGAATGGTAAAGGAGAAACAAGGTTATGTACAATTGGTTTTGGGTGAGAAGGAAATTTGATGAAAAATGCTTTATAACGAACAGAGGCTAGATTTTGTATTGATGGAATTTTTAGGTCTCTATGAAGAGTGTGATTTGTGATATAATAAGGACCATTAGTGATAGTGCGTAAAATTTTGGATTGCAATGGCCGTATTTTATGTTTGTTTGTAGGTCTAAGTTCACCCCATAGTTTAAGTCCATTAGTGCAGATACTGTCTCAGTAAGGTTTTGTGTAACAGCACTTCGTTAAGGAACATAATTTTGAGTGTTTCCTTAAAAGTCTCTACAGTAATACTCACAAATAGACAGTAATTTTGATTTTAAATTAACGTTTTTATCCAGAATTATTTATTTTGCCCCAAGAAGCTTCACTTATCCGTTCTTCTCTTTTCATATTACTATGAATAACAAATCTGTAGTGGCCTACACTCACTCACACTCACTACACTCACCCTTACTATAAGTAAATATAATACGAAACTAGTTGACAATCAATTTAGTTTTGGCTTTCTTTAATCTTGCAATCGTGCTGAAGTAATATCAGGTTCACTGGTAATGTATTATAAAACATATAAATATTCAATTCAGTAACTTCATTTATTTTAATGTAGATATACAATTTCATCAGTTTGAATACTTTTTAAATGATTTATATAAAAAAATTTAACAACTTGTTGTTTTTAATGGACCCATACCTAGATATACCTAGTAAAATATAGTTTAAACGATTAATATTTCGTTGTTATTAAATATATAAAAATTTTATTCCAAATTAAAGTATTTTAATTTTTTTCAGTTTTTAGTAAACCTCAAATTCCCTCGTTCTTGATAAAAATTGGTTGGAGAGAGAGAGAGAGAGAGAGAGAGAGAGAGAGTGAGAGAGAGAGAGAGAGAGAGAGAGAGAGAGTGAGAGAGAATGAGTGAGGGTCAATAATTTTAAATAACGTATTTTAATGAAGAGTAGTATTTTATTAAAATTATAAGTACTATTTCATTTTACGATTAGATCAATGCATAGGCAAAACATTGGTTTATCATGACAGTAATACTGATTTTGAATAGCTAAATTATAGATTTGGGGCTGAGACTTTATATTTTACCCAACAATCTCGTACAGTCCAGTATTGCTTTTGTAGCATTAGCCAATGTATGTTTTAATCCCCCCCCCCCCCACCTGGTTTTTCTAAAAGGTTGAAATCACGCATTTAGATATTCATTTAACTTTATTATTTATGATGTAACTTATAGGAATTTGGAGGATTGCAAGAAGTAATGAACATTTTAAAAATTACACCTGTATTCATTTGTTATGGATACCTTAATCTTATTTCAGAATACAATGAAAGTAAAATAAAGGAAATAAAATGCATTTTAAAATTAAAATAAGGAGCAATAACTAATTCTCAATAAATAATTCATGTTTTGTAATAGGTAGACTTACGAGCTAACATGTTTTTATCTTAAGTAATTTCTAAATCAAATAAATTAGGTTAGGTTGCTGTGGCAGTCCCACTAGGGAACACAATAAGGTTCAACATTTGCCCCCTTTGTGATACCACACAATGAAGATTAATTCTGCATAGAGAGTCAAAATTTTCCAAACTCAAGTGTATTTACAATAGAGATCTTTAAGAAGTAACTGACATAGGTACAGGCTCGGGACCGACGGCCTAACGTCCTTCTCCGAGTGACGACGTGTTCAGATTTATTCACTTCCTACGTGAATAAATCCAGGACCAGAATAGGTATTGAACCCTGTACCTACCAGTTCGGAAGCGACTGCGTTGCCACTGAGCTAACCCAAATCAAATTATACAAGTTATTATATCAGTTGTTTTTAGGATTCCTCTCAAATGAAACGGAAAAAAATGGACAGTATAATTAACTACCTAAGCTCTGCTTCACACCTCATTAATAACCTATCAGGCAATATCTATAATTAATATAATTAAATTTAACGATTTAATTAATTATTCAATGACTTTTACAAATCTGACTTATTAATTATGCTTTTTTCAAACATTTATTATTAGCAATTTCATTTATATAAATTGAAGGATTTAAATTAAAATAAATAAAATCTGGAGTTGCCTACACTCTACTTTACTATAAGTAACTCAATGTCAAATTTCTTGAGTATGTAAAACATAACGTATCATTTAAGCATAACATAAATATCTAAATGGGATATAATTATTAGCATTGCATTCGTGAGGTAGTACAGATAGTGATTGAAGGACATATCAATTTATAAGCTTATTTTTGTTCATCACAAATATTTTATTATTTGCAAATAATTTCATTAGTATAACTACAGCAGTAATAACATTTTTGAAAAACCAGTGTGAACATTTCTTGAAACGAAATATTATCCTACAAGAGAACATGGCTATTGTTCAAATAGCCAGTAGATTTCTTACATTGTTTACTTGACATCCTTCTACATTGAATATTAATGTAAAATTTTCAAATTTGAAACAGTAAAATACCCTTTTTTTCTCTGAAAAACATCTTAAACAGCGAAGAAAATGTTGTTTTAAGGTGATTTGTTAATTAAAGATGTACGATTATTACAGTTATTAATCTCTAAACGAAAGATTTATATTTTGAATTATCTTTCACATTTTTGGTTTTTAACAGAATTATTATACTGGGAATTTTATGGCTTCTTAGTATTTAATAAGATCATTTTCCTTCCCCTTTGTCAAATAACATATATACAAATTTTTTTTTAATGAGTGTTATCATTTACCTTTACAATATTATTCCTCTTACATCTCTTATAAGTCAATAATATTTTCATTTTTCCATTAGAAACATCAATTTTATCTCAGTGGATTTGCTCAAAAAATTTCTAAGTCAATGTAAACAATGTAAAAAAATACAAAAAATTCGACAAGTATAGCAGGTGATCTCTTAGTCTAAGATAAAGAAAACAGTTTAGAAAACTAGACTCTCATTGCCAACGTTTCGGTCTTTATTTAAAACCTTTTTCATAGCCCTACAAAAAAGGGGGAAATATAAGAAATAATGCAATCATTCAAAAATCAAACATACATAAAAGTGCTATTATTTACAATTAAGAAATTTACAATAGAAATTTTGACTATACCACTAGTAGGTTGGTGAGAAAACTTACAGAGGTATAAACCTAAAGTCTCACTAACCTATAGTCAAAATTTCTATTGTAATTTCTTAATTGTAACTAATTGCACTTTTTTGTATGTTTGATTTTTGAATGATTGTATTATTTTTTATATTTCCTCTGTTTTTGTAGGAATTTCTTCTTGAAGATTGTTATTCTTCTTGAATTTTGAACTCGTATTGTGTCCAGTTTGGATCGTTTTTCTTTTAATGAAGTGAAATATATATAAATATATATATATAATTAAAATAAGCAGTGACACATAAACAGAAACACAACAAAGACTCACTTTTCAATATTTCAACCGTAATGGCGGTCGAAATATTGAAAAGTGAGTCTTTGTTGTGTTTCTGTTTATGTGTCACTGCTTATTTTAATTGTTATTTGTCCTGCCGGACCGTTTTTCGTTTATCATGATATATATATATATATATATATATAATATAATAATATATATATATAATATATATATAGTTTTCTATGGGTTGTCCGGGGAAAGGAATATGATTCGATGCGATGTTGACCAATGGGAGTAGAGTTACAGGTCCAAGCGTAAGGTCCCAGTTGCCCGCTGCTCAGCAAAAAGCCTTTGCGTTCTGCCAATAGGTATAGAGGTTGCACAGTCCCTCTGTGTTAAATGATGTTTGGCAGAAAACATTAGCCTCACTTTACAGTGAACTCCTGTTCCCTTTCTATTTCTGATTTTTGTGGTGGTTGGGTGTTGTTGTTGTTTACTATTTTCTGTTACGGATATTGCTGGATATTTAAATGATACTCTCGGTTGTTTACTGCGAAAAGCCGCCTTCATCTTCATGCCAACAGGGGTAGAGGTTGCACGGTCCCTCTTGATTATTAAGAGATGTTGACACTGGAATCCAACTTCTTCTCGTAGAAACATCTTCAAGTTGTAGGTTTTGTATATTGTTCTCTTCGGTTTCTTATGTTCATGTTTTTTCTTCAGTTGAATGTTATTGCTGCTATTGATGGGTGGCTGGTAGGTGATGAAAAGTTCTGCACTGTTGACCTGGTGGTGGTATTTGCGACATGTTTCAACCATTCTCTGGTTATCTTCAGGCAAGGAAATGGCAATGAATGAATGAATGAATAAATTCTTTATTGGGAACAAGTTCCAGTTACAAATACTGGGGTAGCCGTACAGAGAGGACTAGGTCCTCTCCACCGGGCTTTTTCCCCTTCGTCCATTATATTGATAATTATAAGCTAATAACTAATTATATTAATTATGTACTAATTACATAATAAATCTTTATAACAGTAATTCTAATACTAATCCTAATTTCTAATAATGAGTAACAATAATAATAATGACAATAATAATAATAACAACAGTAATAATAATAATAAAAACAACAATAATAATAATAATAATAATAATAATAATAATAATAACAATATTAATAACACAGCAATGATAATACAAATAAAAATTTATCTGTAATACTAGTATTAATAGAATTAAATAGTACATATAATGTTAATGTTAAAATAATAATAATAAGACTAATAATATAATAATACTACTACAAATAATAATAATATAATAATACTAGTAATAATAAAAAACCAATGTGAAATGTAGAACATCACAGATGTTGGCCAACGTCAACCTGCTGGGTCCCCTGCTGGGTCGTTGGCTGTAAGAGTCGCAGCCCTGGTTATCCCAACCTCCTTCTCATCTGCGACGTCTTCGGGTAAAAGCCCCTGAATGCCCGCAATCAGAGGGTTGGCCGAATCGGCATTTCTCCTGTCTTCTTTCCTGCCCAACCTGCGGACAAACCTGGAGAGACGCTCCAACTTGACCTCATTATGGAGGAACTCGTTCGTTGCGTAGCGTGGTGCACCCAGGATAAGTCGGAGGGTTTTATTCTGAAACGCGTAAATGCGTCTCATCAACTTACCCGCCGGCTTAGCCCAGGCTGTCACTCCGTACGCAACGATTGGTCTTAGAAGTGCTTTATAGAGGTTCACTCTGGTCCGAAGAGAGAGTCCAGAGCCCGGCCCTAATAAATAGTAAATGCCACTCCTGGCTCCATAGGCTTTGCCAAGTGTGCAGCTGACGTGAGTTTTTAGTGACATTTTCTTGTCTATGTTAACACCAAGGTACCTAAAGGTGTTTGTAACTGGTATGTGTTGTTCATGAATGCGCAGTGTAGGTGTGTATCCGAGTCTCTTGCGCAGGTTGACAGTGAAAGTGCATTTGGATGGGTTAATATGCATTCTCCATACCTTAGTCCATTGAACCATCCTGTCAACGTGTTGTTGAAATTGTCTTAGAGGAGTATCTATGAAGTACGACCGGCACGATACCAAAATGTCGTCTGCATAGATACCCTCTAGTGTCTGTATGTTTCTGTTATTTTTATTCCACTTGGGAAAGTCCTGTAAGTAGAAGTTGAAGAGGATGGGCCCCAGGCAAGAGCCTTGGGGAACCCCCCTCTCAATCTTGTACGGCGAGGATAAAGTGTCTTTGGCTTTGACTCTAAAGGATCGTTCAGTTAGATAAGAGTGGACGATCCTTTGGAACCATTGGGGAAGCCCAGCGTCTCCTAGTTTCTTAACAATGCCTTCGTGCCAAACACAATCAAAAGCCTTGTTGAGGTCGATGGCTAGGGTGTAAGTTCTAAGCTTTCTTTGCTTAGCATAGTGTAAGAAGTTGAGGGTACGTCGCAGTAACTGAACGCACCCGTGTCCCTTTTTGTATCCAAACTGGATGTCTGTGAATTGGAGGAACTCGGATACGTGTTTGAGTAAGACCTTCTCAAATACCTTGCTTAGAGAACTAAGCAAGCTTATAGGCCTGTAGTTACTGGCTAGAGTTGGATCCTTTCCCGGTTTGGGGATAAGGACTATCCTGGCCTGTTTCCAGGCTGATGGAAAGTAACCAAGTTTAATGCAAGCATTAAATATGGAGGTTAGCCAGTTGAGTGTAGGGTCAGGGAGCTGCTTCAGAACGTAGTTATTTACGTCATCCGCACCCGGTGCTTTGCGCCTCGGGAGCCCTTTCAATATGGTTTTAATTTCCTCCATATTGAGAGAGATTGACTCCTCCGGAGGAGGTATACAAGGAGAGAGTTTAGGGCCATCCTCTTTGTATAATTCGCCTAAAGTCTCCGCGAATGCCTCTGCAATCTCCTGAGGAGTAATGCAGAGGCTATTTTTGTGTTTGAGGGCAACAGTCGTCTGTTTAGTCCCTCGCAATCTCCTCAGAAACTGCCAGGCTTCTGGGGTATTGTCTATTTCTTCGAGTTTTTTATTGAGGGTCTCTTCCCTCATAACTTGTAATCTGTAGCGAATTTGTTTGTTAAGTTTATTCACTACAGTTTTGAGTAATGGTAGTTTATACTTATTCCAAAGTTTACGGACCTTATTTCTGTACGAAATAAGATTAACTATTTGTTTATCTTGTGGTTTTTCCCACCCTGTGTTGTTTCGTTCAGCTTGCGATTTTTTGAGGGCCTCGTGAATAGAGTCAGTTAGGTTTTGAACCTCTGTGTCTATTTCTGCCCGTGTTGTAACCTCTGTTGGGTAGGACATATTACTAAGTGTCCTTTTAAAACCGCACCCAATCTGTGACGACGGGTTTGGTGGAGGGACATTGCACTACTGAGCCTGTCAACTCCATGAGGACTGGATAATGATCAGAAGAGAGCTCCTGGATCGTTTCCAGCCTCACAGCCGGAGCCTTGGAGTTGGCAATAGCCAAGTCGATGGTGCTAGCAGTCCTGGCTGTTATGTGCGTTGGAACTGCTGGATAGTAGATGTTTAGGCCAAGCCTGTTACAGGCGCTTAACAAGGCTTTGCCCATCTTTCTATCCCTCGAACAGTTCCACATTGTGTGTTGTGTGTTGAAGTCCCCTCCCATGATCGTCGGAGTTGACGTCCCCATAAACTTCTTTAGGGTTTTGTGGGGTATCATTGTGTTCGGTGTATTATACACCGATACCAACCTTAATGGTTTACCATTATGTTGGACCTGTATTGTGGTGTTTTCTAGCTTGACCTCTAGGTTAGCTGGCAATGTTGTATAGGGTATGTCTGACCTGACGGCTATAAGAGTTCCTCCATGACTCTTTTCTGCCGTTCGAGGGTAAGACTTTCTATCAGTTCTGCTGATTGAGTAACCAGGTAGACTGAACTTATGTTGAGGTGCTAAGTGAGTTTCACTGAGCAGCACTATGTCAATGGAATGACGGTTGAGGAACTCCAAGAGCTCGTTCCTCTTTGCGCGAATTCCATTCGCGTTCCAGATAAGGACTCTTAGTCTTCTATTATCCCTGTTCATGACAGCAGAGCAATAGTAGCATGATCCCTCAGAGAGATAGTATCTATCTCTTTGGACATTCGTACTGCCGCGCTTAGGCGAGACAATAACGAGCTGTCCTGTAAGGCCTTGATGACCATCAAGAGGTCGTTTTCCTCTTGAACAGGTTGGGTAGTTTGGGAGGCAGGCTGGCTGGAGGCACCAA
This sequence comes from Hermatobates lingyangjiaoensis, assembly GCA_026182355.1. Taxonomy (NCBI): domain Eukaryota; kingdom Metazoa; phylum Arthropoda; class Insecta; order Hemiptera; family Hermatobatidae; genus Hermatobates; species Hermatobates lingyangjiaoensis. The sequence continues at coordinate 831,972 of JAPFBL010000041.1, read as the reverse complement.
GAGCCTGTTTATAAGACACTCCCTTTTTTACGAGGGAGTTCTTAGGTTTCCTCCTCTTAGTTTGCGCCTTAAAGTAAGTGCAGCCTCTGTAATTGGCAGGATGCTCTCCATTACAATTTGAGCAAGAGGGTGGCGCACCCTCTGGCTTCTTGCACTCTTTATAATAGTGCGCATCCGCGCATTTAACGCACTTGGGGTGAAAGTTGCAGTATGCCTGCGTGTGGCCCACACGTTGACACCTATGGCATTGAGGAGGTCCAGCGCTCCTTCTAGACCTCTCAATCTTCACCTCAAAAGTTAACAAGTGGGTAATAGTTGCTAGCTCCTTAGAGGAGGTAACAAATTCGAACAGCCTAAGCTTCTTAGGCTGGCCCGTTTCCTTGTCAGACAGCCGGGAGGACGTCATTTGGGTAACAGACTTTACCTCCAGACCCTGTTCTTCCAGTGCCATTTTCACTTCTTCTTCCCTGGCGTGGGGAGGAAGGTTACGAATTACGTAACGAAAGTTCCTTTCCTCCCACTTAGGGCGATAGGAGTGAAACTGAACGTTGCATTTTACAAGGGTCTGATAGACAGTCCGGTACCCATATTCGTCCCTTGTTTGGATTTTAATCTGCTTAGGACCGGCAGAAGCCTTAAACAGATGTAATACATGGCTGTTTAGCCTTACATAACGTTTATATTCGTCGTAACTGGCGACAAGGAAAGGGGGTGGTACCTTGGAGCCAGTGTCAGTTTTGATACTGTCTGCCCTACTGTTTGATTTGGAGGTTGACGGCTGAGAGGATGAGTTGGCACAGGGTGTCTTAGAGACCACTCTCTCCACACCAAAGTTTTCCCTCCTAAACTCAGCCGTAAACCTCCTCGTGGTTGGTGTTTGTACTGTGTTAGTCGCTGAGACAGGTGAAGCCTGCTTCCTTTTCTTCTTCTTCGACACAGTCTCAAAGCCTGTAGTCGAGGTTGAAGGCGCGGTCGGCTCATGAGCCTGTGTAGACAAAAGAGCCTCAGTGGTCGCAGACGCCTGCGCTGAGAACTCTTTGGCCTTTGTAGTGTTTGGGACCACAGAGCCTCCAGTCCGCCCTCTATTTGGGTTTAAGAGCCCACCTGAGTCGGGCTGAACACTCTGCAGCGCCGCTAGAGCAGTCAGGATAGCCTGAACCATAGCCTCTGCCTGGTTCAGGGCTCTCCCGAGCTCCTCAGCATTTGTGAAGTCCAGGTTTTAAAATCTAATTTGTTCATGTCACAAAGCACACTTGGCAAAAGAGATTAATTCAGAAACAAAGGATATAAAGGAGTGACACTTACCAGTAATCAGGGTCTCTGAAGAAAAAATGGCTCTGGTTCTGAGTCCAGCCAGATGTTTGAACCAAAGCGAACTTGTCTCCAGCAGAAAGTTGTCCAGCAGGTAGAATAAACTTGTAGTTTAATTGGGCAGGCGGTGAGATGGGAGAGTAGGCAGTTTTGACTGGGGGTTAATCCCTTCTGAATAGGGTTGACAGTTGGCGGACGCACTGGCTTGGCCGGTCGTTAGACAAAGACAGGAGACTCGGTCAGGTATAACTGCCTTTGAATCAGGTACTGGGAAATCCTCAATGTACCCTTGGCCTCTAGGTTTGCTTAGATCAGCGAGTGACCAGGATAACACAGTAGCCGCACAGAGGAAAGCAGATCCTGACTCTAACACTACCTGTGCGATACTGAAGGAAATGGCCCAGACGTTGGTCCTTATATACAGTTTTCTATGGGTTGTCCGGGGAAAGGAATATGATTCGATGCGATGTTGACCAATGGGAGTAGAGTTACAGGTCCAAGCGTAAGGTCCCAGTTGCCCGCTGCTCAGCAAAAAGCCTTTGCGTTCTGCCAATAGGTATAGAGGTTGCACAGTCCCTCTGTGTTAAATGATGTTTGGCAGAAAACATTAGCCTCACTTTACAGTGAACTCCTGTTCCCTTTCTATTTCTGATTTTTGTGGTGGTTGGGTGTTGTTGTTGTTTACTATTTTCTGTTACGGATATTGCTGGATATTTAAATGATACTCTCGGTTGTTTACTGCGAAAAGCCGCCTTCATCTTCATGCCAACAGGGGTAGAGGTTGGACGGTCCCTCTTGATTATTAAGAGATGTTGACACTGGAATCCAACTTCTTCTCGTAGAAACATCTTCAAGCAGTAAACAACCGAGAGTATCATTTAAATATCCAGCAATATCCGTAACAGAAAATAGTAAACAACAACAACACCCAACCACCACAAAAATCAGAAATAGAAAGGGAACAGGAGTTCACTGTAAAGTGAGGCTAATGTTTTCTGCCAAACATCATTTAACACAGAGGGACTGTGCAACCTCTATACCTATTGGCAGAACGCAAAGGCTTTTTGCTGAGCAGCGGGCAACTGGGACCTTACGCTTGGACCTGTAACTCTACTCCCATTGGTCAACATCGCATCGAATCATATTCCTTTCCCCGGACAACCCATAGAAAACTGTATATAAGGACCAACGTCTGGGCCATTTCCTTGCCTGAAGATAACCAGAGAATGGTTGAAACATGTCGCAAATACCACCACCAGGTCAACAGTGCAGAACTTTTCATCACCTACCAGCCACCCATCAATAGCAGCAATAACATTCAACTGAAGAAAAAACATGAACATAAGAAACCGAAGAGAACAATATACAAAACCTACAACTTGAAGATGTTTCTACGAGAAGAAGTTGGATTCCAGTGTCAACATCTCTTAATAATCAAGAGGGACCGTGCAACCTCTACCCTGTTGGCATGAAGATGAAGGCGGCTTTTCGCAGTAAACAACCGAGAGTATCATTTAAATATCCAGCAATATCCGTAACAGAAAATAGTAAACAACAACAACACCCAACCACCACAAAAATCAGAAATAGAAAGGGAACAGGAGTTCACTGTAAAGTGAGGCTAATGTTTTCTGCCAAACATCATTTAACACAGAGGGACTGTGCAACCTCTATACCTATTGGCAGAACGCAAAGGCTTTTTGCTGAGCAGCGGGCAACTGGGACCTTACGCTTGGACCTGTAACTCTACTCCCATTGGTCAACATCGCATCGAATCATATATATATATATATATAACCAATTAGATGAAACGATTCTTCGAACTGAATAAACTAGAATTTTTAAAAGAACATACAGAAATGATATCACTAAAACTCACTATATATATTAGTAGTGAGTTTCAGTGATTGTGTTCTTTTAAAAATTTTAGTATATAAGTATATATATATAAATCAATGTTCAAACCACAATGAGAAATAGGGAAAAAAGTCTAAGATCTTTCAATCCTAACAAGCGGCCTTCGTTAAAACAATTGATTGTTATTTCATGTGATTATTGTGAAATCTATGGCAATTAAATGAAACGAGCAGACTTTTAAATAGAAAAAAGTTGAAGCAAGGGTAACGCAGATACAAAAAAAGGAATAACTCAGTTCTATATTGTAACGATCGTCTTCATCAGGACGTAAGTTTCCCGCAGGAAGACAGGGGAGGGACTCCGCCCTGTTGTCATATTATATTATATATCATGTTATATATCATATATATATATATACATGTGTGTGGTGTGTGTGTGTGTATTCCAATAATAATGTTTCATAATAGTTTATAATGACACAGTTTATATGTATGGTTTAATTTGTTAATTAATATATATCTATTATAATCAATAATACTTCATAATCCATTTATATTGTTTCGGCTAACCATATGGAAGGTTTGAGTTGTGGGGCACAATGTGTTGAGAGTCTGTTAGTCGACATTAAGTGCTGCCTCCTCTGAACGAGAGCTCATTAAGAATAGGCGTAAGCTTACAAGATTGAGTCCACATTCAACCCTCTACCCTATACCGCTGACTCATTCAATAGGCTCTTTCTAGAGGCTATGCAGGCAACCGCCCGAGAAGATTACTTCTTCCTTGACGGCCAATCTCTTTTCTAATGATATTGGACCTAACGAAAACCGAGTAACAACAACCTGATATTACTGCGTGACCATGTTTCCAAAAAAAAAAAATAAGTCCTTAAGAGTCTTTTGAAAGATACACCTGTGCACACACACACACACACACACACACACACACACACACATACGCATACACATACACACACTCACACTGTCGTCGGTTATGTATATATATATATATATAACATAAAAAGGATAAATTGGGATGCGGTCAGTTTCTTCCACTTCCAATCAAACTCTCATTGCCGACGTTTAGATTTTATTCAAAATCTTTTTCAAAGGCAAAAGTAGGAATATTTGACGAAGTCGGAGTCTGAATGTTTAGACTACAGTTGTTGTTAAAATCTACATACTATTTTTCTTTATAAAATAATTTGTAATATAATACTTAGTTTTTGTGTTTCAAAATTTATACTTCTGCCTATGAAAAAGGTTTTAAATAAACACCGAAACGTTGGCAATGAGAGTTTAATTTGAACCAGAAGAACTGACCGAGTCCCGATAAACTTTAGTTTTGTATATATTTATATATATATCCTGATGACGACGATGGTCGAAATATCGATGTGAGTTATGTTTGTGTCTTTCTGTGTGTTTCCTTCGTTTTGAATTTATTTTATATATATACATACAAAGAAACATAGAGAAATCAAAAGAACACACTTACAGTCTCTAATTTTCGGTTTGAACCGTCTTCAGGAGAGATAAGAGAGGGAAACCAAGCGCACTGGTTCAGAGACAGTTGGGTCTCCAACCGTCTCTGAACCAGTGCGCTTGGTTTCCCTCTCTTATCTCTCCTGAAGACGGTTCAAACCGAAAATTAGAGACTGTAAGTGTGTTCTTTTGATTTCTCTATGTTTCTTTGTCTATATTGAACTATATTTGTCCGTTTTGGATCGTATTTCCAACGAAAAAGTGTATATATATATATATATATACCATGATAAACGAAAAACGGTACGTCAGGACAAATAACAGTTAATTATATATATATGTTTATTATAAATATATATATTATATATATATATATATTATTTTATTATATACAAACTAGAATTTAAAAAAGAACACATAGAAAGGAAACCACTGAACTCACTACTATATTTCGATGTCCTCGTCTTCAAGAAAAGAAGTGAATCGCTCCAAAGGCTGATAACGACTCCTTTATATATAAATTTATATATATTTATATTATTTATATATATATATATATAACGAATTCAATAATATATCAACCGTTGGATAGAATAGGTGTATAATAAAATCGGGATTCGGTCAATATATATATAAATATATATTCGGTATATATATATATATATACACTTTAACACAGAGAAAAGAACACAGAAAGACACTACAGAACTCAATTCGATATTTGGACATCCGTCGTCTTTGGGAAGGTGTGTGAAATACTCGCGTTGAGAAGCAAACTGCTACTCATATATATATACTCTTCCATTGGGGCGTGAAGGTGGTTAAACTATCAATGCCTGGATACTTTATATACATCTATTAACTATACAAGATGCAAAGGTACTTGGTACATAATAAATATAATTTGGCAAAAAACTATTAAAGATATTTTACTGAATGTCATTATGAGATATTTAACAAACAAAAAAAACTACATACTTCTTGACACATTTAAATGAATGTTATTCGCCTCAGAGAAAAAAAATGAAACATTCAAAAAGATTATATTATGAAAAAGTATTCATTACAAACTGCATGGAGGGAAAGCCATGTCAGCCTTTTATTCTGGAAACAAATTTCTCTCCATTTTGATACAAACGAGATTAATTACACCTTTTATTTTCAGTCGTATTTATGTTTTGACATGGAAACAAAATACAGGGTTGATATTAATGAATGGTATAGTTGTATCTGTATATTTTTTTTGGTTTTGGAAGTGAATATTTATGATAATGCTTTTAATAACATAGTCACCAGAATTTGGTTAAATTAGTTTTCAGTTGAAGGTTCAGTTAGTAAACCGGTCAAGCATGCCAGAAATTATGCGGGTGTAATGATTTGTTGATTAGGTGCTCACTGACCTCTGTCGTACTAATATCCTTACCATTTATTCTAGCAGTCCATTCTAGCTTCTAAAGGTAAAAAAAACACAATGATAAAAGAATTGAATTGGCAAAGGCATAGTCTCTTATAAATACTGAAATACCTGTTTTGTCATTTCTATGCTGAAAAGTATCTTAGCTGATTATTAAGTGAATCAGAACTTGATGATATTAGGTTAGCTTAGGTCAGATTGCAGTGGCAATCCCACAAGAGTCCACACATAAGCTTAACATGGGCCAAAGAATCCCTTTGAAACAAAGTAAATGAAGAATCTACATTGGGAGTCCTAAAGTTATCCTATGGCAGTCCCACAAGAGAACATCCACAGAACGAAGAATGGCCCTTTGGGATACCACACAATGAACATTCTACACTGAGAGTTCTGAAGTTATCCTATGGCAGTCCCACAAGAGAACATCCACAGACCGAATAATGGTCCTTTGGGATACCACACAATGAACATTCTACACTGGGAGTCCTAAAGTTATCCTATGGCAGTCCCACAAGAGAACATCCACAGACCGAAGAATGGCCCTTTGGGATACCACACAATGAACATTCTACACTGGGAGTGCTAAAGTTATCCTATGGCAGTCCCACAAGAGAACATCCACAGACCGAAGAATGGCCCTTTGGGATACCACACAATGAACATTCTACACTGAGAGCCCTGAAGTTATCCTATGGCAGTCCTACAAGAGAACATCCACAGACCGAAGAATGGTGCTTTGGGATACCACACAATGAACATTCTACACTGGGAGTGCTAAAGTTATCCTATGGCAGTCCCACAAGAGAACATCCACAGACCGAAGAATGGCCCTTTGGGATACCACACAATGAACATTCTACACTGAGAGTCCTGAAGTTATCCATGGTAGTCCCACAAGAGAACATCCACAGACCGAAGAATGGCCCTTTGGGATACCACACAATGAACATTCTACACTAAGAGTCCTGAAGTTATCCTATGGCAGTCCCACAAGAGAACATCCACAGACCGAAGAATGGACCTTTGGGATACCACACAATGAACATTCTACACTGGGAGTGCTAAAGTTATCCTAACTCAAATGTATTTAGAGAAGGGGTCTTTAACAACGGGTACCTGACATCGTACAGGCTTGGAACCAACAGGTTAATGTGCTCTCCGGCGGACGACGAGCTCAGAATTATTCACCTCCGGCGTGAATAAATCATGAGCCAGAGTGGGTATTGAACCCCGGGTCTACCAGTCCAGAGGCGATCAAGTTGCCTCTGGGCTAACCTAGCCCCCTAACTTGATATTAAAGTATCCAACAAAAGTGAATAATATTCCCAGTAATAAATGTTTATGAATTTAGGATTGTATAAGTTCAACAAAGAATAATTCTTAATCATGACAATCTTGGTAATACGTCTTGCCTATAATAATAATATTTGACCAAATGACAAAAAACTCAATATTCCTTCGACATTAGAAAAAAATGCTATCAATTGATAATTAAAACTAAACATTTAAGAAATTAATTAAAATATATTTCTTAATTGTTTCAGTAGAATAAAGTATAGTAGACTTTACTTTAGCAGTTTCGAAAGTGGAAAAAAATAAATATAAAACCTGCTTGATAACATCTGAAACATTGACTGCTAAAGCCAAAATCAGTAATTTTAGAATTTAATTAAATATTTTAATGTAAATATTTTTTAAACATATTTTATGTCCATCTCAAGGAGAGGAAGTAGTCTCGAGCATGTACGATAAAATGCTTTCATGAGAAAGCTTTAATCTAAATACAATTGAGCTAGACAAAATTTAGGTTTCCTCATGAAGAACCAATTTCTGAACTGGTATATCGCGGGATCAATTCTGACTCTGATCTCAATTTTTTCACATGTACGATGAAAAAAAAATTTGAAAAAGTTTTATCAAGGAGAGGGCCTATAAGATGTCTGGTATTCGTTAAAGATCCCTAATCTAAATACACATGAGTTATGCAAAATTTAGGACTCCCAATGTTGACTCCACTTGTAATGTAGCTCATCCCTAACTAAAATGTGTGCCAAATAATAAATGAGGCACACTTTCTGACTCTAAAAATATCACTAATGGTGTAAACCTATAAGTGTGGGCATTATAAAACAAACACACTTTGAGTAATGCATAAAATCGTATCGTATAGAAGTCCGTTGAAATTTAGACCGTACATGATTTTATCAAGTTGCCCAGATTTTGTTTACATTTCTGATCGTTTTCTCAATATTATTATTAAATGATTTATTTTACGTCGATTCTATTTATATTTTTTTTTCTTATTTTTGGTATTTATTTTCTTATAGCTACATAAGGAACCATGTAGTTCTCATAAATGACAGCAATTTTTAATCATATAATTTAACAATACGAGAAGATTAAAGATTATAAAAATCCAGCTTTTAAGAAAAAATATATAACATATATGCAAAAGTATTAGAAAAATGTATATGTTGTAACAATTTTACCCTAAAAAGGAAAGTAGGTTAAATGCTTGTCTGAATTCGGAATTTAAAGAAAAAGAAAGAAATTCTATAAGCAGATGATCTGCTTATTCAGAACTGCCTGTCAAAAACTTGGTTTGTATGCAACACTTTTTAAGAAATTGGAATCATAAAATTTAGACATTCAGAATACAGATTGTGAAGTAAAGAAGAAAGAAGCTGCGTGTAAATAAGTGCGTAAGCAAAGCAGAACGAAGCGCCTTATTGAGAAAACTTAGTATTTTTGTTTCAAATGAGTGGCCCTCACCGGTTCTAGCTAACTCACAAATTGTCCTTTTTTGAGTATTATGGTTTCCTTGCCATCCTTCTCCTTTCTTTCAACTTTGAAGATAATCGTATTTCCTCTTTGACTTCTTCGTAACTTTTGGTTTAACATTTTGTACATCATTCTATAAATGTAATAATTATTAGCTCTCAGGAGTTGTCAACTTTAGACTCCTGTTATAAACGCTTTCAAAGACGAGTATTAGTTGAAAATAATAATTTTTTTACAAATTAAAAAAGTTTTTGTAATTTTTATTATTTTGTTGAAAGAGTAACAGTTTGTTATTTGGAAAATAAGATCATAATTGTTGAATCACGGATATTTACTGATTCCACCCACCAAACACACACACTCACACACACACACGCACAAGCACACATACACACACACACACACACACACACACACAACACACACACACACACACACACACACACACACACACACACACACACAGTGAAACAGAAATAAATTAGCATTCATTATAAACTAATTCTATTTATTCAGGTATTATTTACATTGATCTGTAAAACATCTAAACATTAATCTATAAATCACCTAAACATTGATCTGAAAATCATCTAAACATTTATCTGTAAATCATATATACTTGATCTGTAAATCATCGAAACATTGATCTGTAAATCATCTATACTTGATCTGTAAATCATCTAAACATTGATCTGTAAAACATCTAAACATTGATTAGAAAATCATCTAAACATTGATCTGTAAATTATCTAAACATTAATCTGTAAATCATCTATACTTGATCTGTAAATCATCTAAACATTAATCTGTAAATCATCTATACTTGATCTGTAAATCATCTATACTTAATCTGTAAATCATCTATACATTGATCTGTACATATATCTTCTCTCGTTCCGTCCTTCGACGTGGGGAGATCTCTCTCACTTTGTCCTCTCTTCTAGTCTTCTTCTGGTGACAGCACAACATTTCGAAATAGTGAATTTAGCAAGTGTGCATTTTATCTTTCTTGGGCGTCGTGTTTTGTGTTATTTAAAGTTATATCGTTTGTAAATCATCCCTGTAGATGTAATATCCTTGAAATCATTATTTTTATCGAAATTATTCAAGTATATTTCCTTATAATTATAATTGATTATTTTAAATACATTATTTATAACTGAGTTTTTGAAAAACATGTGGTTTATACTAAAGTTAATAAAATACATTTTCTGAATATTTACATATTTTAATAAAGGTGAACAAAAATATATAAGTTATATTAATATGTTGTTATAGGAAAAGTAGTATAAATGCTTGTGGGAATTTATTTTGAATTGAAAAAGAAAAAAAAGGTTTGACTTGATGGAATATGGAGGCTGGCTAAAGAAGTAATATTTTTAGGCATTTATAAAAGAAGGGGTGAAGGGATTTAGAAGGAAATGGAGTCGCGGGTGGAGGGTAAAGCCTGTGAAAGTAAGACTCTATCCCATTAGCTCTAACAAGCCTTCAGATTCAAAGTCACTACCACTTAGATTAATTTAAGACAAGCCTCTTTCAGCCCTTGTCCTTGCTGCTTGTACAAACTTGCTCCTTTTATATATTAAGGGCAAGTCAATGAAGGGAATACAATATGAACATGACTGCAAACATGAGGGGGGGGGGGGCCAAAACTACAAAATAACCTTCAATCAATCTTCTACTAGTACCTCCTGATCAACTTTGCATTAACTTCATTAAAAAATAAACGCTTTCATCTTCTTTGTATTGATTATTTGAGAAAAAAGACTTTAGTTTTTATCTTTAACCGCTTGTTACTGTTGAAAGATCTTCATTTTTTTTCTCATTTCTTATTATGGTATGAGCATTGATTGTTATTCCACGTCTTTATTCTGAAATATGGTTATTGATTATTTATTCTTTCTTTTGAAATATTTTTATCAAGTTAAAGTTGTTGTTATTTTTAATCAACAATGTTTGTACGTTTTTTATCAACTACCATCAAAACTAATTAAAATCACAATAAAACTGATCCATATATGTCACTATGCAGTGGGGTTTAAATCGATGTCTATATTTTTTCAGTCCAAAAGATTACTCATGGCTTATCGACCAGCATAGATCCTGTGGTTGCCCACGAGAGAATACACATAGGCCTAAGATCGGCCCCTTGTGATACCACACAAAAATGTATGAACATCATACATTGGGAGCTGTACATTTTCCCTATTTTTTTTTTATTGTTTAAACCGATCCTCTATCGGGTGATTACGTAAGCCGTTTACCAGCTTTTTGTTTGATCGGTGATTTACAGATTATACATTGGAAGTCCTAAATTTTGCCTAACTCAAGTCCATTTCGATTAGGGATCTACAACGAGTACCTGACATCGTACAGGCTCGGCACCGACGGCTTAACATCCACTTACATGTGTGCATATATCATGACTTATGATTATGATCGTTATGACATATGACTTGAATAAATGCGTGATGTCAGTCGTGGATGCCCGCCACCGCGAGGTCCACCTTGGGCATGCTGTGGGGTTCCGGTAGTACCTTTATTGGTCCGCTGTGATCCCCTCCGCATGGCAAAAGGGCACCACGTTAAAAACATCGATCTGGTCTGTTTTATTCCGTGGTATAGCCGAAAGGCATAGGCACACGGTAATAAACCAAAACAGGCTTAACATCCACTCCGAGGGACGACGTACTCAGATTTATTCACCTCCCACGTGAATAACTCGAGGGATATGTGAGGATCGAACCCAGGACCTACCAGCCTAGAGGTGATGTACGTTAACCACTGAGCTAACCTGGCTCCAAATTTTCCCTAACACAAATCTATTTAGAGTAGGTTTTTTTAGCGAACGCCTGACATCATACAGACTCGGGGCCGACGGCTTATCATCTCTTCGAGGGACTACATGCTCATATTTTGATCACCTCCTGAGTGAATAAATCGACGGTCAGAACGGGTATCAAACCGGAGAACTACCAGTCCAGAGGCGAGCACGCAAGTCACTCAGCTACCCTGGCCTCTATCTCTCATATAAATCGAATGATTGTACTAGAATATATTCTCTCCCGAAAAGAGTGAAAAGGCTCTGGAAATTACACTCAGCAGCTGTGCAAATAGCCTCATTATCCTAAAATAAATTAAATTATTTCTATGCAAAAAAAATGTACACCAATAACACGTTTCACCGAGCCTTCCCGCCTGCACAACAGCTGTTTTGCAATGACGCAGAAACTTAAATAACGCCTGTTTTTTTTTTAAAAAAAGTAATACCCTTCTTGATTTGAAGACTTTTATTCTCTAAATCCTCAATCATTTGTTGATACCAAATAAAACTGCCTTTCATTCACATTATTTATAATAGAATGTTCTTGTCGACATAAACCAAATTAACTCCAATAATTATAATGACCAATAATTATAATAATTATAATTATAATTAATAATAATTATTTCATTTTGAGCTCTTAGTTCTAATAAGAGGAATCAGTGTTTATCTTTCTATTTACCGATTTATACAGTCATTGAACAGAAGCTTTTACAGTTATATTAGTGTAATATATTTATGTGTACGAAATACAAATATATATATAATATATACATATGTAATAGGGAAAATACCAAATACTAGCACTGATTGCACGGTTAATAACTTAATATAAATTGTATACAAACATTAATCACGTAATAAATATTAAAAAGAAAACAGAAATAGTGAACACAAGAAAAGTGCTTCGATATTTCTATATTTAAACAAAATAATAAAGATGTTACTTTCTGTTAACCCGAACTTTATTGATTTTCTAAATGAGTTCTTAACTTGTTAACAATGTATATTTTTTCTGATATTTACTTAAAAATCTTCATCACTTTGGAATGTTTATTTGTTTGTTTCCAACGCCCACACATACAACGCTTTCACCTTTTAGTGCTGTTCTAGGGACAAAAGATGCAGCTCATTTATTAATTGGCACCCATTTTAGTAATGGGCGAGTCATATTACCTGCCTTGGAATAAATCAGTTAAAATAATAAATCTTTTTATCAAATTAATAATTAAACAAGTTCTGTTTTCTTAAATTTCTTAGGAGATATTATGACTATTTCAAAAACCACTTTGTGAATATCAATTTTGCTATTAATTGAATAATATTACTTATTAAATTCAATTCAAATGTTTATTTTGTTAGCATAACAAAACTAATTTTTTGTAATACGAAATTTAAAAAAATAAATTTTTTATATATAATTGTAGAGATATAAAAAAAGAAATTACCAAAAAAGTAAATGTAAGTGAAAAAAATTCTAAGTTGTTTCGTTTATAGTAATATTCTGATATATTCTAAAATTAATTTATAAGCAGTTATGATGGAAGGTCACTTCCTAAATTTAATTTACATCATTTTAGCCGCTCACTTGTTGGCATTCAACCGTTTTCAAACCAGTCTAGTGCTACACATATATTAAGTAATGGTGATAAAGCGAGAGTTTCAAGTAAATAAAACAGAAAATATTTATTATATATATTTGGTTTTACTTTTAAAGTATAGTCATCATGAAAATCCCTATACTTTGATATACAATATATGTATATGAATGTTCAAGACACAATTAGATATGAGAAAGTAAGCCTTTTTTCTCATTCCTTACTGTAGTCTGAATGAACACGCGACACTATCATTTATACTTCTGCCTATGAAAAAGGTTTTAAATAAAGATCGAAACGTTGGCAATGAGATTTTAATTTGAACCTGAAGAACTGACCGAGTCCCGATAAACTATAGTTTTGTTAATTTACTTAACAAAAAATAAATAAATAAGTTTAAAATAAATTCAAAACGAAGGAAACACACAGAAAGACACACACATAACTCACATCGATATTTCGACCATCGTCGTCATCAGGAGGTGTGAAGACGAAAGTTCCGCAGGAAAGGCAAGTGCGGCGACTGAAAACTCGGTGACCGCCAGCCAGTAACCAACCACTTACCACCAAGCGGAAGGGAAAAAGTAAATTAAGGAGCCAAATTAAGACTAAAAGGAACGAGTAAAAATCATAATTATTTAAATAAAGTAAGTCTAAGACAAATTTAAAAAATGTGAAAAGTAATAAATCAAATTAAAATTTAATAAAAAAAGTTAAAAAAAGAAATGCAAAAAAAAAATTATCGGTTGAGGTTGAGTCCAGGGAAGGGCGAGCATCAAGTAAGCCATATGTACGATATTTCCTCGAAGCTCTTAGGGTAACTTTATTTTGGATTCGGGGATCTGTTTCAGGATTCTGAACCCTGAAACAGTCATTGAAACGCGATTCGCATGGTCTTTTCTGTGTTTCCTTCGGTTTTGAATTTTTTTATTTAAAAAAAAGGTCCGCTGGACCGTTTTTTTTTTATAGTATATATATTATATATATATATATATATATATATATATAAAGATTTCACATAAACACGTGAAATAATAATCAATGATCAAACCACAATAAGAAAATGGGAAAGATCTTAGTCTTGCTTTCCCTTTTTCTTATTGTGGTTTGATCATTGATATATATATAAGTGTGAGTGTTTAGTGGTATAATATATTCATTATCTGCACAGTCAGTTAGCTGAGGTTGAGTGGAACATGATGACACATGCAAGGACTTTGCCTCGGGTATATTAGAAACACGTTGCTATAAGCGCAGTATTTTATGATTTTCTATTTATCCTCATACTTGATAATAAGGCCATACTTGGCATTTACATATGTGTGTTTTATGTTTTTTCCTAAAGTAGAAATGGTTTCTAAATTATTGAGAAGGTTTAGGTTTATTTTCTTTTTGTTTTTCCGATTTTGGTTTTTTTAAATTATATACGCAAACATCTTAAACAGTGTGTATAGTACTGGTGTCAGCTTTTCAGAGAAAGATTTTATTAACGAGTTCCAATGATTTTTATAATACGAGTTATTAATGCAAGACTACTGTTATAATAATTTAATTTGGAATAAGAAGAAGCATTGGCCGGCTCATGGCCAGTCCGGTATGGTCTAGTGGCTAGGATATCTGGCTCTCACCCAGAAGGCCCGGGTTCGATTCCCGGTACCGGAATTCACTTTTGACCATTTCTTCGTTTAATTTAAGTTTTGATTCATACACAGTTGTATGATTGCTGTCAATTAATGTACAAAATATGGTTAATCCAGATTTATAATAAAAATTGTGTAAATATAATATTTATTTTTATTTGTATCCATTTAATTAAAAAAAATTATAGATTTGATGGAATGACTCATGTTTTTTAATACTTCATCACTGTTATTCCAGATTTCCAAAATAATCTGACGATATTGTAAGAAAGGTCAGATAAGAGTATGTTGTAGCAAGTAGTGTGCTTACCTTTTCTACTAATGATTACTACTTCAAATTTTCATCCGTAGATATTCCAAGTCCGAGTGTAATAGAATATCCTGTATACGACATCCCTTGAAGAGGCAAAGCAGTCGGCTCCGAGTCTGTTCATGTCACTCAGTTGCTAAAGATCCTTAGTGTGACTTGTATGAGGTAAAATTTATGACTGCAGATGTAAAATCAACTAGTAATGTTGCTTACGGGGGCCAGGTTAGCTCAGTGCTCGCCTCTGAACTGGTAGGTCTAGGGTTCAATACCCACTCTGGCCCCTCGATATATCCATGTGGGACGTGAATAATATTCGCACGTCGTTAAGAAGTCCGTACCGAGCCTTTACGGTATCAGATACTCGTAAAAGATCCCTACTCTAAATAGACTTGAGTTAGCCTGAAATTTAGGACTCCAAATACAGAATCGAACTTCCACTCATGATATTCCTGTACACCCTCAAACACTTCTGTGTACTTTTGCTGATGATACAGCAATCCTTTCCCGAAACCCTGACCCCACAATTTCTACAAATATCCTCCAAGAACACCTAAATAGCATTGAAACCTGGCTGCAAAAGTGGCATTTAAATATTAATATAAATAAAAGTTTTCACGTAACTTTTACTTTAAAAAAAGCACCATGTCCCAATGTTACTATGAATAGCGCTCTCCTTCCAACGAGAGATGTGGTCAGGTACTTAGGGCTCTTCATTGACAAAAGACTAACTTGGAATCCTCATACCCGACTAAAAAGACTTGACTTAAAACGACGATTCTTACTACTGTACAGACTTCTAGGGAAACACTCAAAATTGACGCTACATAACAAAGTACTACTATACAAAACATTACTGCGACCTATCTGGACTTACGGACTTGAACTATGGGGTTGTGCAAAACCATCCAATATTCATAGAATACAATCATTGCAATCTAAAATCCTCCGCACTATCACAAATGCTCCGTATTACGTCAAAAACTACACCCTTCATAAAGTCTTAAAAATTCCATTCATCCAAAACCTTGCCTCTGATCGTTATAGGTCATTTCACAAGAACCTTTCCTCTCACCCAAATCCATTTGTACGAATCCTTGCTTCCTCCTCACCTTCCCAGAATCCCCCAAGACGACTCAAGAGAAAATGGCCCAGGGATCTGCTATTACAATAATATACTTTGGAAAAAAAAACCCAAAGTGAGAAGTTGAACCAGTGGGTTTCATTCTTTGCTCATGTGCATCGATGTCATTGTGTAATCTATTACTAAATATGCTTGTTACGCATAATATGCGTAGTTGTATATTTGTAAATAAAGATGATAAAAAAAGAATCGAACTTGTGTGGTATTCGAATTGTGGTGTCGAACTTGTGGTGTCGAATTGTGTGATATCACAATAGGCCAATGTTTGGCCTACGAGTGTTCCCTAGTGGGACTGCCACTGCAACTTAACCTAACCTAATGTTCTTACCATTACTAAATATGGTACCATGTACCAATTGAGTCCAATTGTCCTCTCGCTGAACAACACTACAAATGAAAGCTTATAAGATTGGGTGTTTGGAAACGAGCAAACAAAACGACAGTTGTAAGAACTTGAATTTTCATCTTTATCGTAGTTGAGAGACATTATCTAAGAAACTTTGAATCATTTAGATTAGAGGTCTCAAAGCTCTTTATCTTAAGGGTAGGATGAGCACTGATAAGCCTGTCAAGTCTGTTTGATAATAAAAACAACTTACCGTAAATAGAAAACAAGTTTCTGTCTCAACAAAGATATCCTCAAACCGATTCCATGAGGTGATAGTCATTCATTACGTCTCACACTTGGAGCAAACACATGAATAACTTCTCTAATGAATTGAAATCAGCCAAAACTTATTAAATAATTTTATGCATTGATTTTAATTATACAAATATTCTTGGCTAATATAAATAAATATTTGTCTATAATTTTTTAATATTTTTCTTCTCTTGTATATATATTTCACTCTATTTTTCTATCTGGAGGTTCGGTCCAGCGACAGTAAAAGTCGACGTTTCATCTATATTTTTTGGACATATTCAAGGCTTGGTATTTTTCTGCAACAAAAAAAAGTTTACGTAACCATTGTATTAAAGTGCTGTAGTTTTTATAGTAGGAATTATTAACGTAAGACTACTAAAGTTATCGTAAAGTTATCGTAATTTAATTGGGAATGAGAAGAAGCATAGGCCAGCTTAAGGCCAGTCCGGTATGGTCTAGTGCAGGGATCTTCAACCTTTTTTACATCGCGACTAGGGTTTGTTGGTTTTTAAAAACCGGTTTTTTGGAGAAAATTATGAAATTCGAAAACCGGTTTTTTTAGTAGAAAATATCGGTGTTCAATATACGAATAACTCTAAAAAAAATTTGAAAATGACAAATGTAGCCAAATGTACCAGATTGATGAAAACACTGTTGCAAGCGGTTTAGTTCTTGGAATCATATCGGTCCGATTTAATAATATGGTTATTATAAATATAATATGGTTATTATAAAAATATGAAAATATATTATTTTTATTTATTTGAACCCTTTGCTGATAAATATTTACATCCTTACATGTGAAAATTATACATAAGCAACGAATAATTGTTCTTAAAGTTATTTAATCCTGGTCAACTATTATTTCTTTGTTCTACTAAATTGCAAAACAAATTTTACTATCAATAAAATTGAACAGTAAATAATTTCAGTCAAAAACTGCTTTTAATCACTCTAAATTTTTTTTAAAATTTTTTGTTCGAATTACAGAATATTTGAGCAAAAAAAATGTTTCATAAAAATTCGAAACCGGTTAAAACCAGTTTTCTGAAATGTCAGTTTTTGTATAAACCCTAATCGCGACCCATTTTTGACGCCAAAATTTATCCGCGACCCTTTAGTGAGAACAAAAATAAAATTAACAACAAATAAAAAAGGGAAAATTAAAATAAATTTTGATCAATAGTAACTTTAATAAGATTGCTGTGCCGCATTAATAATAAATAAATTATTTATTTAATTTAGTCCTTTATTTTATATTTAAAAATAAACGATTTCAAACATTTCAGGCCATGAAGAAGGTCGCGACCCACCGGTTGAAGACTAGACTCTCGTGGCTAGGATATCTGGCTCTCACCCAGAATTAACTTTTTACCATTTCTTCGTTTCATTTAAGTTTTGATTTATACACAGTTTTACGTCAGAACGGGATTCCAATACAACGGTCAAGTAAAATTTTTTTTTTGCAATGTAAAATAACAAACCTTGAATATATCTACAAATATAGTTGAAACCTTAGTGGTACCTACAACCATATAATTTTTTTTCTAAATTGTTAATGTAATGACAACTGATCTTAGAATGGTTTATGATTGTTTCGTTATTGCATGTATTTACTTAAATGTAATATTCATTCAGCCAGTAACTTCAAAACAAGACAACCAGCTTATTCGTTTGCAATTGTAGAATATTTCCACCTTACTGTGTGTATGAGTGAGTGTGAATTTGCCAGCTACTCTAAACAGACTTTGGACAGAAAGGGCTGTTTGCAAAATTCAAAACTATAGCATGTGAACAAGTTGAACACGCGAGAAAGCATTTTAGTGGATAGAACGAGGTCTTTTCGTTGGTTTCCAGGGTTATCCACTGTATTGAATTATAAACGACTAGGTGTAGGCCACAGCTGTGGGTTCGACTTTTTATTATGTTCAGCTTTTACTTACGCCTACCACGTTCGCTTTTTTACAGTAATAAACAAACGTTATAATGCTTATTTATTTGATTTTTTGTGCTATCTCTTTTATTTAATAATCAGATGTTTCAAAATGATTGGCTTTTAACATCCAAGTATTAATTGCGAGTTCTGATAAGGCTCTTAAGATTTGTGAACTATAATAGGCCTAAACTAATTCTATTTGACCACAGAGCCATAGATTCTGAGTGTCTGGTGGCATTTTTAAAACAATAAACAGGTTGTTACTCTAAGAGGACTTATTCAGGTCATTAAGACCTTTGTAACGTCACACAACTCGAGTCGACTCCCCACTGAGTCTTATATTGCCCTATACAAGATAGCTTATGTTGCAGGCGCAGTATTACAAGGAAACACGTAGCCGAACATTATCCCTTTGTGATACCACAAAAAAACAGAACTGATTCTACTCGTATATTGGGAGCCCTAAAAATTTTTCCTAACTCAACTGTACTAAAATTTAGTGAGCTTTAACGAGTAGCTGACATCGCACAGGCTCGAAAACGGTGGCCTATCCTCTCTGAGAGACGACGTGCTCAGATTTATTTACCTCCCACGTGAATAAATCGATGGTTAGAGTTGGTATTGAACCCCAGACCTACCAGTCCAGAGAAGAACACGTTGCCACTGAGCTAACCTGGTCCTCTTTCATCCTGTACTAATGTTTGAATGATAAGTACGACCAGTGATCATAACCATGTCGAATACTATTTAATTTTTTTTATTGTTTTATACGTTTATATATATATATATATATATATATATATATAGCCTCAAGCTAACCAGGGAAGAATTGAATAAAAATATCACATTACTTTATCAAGAAAATGACCTGAGAAGGCTACACATTCTGGAAGCGCTGTGCATAAGAGAAAAGAAGCCGAACCTGAACAACCAGACCACGAGCTTCTCAAGAATATTAAAACTGCATGCAGGAACGTAGGATAATATTAAGTTCAATCCCTGATTATTTTCAAATTCGTTAGTACTTTTAATTAATAGCAACCCTGAGGACCGTTATAACCTGTATAACCTCCCACTCAATTCATGTAAATATTTCTTATTCTGTTAGGATGTTAATAATTGTGTTAATAATTTAGATAGTTCTTATTTTTGTATTTGAGTTCTGTTATGAATTGTTATTAGTACCTGAAGATGGTCAGAGCTGACCGAAACGTCGTATGTAATTTGTATGTAAGGTTAATTTGTTTGTTATAGTTAAAACTTGTTAGTTAATAAAATGGAAGTCAAGAATAAATCTTTTGGTGAATTACTTTATTTTTTACCAGAAAGGTGGAAATCCATAGTGAGAAAACTTGAAAAATTAACTCGGAAAAGAACAAAAGTTAAAATTGGCATAATTTTTAATAAAACATGTTTGATTGAAGGTCTGCTCCCAAAATACACAAATATTCGTACTTATGACCCAGCAGTCCGAGAAGAGAAAATTACTATTCAATACAGAAGAAATCTACAAAAATTTGAGATTGAAAAACAAGAAAGAATATTATTACAGTGTGATAAAGAAATATCTATATGCGAAAGGGAATTGGATGAATGGACGGACAACATCCCTCTAAAGGAGGAGCTATACAAACGTATTGAAGAGATTAATAATCAAGAGTATGAGGTAACAAGTAGCAGGACTTTGAGAAAGTTAAATAAGCTGTATGGAGGACGAATCTGCTTGCCAGGTAAACGAGAAGCCTATATCAACCTGTCAAAACATAAACTCGCCGAAGATGAAATAGAACTTTTAAACCTAGGAACAAAGTGCCACATTAAAAGTAAATTTGACAAATTGAAAAAAAGGACAGAGCTTGAGTTATTATATGATTCATTATTGAAACTTCAAGACCAAAACTTTATTACCATTAATCCCGATTTACAAGATCAACTGAAATTTGAAGCATCCAAGACAAGAGATTTCGGCAACAGTTTGATACTTACGAAGAACCTCAAAGAAGCTGCTAAACGGCTGAGAAACAATCAAGAAATAATCATAAGAAAAGCTGATAAAGCTAACCAATTCATTATAATGGACAGATCAGAATACAAGCAAAAGTTGGATGTTATACTACAAGACAGTAGCAAGTTTAAAAAAATATCAAAAAATCCAACCAGCAAATTAAAAATAGAATTGAATAAACTAATTAAGGAAGCCAATAAGGACAGTGGTGAACAAGTTCTAAAACCTGTAATAGGTGAGTTCAACCCAGGTTACATCTACGGAAACGTGAAAAATCACAAGACAGGTAACCCTTAAGACCCATCATTTCTCAGGTATGCACACCCACTTACAATACAGCTAAAACGTTGAATAATATCATAACTCCATATCTGCCAGCCAAATATCTACTTAGGTCAACAGATGAATTCTTAGAAATTTTGCGTGTAACTAAACCTCAAGGAACAATGGCTTCACTGGACGTGGAATCCTTGTTTACTAATGTGCCGGTTGAAGAGACTATCAGTATCATATGTGAATCTGCCTATAATCACCCCAGCCTACCCCCTCCCCCGTTCAAAAGAATCACCTTGGAAAATCTGTTGCGATCCTGTACGACCAAAAATCCATTCAACCATATAGATGGTACTTTGTATTATCAAATTGATGGAGTGGCAATGGGCTCACCATTAGGTGTTACTTTCGCCAACTTCTATATGTGCCATATTGAGAATTTAGTGCTTGCACAAGAATCGATAAGCAAACCAAACTGTATTGTAGATATGTCGACGACTGTTTTATTGTGGCCACAAATTTAGAACACATCGACACCTTAAGAAATGCATTCGAAGCAATCTCTGTCCTCAAGTTCACAATAGAACTCTGTACGGAAAAAAACAATCAACTTCCTGGATGTCACTATTAATGAAAACATTGATCACTATACAACATCAGTTTACGTAAAACCTACAAAAGGTGGAATCTATTTGAACGCTCGGAGTGAATGCCCTAACAGGTATAAAGATGGAACAGTACGAGCACTCATACATCGAGCTTTCAAAACTTCTTCAAATTGGTTTCTTTTTAATATTGCAATAGAAAGGATAAAACAAGTTTTAATTAACAATGGATACAGCAATAGGTACTTTGACAATCTCTTACACAAATATATTTCCAGATTCAAACACCCGAAGGACCAGCCACACACCCAAGGTACAATACAAACGGTCTACTATAGAAACCAATTTTCCAATCATTACAAAACCGATGAAAGAATACTGAAGACCATTATTAAAAACAATACGAAGTGCAACAATTCTGGAGACCAACTGAAGATTAGAATTTACTATAGAAGTTTTTGCACAACACACTTAATAGTCAAGAATAATTTACTGCAAAAACCACTCTTGCAAAAGACCAATGTGGTATACCAATACAATTGTACCATAGGAAACTGTGAGTTCCTTAAATCATGCTACATTGGTTCTACAGCAACAACATTATCCAGGAGATTAACAATGCACCTGACTGCAGGTGCCCCGAAAGAACATACGCAGAGCACCCATAGCCTCAAGCTAACCAGGGAAGAATTGAATAAAAATATCACATTACTTTATCAAGAAAATGACCTGAGAAGGCTACACATTCTGGAAGCGCTGTGCATAAGAGAAAAGAAGCCGAACCTGAACAACCAGACCACGAGCTTCTCAAGAATATTAAAACTGCATGCAGGAACGTAGGATAATATTAAGTTCAATCCCTGATTATTTTCAAATTCGTTAGTACTTTTAATTAATAGCAACCCTGAGGACCGTTTATAACCTGTATAACCTCCCACTCAATTCATGTAAATATTTCTTATTCTGTTAGGATGTTAATAATTGTGTTAATAATTTAGATAGTTCTTATTTTTGTATTTGAGTTCTGTTATGAATTGTTATTAGTGCCTGAAGATGGTCAGAGCTGACCGAAACGTCGTATGTAATTTGTATGTAAGGTTAATTTGTTTGTTATAGTTAAAACTTGTTAGTTAATAAAATGGAAGTCAAGAATAAATCTTTTGGTGAATTACTTTATTTTTTACCAGAAAGGTGGAAATCCATAGTGAAAAAACTTGAAAAATTAACTCGGAAAAGAACAAAAGTTAAAATTGGCATATATAATTTATATATATAATATATATATATATATATATATCTTGATAAAAGTATCGACCGTGGAATAGAAACAAAACTAAAGTTTATCTGGACTAGGTCAGTTCTTCAGGTTCCATTTAAACTTTCTTTGCCAACGTTTCGGTTTTTATTTAAAACCTTTTCAATAGGCAGAAGTATAAATTTTTAAACAGAAATACTAAGTATTACATTACAAATTATTTTACAATGAAAAATAGTCTGTGGATTTCAACAACTGTAGTTTGAATGAACACTTGACACTGAACTAGTGACAGTTTGGTTAGGATTAGTGACATCACATATCATGAAACCTCTATAATGTGAATTGTCTATAATTATTGTGTGTAAATTCATAAAATTGGCCTCACGTTTACCTTTTCTATAGGGGTTAGGTTAGCTCAGTGGTTAACGTACTCGCCTCTGGGCTGGTAGTCCGGGGTTCGATCCCCACCTGGCCCTCGATTTATTGATGCGGGAGGTTAAGCCGTCGGCCCCGAGCCTACATGATGTCAGATACTCGTTAAAGATCCCTACTCGAAATGCACTTGAGTTAGGCAAAATTGAGGACTCCCAATGTAGAATCTATGGAATCACCGATCAAACAAAAAGCTGGTAAACGGTTGACGTTATCACCCGCTAGGGGATCAGTTTAAACAATAAACTAAATAAAAAAATACCCTTTCTATAACAAAAGAAGGCCTTAAGGCTATAAGATATGGCAGTATATGTGATTTTTATAAATGTTTGTATGAACCGTTCTATCTCGTAAGCCGTCCATCTTTGAGAGTAGCTCTTAAGGTCAAGACCTTAATTCATGACCTACGTTTTTCTTTGTGATTTTGGGATTTATTTATATATGGTTCCACGATTAACTCTGGAGGCCAGTAGCAGTTTGCTTCTTAACTCGAGTACTTCGCACTTCTTCCTGATGACGATGAATGTCGAAATATCGAAGTGGGTTCTGTAGTGACTTTCTGTGTTCTTTCCTATCTGTTAAAGTTTATATATATATATATATATATATATATATATATATATATATAGCTAGCGTTATTAGCCGTTGCGTCTACAACGTGCTTGGTCTCCCTTTCTCTTTTCTCCTGAGGACGGATTACCCGAAGATTTGAGTCTGTGAGTGTGTTTCTTTTACTTTCTGTGCTGTCTTCAATTGTGAACTGATATATATATATATAATATATATATATATATATATGTGTGTGTGTGTGTGTGTGTGTGTGTGTATGTGTGTGTGTCAAAAAGTTATTATATCTGTTTAAGAAGCAATGGGTGTTAAATTTGTGTTTATAATTTCACAGTTTTAATTAATTTTAATTTTTTTTCAAAAAAAAAACTCATCTATTTACTAAAAAGTTTTGTAATTATTAAGTTTAGCTAAAACAAGGCTTAATAGGAATATATTTGAACCTATGTAGCCCATGGTAAAACTAATCCAATACATTTTGAATGGAATAGTGGAAAAAAGTTTTAATTAGTTAATGTAATAAGTGCTTTTATTTTTTTTTTTGGAGAAAAATTCCAAAGTTTGAAACAATAAAAATTTATCTGTTTGTTATGTTTTATCCTACTTTTAATTATATCAAATATTCTTCCTATAAAACATTTAATTTAAACTTTTTTTAACATTTTAATTTAAACTTTCTCCACTTTTTTAGAGGATAGTAACAAAACAATGTTGAAGTTTTATTTAAAGGAATATTTCAATAATTTATTAATAATGATTGGTGACCCACATTGTGTAATTTGCTGACTGTATTGAAAAGTCGGCTTTATTTTGCTTATTTTGCAGAGTCTTTTTGATTCTCTGCGTGTGGTGGAAAACTGGATAATTGGGGCTTGTATTGACTAACAATTATCAAAGCCTCTCTGCTTTCTCGTAGCTCTAATTTTTAATCTGTAGTTACTTTACTAACTGGTGATTTACCATTAATTTAATAAAGAAAGCCTATTTCATTTAGGAACTATTTATAATTGTGATTAACAGTCTGATTAACGGATCACTTACTTTTGGTGTTTAATTTAATTAATCTTCAGGTATTAGAGTTTGTAGTTCAGGTTAGGTTAGGTTGCAGTTACCGTTTCACGAGAAAACACACATACGACAAAGGTAGGTTTATTATGATACACAATGAACATTATACACTCAGAGTGCTAAAATTATGGATTTTTTTTTTTAAAAAGGAGCAGGTGTAATTAAAAGGTTTAATTTTGAGGTAAAATGGATAAACCAACAAAAGTCTCCACACAAATGACGTTTTATTCAACGCGTTTCGAACACTTTGTGTTCATCATCAGGAAGACACCAAGGATGTGGTACTGACACTGGACCAACCCGTCAGTACCACATCCTTGGTGTCTTCCTGATGATGAACACAAAGTGTTCGAAACGCGTTGAATAAAACTTCATTTGTGTGGAGACTTTTGTTGGTTTATCCATTTTACCTCAGAATGAGTAAATACCACACAATTACGGATTGCACAACTAATGATTTTAAAAGGTTTAAACTTTGAGTTAAGTTGTCAATAACAATTGAAATAGCTGTATTATTATGCATGAAATTTCTTTAGGACATTATATTGACTTTCGTATTTTTTTGTCGGAGAATAAATAAATGTATTCACATCATTCAATCATTACAGTTGCCATAGATTATAAATTTAATTAAAGTTTAGCACAGTCTCAGCATTAACTGATTTTTTCAGCTTCTTATTGTGAGAAAGGTGGGAAATGTCAAATTAAACTACCTCACTGTCGTAAATTAACTTAAATTATTTTCCCTCATGATTGTTACAGTGGCGCTTGATTAAATTACACTCGAAGGTTTACACATAACTGATTTAGTCCTATGATAATAGTTAAGACTTGAGTTGAGATAAGAAATGAACCATATGTGACCGGTGACTTGATAAATACCATAAAAAAATACGTTCGGCGAAGAAAGACAATTTCTTTCTCAGAATCTGTCTTTCTATAAATCCTGACAGGTTTCTGCAAACTCAATGGTCACGTGAAGAAGTTGAGCTTTCTTCATAATGGTTTAAACTTAAACCAGCTGTCCTCTTTCTTTGTTTTGGTTGTGGACCCCCTAAGAGCTATATTACCATCTGTGGTAATTAGCTCTTAATAGATTTTTGAGAGTCGATCTACGTGAGTGACTTAGGTCACAAATATGGTATATTTTTTTAAATGTAAACCTGAAGAAGAATACTAAGTGTTCGAAACGCGTTGTTATTTTTAATTTTAAATTATTTTGTGCAGGGACGGACGTAATTTTTGAAATCCTTACTTTAATAAACTTAAGAATAGCAACATCTAATATTCTGCAAAGTCAAATCTAATCTGATAATTTGGGTAGACAATGGCTAGAAAAAAAAGGTTCCAAATAACAAATGAGCCAAACTTTCTGTCATTATGAGAGCTGTAAAGTCCGAAAAGTCTATAAGTGTCAACGTGAACTGGTTGCCCCTGTAGGAAGGCGGCCACAACCATGAACAGATATCTGTTTAATTCCCCCAGGCTTTGGTTTTTTGTTCTGTTGAGATTTCGTATTTCTTATATAGCATACCAATAATAATTTTAAAAGGGAATTAAAAAAAATAACTAATTTATAATACTATTTATTAATCTTACTACACTTAGCATGTCTAATAATATTTTTTATAAATTACTTCAGTCAATTTGGTATTAAATCATATTTCATTTGTAATTAAACTAAATATTATTTGTTGTTTAGTGAAAATGATATTTTTTAATATTTTATTTCTTAAACAAACCAATAATATAAACTTCTTTGAAACAATTGTAAGTATTCGAAAGGAAAACAAGAAATGTTATCCATTTGGAAATTTGAAATTAATTACATTGAAAGGTAAAGTTTCGTCATTGGTTTGAATAAATCTTTGCCTCTCTGATACTCATCTGCATTGCAGTTGATATCAACGAGCTTATTGATTAGAAATAAGTCCAAGTCCTTGATTATTACAACTTTGTTTTATTAGGGTTTAATACTGGACGACTCGTGACCCTTTGTGTCATTCAGTGTCAAGAAATTATAGCGACAATTAATTCACTGAATGTGATTGACAGGAATAACTGATATTACTGTTTCTTGTTATTAAGTCATGAAAACAAACATTCTTTTATGAACTCGAGCTTTAGATATACTACTCTTTAACATTATTCAAGATATATACACAATAAGTATATTTGGCAAAACAAAATAAATTAAAAGTAAAAAAATGCATTTATTTTATTACATAAATAAATAAATTGTCAAGTTATACACACAATGGGGGTCAGGTTAGCTCAGTGGTTACGTTAGCTCGCCTCTGAACTGATAGGACCGGGGTTTGATACCCACCTGGCCCTCGATTTATTCACGCGGGAGGTGAATAAATCTGAGCACGTCGTCCCTCGGAGAAGGACGTTAAACTGTCGGTCCCGAGCATGTACGATGTCAGGTACTCGTTAAAGATCCCTACTCTAAATACATTTGAGTTAGGCAAAATTTAAGACTCCCAGTGTAGAATCAATCTTCATTGTGTGGTATCACAAAGGGCCAATGCTCAGCCTAAGTGTGTACACTTATGGGACTGCCCCTGCAACCTAACCTAACCTATACACACAATACAGCGAGCTGTCGTTAGTTGTTATGTACATTATGTTGTATGTTATGCTAGTTGTTCGTATGTTATGTACACACAGATGTACATGAAGAAAGGGGCCAAGTTAGCTCAGTAGGTCCGGGGTTCGATACCCATCTGGACCTCGATTTATTCACGTGAGAAGTTTATGATTCTAATCACGTCGGTAACGATGTCAGGTTACTACTCCATGATCCTTATTCTAAATACACTTGAGTTAGGTAAAGTTTAGGACTCCCAATATAGAATCTGTTCTCTCTGTGTGATATCACAAAGGGCCGATATTCGACTTATATGTGTTCCCTCGAGAGGGACTACCACTGCAACCTAACCTAACCAAAACATAAATAAAAGACCTAACCTAGGTTTATATATCGTGGAAAAACTGCTAACGTGCATTGTGTGTGCCTACACGAATAGTGGAATCATCAGTGCCTGCACAGCAGATCTGCACCGCAATGAATGTGATTAAGACCTACAGCAAGTGTCTTAAACAATAAATGACGAGTAAATAAAACAACTTCAAGTTCGATAACAACAAGAATAATTCAAAATCAATTTAACAAGGATTACTTTAAAGAACTCCTGCTGGTTTGCACTAAACCCTCTTCTTTATTCTGTACTAAGTTTTCATGTTAAATTATTCAAAGACTAATGAATAAGAAATATAAATTCATCTCAACTTTTTAAATTACTTCATGAATTTTTAAATTTTAAATATTCTTTGCAACATTTTTTTTCTTTAATACGGATTAACATATAATGATTTTTTGGATCCATGACCCTTCAGGTTGGAGTTTTGTTTTTTTTTCGTAATAATAATACTTGAAATAAAGCTTTGGTGTTCTCACTGGTATAAAATCTTTAGAAAATGCAGCGATACATCTTGATTTTACGAATTATTTGTTATATTTAATGTTAAAGCAGGAAAATACCTATTATACTAAAACATAACCATATTTTATTTGCTTTTATTTTAGTTGACTTTTATTTTATTGTGAAACCTTGTTATATATATATATATAAAAGATTTCACATAAACAATTAATGATGAAACCACAATAAGAATGGGAAAACAAGACTAAGATCTTTTAACCGTAACAAGCGGTCTTCGTCAGAGTCAAAACCCAACTGGAACCCAAAAACCCAGTGGGTTTTTGACTCTGACGAAGACCGCTTGTTTTCCCATCTCTTATTGTGGTTCGATCATTGGTATATATATTTATTTATATATATAATATATATATAAATATATATATATATATATATATATATATATATATATCGTTGAACAGCTGACCGTATTTCGCTGATGTCATTTTCTTCACTAGTTTTTCAAGGTTTCTGAATACCTTCTTCTTTCCTTCATCCAAACGTTGGAGAATGTTAATTAAGTTTATAACCGACATGTTTCGACTGGCTTCCAGTCATCTTCAGGGTGATTAATTAAACAAAGAGGAAAATTATTAGTCTTTGGAGTTGGTAATAAAACACATTATATAGTAGAAGTTTCAAGTAGCTGCTCTTCGCCTGATTCACAAGAGCAACTGACTGAGGTGGGGTGGATGGTGGGGTGGGGTACTGACAGTTAACGGTTTTTTCATCCAATCAGGCGCATATAGTTTAAGCACTCTCTCACTACTACCCGTTTGAATATTTATTGTAGGTTTATTTTAATAATTTAATAATTTTCCTCTTTGTTTAATTAATCACCCTGAAGATGACTGGAAGCCAGTCGAAACATGTCGGTTATAACTTAATTAACATTCTCCAACGTTTGGATGAAGGAAAGAAGAAGGTATTCAGAAACCTTGAAAAACTAGTGAAGAAAATGACATCAGCGAAATACGGTCAGCTGTTCAACGAAATATGCTTAAAAAGAAGGACTGCTTCCAAATTTTACAAATATATATATTATATATATATATATAAATATATATAATATATATGTCGTTTGTCTGCCTGCGGAGTGACTCGTTTCTACCTTCCTGATGACGAAGACATCGAAATATATGTAAGTAGTGAGTTTCTGTTTCATTTCGGAGTGTTTCTTTGTGTCAATATAGTTTATAAATATATATACTTTTTTCGTTGGAAAACGATCCAAAACGGACAAATATAGTTTCAATATAGCCAAAGAAACATAGAGAAATCAAAAGAACACACTTACAGTCTCTAAATTTTCGGTTTGAACCGTCCGTTTGAACCCAACCCACAGGGTCTCCAACAGTCTCTGAACCATGCGCTTGGTTTCCCTCTCTTATCTCTCCTGAAGACGGTTCAAACCGAAAATTAGATGTACTGTAAGTGTGTTCTTTTGATTTCTCTATGTTTCTTTGTCTATATTGAACCATATATATATATATATATATTATAATATAATATATAAATATATATAATATTAATTCGAATAAAATTGAATGGTCCATGTGACAATAAATACTTAAACAAATAGGAAAGAAACAGAGAAAGTCACTACTGAAACTCACTTCGATATTTCGACATCCGTCTTACTCTTCTTCCTGAGGATGTCGAAATATCGAGGTGAGTTTCTGTAGTTACTTTCTCTGCTTCTTTCCTATTTGTTTAAGTACATATATATACTTTGAAAACAGACAGAAACAAATGAAAACTAGACAATAGGACTCACTTACAATATTTCGTCCTCGGGAAAATCTGAGGTATATGTTGAATCAAAATTTGCCGTATGGTATTGTCCTCGGAGAAAAAAGTGTTACGGAGAGAAGACGAAAGCCCATTATTAATAAATATATATATTTGAGTCACTCAGTATTTATATGTCACTGGCCTTAAGAATTTTACTTCGTAATTATCATCATATTTAATAAATAACAGTCGTTACTTATCAACAATGATTTAGTAGTTCGTCCCTCGTTGAGGACCTTAAAACGTCGGTCTCGAGCCTGACTATGTCAGGTACTCGTTAAAGATCCCTACTCTAAATACACTTGAGTTAGATAATATTTGGTCTTGCAATGTAGAATCAACAGGTAATGTGACTCGACGAATACCAAAAATTGATACCAAATAATAAATGAGCTACAATTTCTGCCCCTAGAAAAGCACTAAAAGGTGGAAGCCTTATAACTGGTCGTTAGAAAACAAACAAAAATGATTTAGTAGTTATAAGAATGATTACGATTCCATTGTAATTGCGATAATACAGTCCGATACTAACATAAATCATTTAATTAGTGATAACAGTGATTGTCAATGTTTGATTATTAACATATTTACCTACAGCAGTTTTGAGTGTAAACCGCCCGTCTCTTTTTTCTTATAAGCAACTTTAAGTTTAAATACCGTCTGCATTTGTTCCTCTGCACGCACATTAACTAGTCCCTATATTAATTGTTCGAAACATCTTAATACTACTTCTCAATAAAGACTTATAAGTGCTTCGGTTTTACATATAATGTTATTTGTTTTATATTTATAAATGTTTATAATATTAATGTATTCAACATAATATTGGTAATAACTATTGTCTTTAATAGTAGTACATCGAATTTAGTGAGAAAATTGTTTATCAGTTGAAACTAGTTAATTTTGTTTAATAGTTAAACTAGGAAATATTAGAATTTGCCAGGGAATTGTATTATTGCATGAAACATATAAATTATCCTCAAATAAAATTATTTTATAAACTAGGTGAAATAATTATAGTATAATAATTAATTAAGTACACGTGATTCATTTTTTCAATTTTATAAAAGTTTCGTTATTGAATTTGAAAACTTAATTTTGCATCAAAAGGATAGCAGAACGTGGTTTCGATCCACGGACCTCTGGGTTATGGGCCCAGCACGCTTCCACTGCGCCACTCTGCTGTTCGATGACGTAATTCATAAACAAGATACTTAACATAAAAAATTTAATACAAATCCTATTACTTTTTTTGTTTATTAATCACATCGATAAACATCTTCTAATCATAGAATGTTAATAATTTAATTATCGTATATTTCTTACTTCATAATGTCGATATTGAATATTATCGACATTCAATTAATTTTACAAATAAAAACTTAAATTATGAAACCGCATTTAATACTAATCATAGAAAACAAATTATTCATTATATAAACGTATTGACTCTAACTTAAAACAGAATAAATACATGATTTATTAAATCTTTAACTTATCAGATATAAAATATAAAATTTATAAAGTAAGCTTTTGTCATAGAAAACTTTCTTTGCCTCCTTTTTTTATGGTATATCTAATAGGATCATGAAACATTGTGTCAAATGCTTTTTAATAATTTCCACTTGTAAGGTCTGTGATCAATATTTCATTGAGGGAATGATTAAGCGTGAAAACTTTATCCTTTGTTTTATTGTAATTGTACTTAGTCTGTTGTTAATAATGTAGTGAGATTACAATATTAGAACTATCACGAGCACACTTTCATGTGTAGGAGCATATCACATTTGATGTTATCTTAAATCATCAATTATAAATATCTGTTGAAGCATAATATGTTGAATCAAAATTTGTTCTATGGTATCCGACATCTTAATATAATACTGCTATAAGTTAGTTAGCATTGCGAAAAGAAACTATGTTATTAATGATTCACTCTTTTGTTAAATATAATCAATAATAGAACACCTCGATACCTACATGAATAAAGCTTTCAAATAACTGCGAATTACCCATAAAATAGGGTTAATAAACTTGTTTGCTGAAACAAATTACCCGTATTTGTAACTTACTGAATGTAAATCTGAAATATACCCCTCCGAACATGAACTACCATTAATGTTACCTTAAATTTACTGCCAAATGTATATTACTCTCTAGGTAAAATCTAAATTTACTACAAGATAAGAACGAGGAAGTACAACCTAAATTCACTTCTAAAAACAAAATTATCTACAAGGTACTTAAATACTAAATTTGCTAAATGTAGTATTGAAGGCAGAAAATATATTTAAACTTTGTAAATTTTAATAAACAAATACAGATTGGTATAAATTATCTAAATTACTGTAGATAGGTGTCAGGTTTTCTCTAAGACATACTTATTAATATAAACCGTAATCTCGTGTTCTCGATCCCTTCTGACTTGTTGATTTCATCATATAAACTAATTTCCTGTAATCAGGAGGTAATGGGAATAATGAGTTGCTTAAGTTATGTGATGATGTGGACCAAAAAAGGAGGAATCACAGTTATCTTATTATAACGTTAATATAGAAATAAATATGGGTATATATTGTAAAGGGCGTATAAAGAATAAAAAAAAAGTAAAAGTACATTTGGTAAAAATACTTTTACCAAAAAAGGGAGAGATAAAAGAAAGCAAAAGGCAGGTTATAAGGGTTATAAGAGAAGTTAAAACAAAATCGTTATAAAAAAGTAAGTATGAAATAAGTTAACAAAAGAATGGTAAAGAAAACTTAAAGGTAAGTATACGGTTATAAAAACTAAATAAAGATTGTAAAGAGATGTTAAAAAAGTTTAGAAGGTTATGTAAAGTTTACAAAAATCAAAGAATAAAAGTATCTTGAAATAATGTAAAGATGTAGGGGGTGAATAATTAGTACGTTTAATAGGAAGAAAGTAGATAGAAATAGCAAAATGCTAAAAAAACAGAAGAGTTAAAAAGGTTATAAAGAACTAGGTAAGGAAGGTTATGTAAAGTTCATAAAAGAAAGAATTAAAGCAGGTATCTTGAAATGATGTAAACATATAAGGGGTGAATAATTAGTACGTTTAACAGGAAGAAAGTTGATAGAAATAGCAATAATGCTAAAAAAAAGAGAGAAGTTAAAAAGGTTATAAAGCACTAGGATAAGTTGGAAGGTTATGTAAAGTTTATGAAAGAAAGAATTAAAGCAGGTATCTTGAAATGATATAAAGAAGTGAGGAGAGAATAATTAATATGTTTAACAGGAAAAAGTATACAGAAATACCAAAAATGCTAAAAAAAAAAAATAAATAAAGAGTACAGAAAGGAAGACGTTATCAGTATATATTTTTGAGAGTTTTGATCCAACTATAGCCCATTGACAAGTGAAGAATAATAAATTACAAACGTTATAAGTTGTAACATTAATATTCA
This sequence comes from Hermatobates lingyangjiaoensis, assembly GCA_026182355.1. Lineage (NCBI taxonomy): Eukaryota > Metazoa > Arthropoda > Insecta > Hemiptera > Hermatobatidae > Hermatobates > Hermatobates lingyangjiaoensis. The sequence continues at coordinate 798,125 of JAPFBL010000041.1, read as the reverse complement.
AAGTTATCTCTCATTATAATAAAATTAATAGAAATAAAAACGTATCAAACAACACAGGCAAATGTATCCCTAATCCTGTTAATTTCGAACCCAATTAAATAAACCCTAATAATTGAGTTGTTTGCAGGGCTGTTGTTCTAAAAAGTTCAAGTTTTTAGAACTTACTATGATTTGACCTCTAAATATTCAAAAATCAACAAAAAAATTTGAATTAGAATACATTTAAGACAGATGATGATAAAAGAAAAACATGTACTGTAATACAGTGATATTACATAATTTTACTCATTATAGGCAGTTAGTTTTTAAGCTTCCTCTTTTTTACTTTAATTGATATTGTTAATGAATAAAACCACTCTTCAAATCTTTAACTAGTTGTTTGGAGATTCCTAAATTCTTATTATTATTTACTTCACCAGTTTTTCTTCAATTCTTTCTCCTCAGTCATAACTATTCCTTCTTTTGGGTTCTTTCTCATTCAATCAATTTCTCTTTCTTCCTCTTACTCACTATTAATTTCTTTCTGGATCCCTTTTCTTTTTCCCTCATTGTCCTCTCCCTTTTCCATCTAATTCATCTTCTTAACTAATTCATTCCGTCATTCTTTTCATTCTCACTCTCTATCACTTTCTTTCTCACCATTTCTCTGTTTCTTAATGTCTATTTCAACTTTCTCTCTCTCCCTCTGTCTGTCTTCCTTTCCTACCTCCTTCTTCTTTTTCAGATAAGTTTAGTGTAACAGTTTTATTTAAGAGTAAAACTCTAAGTAACTTGTAACTGTAGAGTTAACGTTTACTTAAGATTAAAACTCCTAGTAACGGTAACTGTAGAATTACAGTTTAGTTAAGAGTAATCTAGAGTAGATGATCCACTGTTCAGAATGATTAATTTAGTAAAAGTTGTGAAATCGATGGAATTGAAGTGGTAAATCTGCTATTGTATATCCTGCTAAAGTCATTAACTAGAGTTTTAATTTTTTTTTCTTTAAAAATATAAAAGAGAATAGATAGCAAAGGAATAAAATCATGATATTATATTCAAAAGAAGAAACAGGGAAGGAAATTTGTTAGAAAGTGGGAGGGGGGGGGAGCATGAAATGAGAAATATGCAACAGGAAGCAATAAGAGGCAAATAATATAGAGGGCAGAAATATTGAAAAAGAAAAAAAAATAATCACGAAGGAAAGTGAAGGACTTAGTTGAGAAGAGGGGAGAAAATTCCTGGATGGGGGGTGTTAGGACCTGTTTCAGAGATAGGGAGTCGCTTTTCCAAGTGCTCCTATTCGAAGGGTAGAAACTGACAAGGGGGATTAGACCCTTCACGGCAATAGAGGCATGTATATATAGGGACATTCAAAGGGATGGACCCTCAGGGTCACTTGTATGGTATAACAAAAAAATTCTTATTTTATAAAATATTTTAGCAATAAAAAATAACCTGTAAAAAATTGATTTGTACATATTTGGTACTATAGTTGTGTGTGTTTTCCATTAGTTTAAAAAAATCCTAATTTTAAGGTGCAAGATAAAAAGCTTAGTATACCATTCCTAAAATAGTACATAAACTTGTCCTTCCCAAAGTTTTAAAACAGCAGGTATTTGTGAAATATTCTTACTTTAATAAAGTAAAATAGAAAAAAAATAGGACTACTAATTAATACAAGCTTACCAGCTACCTACCTTACAAGATAGTAATTTAATATCATTAAAAGAAGTTCTAATCATAAAGTAATATAATTTTCCATTTAGCTGTTTGGTGGTCTTACATTAAGTTTTAATTTTATTCCCCTCCCAACAAAATCTTTTTAATATGGTTGACATTAACTCGTCAATTTTAATTTGGTAAACAAATTATCAGTGAGTAACACATATTTATAAAATGAATCGTGAAATTCAAACAATTAATCATGTTTTGTTTGATGTTAGAACAATCAAATCATTCAAATTCAAATCGTTCAAACGATCATTTGAAAATATGTCGTTTCATTCTTTATTTAAATAGCTGTATTCAATTAACTTGTCTCAATAAGAATTATGAAGTTAAGACAAGAGAGACTTAACTTATCATCTTACATCTTACATTTATTATTTTATTGTAGCAAAATGAAAACTATTAGAATTAGTATTACAAAATCTGGGAAGCATTGTATTAACATATTATCGTTGTTTTTTCCACTGTAAGTTATTATATTTATTGGAGATTCAAAAAATGAATACATCTATTGCCTCTGCTAGTGAATATTGCCTTTTTAAAATAATTTAAATCTCTTAACAACTTAAGAACCTCAGGGGAAACAAGAACTTTATAAATGACTACCTACAATAAGGTAAGCTAATTCATATTGTCAGTTTTTTCTATGAATTGCTCTATCTATCAAATAAATATTCATCATTAATTGTTTTGTTATTTAATATATTATTTGAATTATCATTTTAAAACAATGACGACAAAATTATTTTTCTCTTCTTTAACATCATTATCAATAATTTAAAATTTATTTTTGTTTTAAAATTATTTTAAATATTATTGGATTATTAAATCTAATCTGGATTATTAAATTGCTTACTTTTTTAATGCGTTATTTTTATAAAATAATTTCGTAGATTATTCTAGCCTAACCTTACTAATATTCATAGTTCTATCGTTCAATTAGTAATGGCGACGGTTTCTAATTTAAGGACGCCGTGTTATTTAAAGTTTTAGTTTCTTGGAGAATTATTGTCATCAATCTCCACTTCAAACGGTATGTTTTTTCTTAAAATCATTCATATATACTTAGTAACAATTGTTTTAATAAATAAACAATCATATAATTACTATAATAATTGTTTTCAATAAGCATGACAAAGCTTTGGACAAAGTGCTTATTTCAGTTAGCTATAATTTTTCTTTTAAACACAAACTCGTATATTACTATCATAAATAAACACTGCCACAATTAGCTTTATTAATAACTAGATGTCTTGCTTAATTTGAAAGTATATCATTTACAAAAAACGAAGCAAAATTTTTAAATATTGTAAATAAAGTTTTATTATTTAAGAAAGTTTAATTTCCTGCACTTATAGCTAATAACTATGTACAATTAGTCTAATATAAGTAAATTACTACTTGCTATTATTACAATTACAGTTTTAAAACACAACAGTAACACTTAATTTGAATTAGATATGAATTTATTTTACCTTTTGTATGTTTATATTCAAGTTGTATTCTGATAGAGTTACAAATATAACAAATAGATAACTATTACCAATCTTTTAGAATGTTGATTGATTTAAAAAGTAATCTATAGTTTGTTGAATAATTGAAGTCTTATATTTAATAGTTATCACAATTCATAGAGTTTCTTCAAGGTTTTATTTAGTTGTTTTTAATTAAAGTAATACTGTAAATTGCAACCAATTGGAAAACTCATTTAAAAAGAGATTATTTCTTTGGAAAACTTAATTTAAAACTATTCCAATCTTTTAAGTATCATACTATTTAGCAGTAATTCTTTACATTACTATATGTATAGAAACAAATTAAGTATATGTTAAGAAACAAATCCAATGCTAATAATAGAACATTTATTCTTTCCCTTTATTACTTATTATTATTGAAATTAGTGGATTAAATATTGGAAATTTAGGATATATTAAGGTATAAACTTTGTAAATTTAAGTTATAATTAGTAAAACTTCATGATCTATAGTTTTATCTTTTGATGAAATACATCTCTTTTGTGTGAACTTTATTTCTTAATTGTAAATATTATTATTTTGGTATGTGTCATGCATAAATATTTAAAATAACAACTCTATTACATTTCTTATTAAAAACTCTTGAAATTTCAATAATTATATTTTTAATTTAGTAGCAAGTTTAATACAAGTAAAATTGAAGTGAGTCCACTCTATTTCTTATTAACACACATTAACTTAATAACTTTACAAATTAAACAACTTTTAAAAATAACAACTATACCAATAACAACTCTGTTAAATTTTTTATTAACACTCTTGAAATTTCAATAGTTATATTTTTAATTTAGTAGCAAGTTTAATACAAGTAAAATTGAAGTGAGCCCAACTCTATTCTTATTAATATACATTAACTCAACTCCTGTATATATGTATATTAATTAACACATGTTAATTAATATTCATTATTATATTTAGAAAGAGATAAAAGAGCTATAAGTCATTATTCCGTGTAAATAATTCTTTCTATGAAATTCAGTCTTTATACTAAGTGACAATTTTCTGAAACATATTAAACTGAAACATCTTACATTTATTATTTTATTGTAGCAAAATGAAAACTATTATAATTAGCATTAGAAAATCTGGGAAGCATTGTATGTAACATATTATCGTTGTTTTTTCAAATGTAAGTTATTATATTTATTGGAGATTCAAAAAATGAATACATCTATTGCCTCTGCTAGTGAATATTGCCTTTTTAAAATAATTTAAATCTCTTAAGTATTTTAATTAATGTTCTTGAATTGCAAAACAAAGCTATTAGATTATAATGAATATCAAATGACTTTGAAGGTTTGTTGATAAAAATAATTTTTTTTTTAATAAATGAAAGTTCTGTTAATGATAGAAAATTTTCACAATAAATAAATAAATCATTAGTTGTGCAATCCGTAATTGTGTGGTATTTACTCATTCTGAGGTAAAATGGATAAACCAACAAAAGTCTCCACACAAATGAAGTTTTATTCAACGCGTTTCGAACACTTTGTGTTCATCATCAGGAAGACACTATAATACAAATTATATCTAATTAGTTAGTTTTATCTAATTAGTTTTATTATTTCACTCTAATTTTTGTAACTAATTAGATATAATTTGTATTATAGTGTCTTCCTGATGATGAACACAAAGTGTTCGAAATGCGTTGAATAAAACTTCATTTGTGTGGAGACTTTTGTTGGTTTATCCATTTTATCTCAGAATGAATAAATAATTAGTTTCAGTGGTTAGTTTTCGATATATTTTCAATGCATTTTATTATAAAATCAGTATATATATATATCTTTTTCTAAAAAGTTCAGGTAGAGACATCAGGAGTTAGATGATGAGTTAATACATTAAACTCTATTTAAATCATTGGATATCGAAAAACTAATACTATTAAAAGAAACACTACAACTACAGTAAACAATCGGATACTTAAAATTGAAAAGAACAAGTTTCGACTTACATTAGCCATCATCAGGTAAGAACTAGCGAAACTAATTCTAACTGGTTTTAAATACTGACTGGGAATTTACTGGAACTCAAGTCAGAATTTAAAGGCTGTTAGAAGAGTTTCACTAGTTCTTACCTGATGATGGCTGATATCATCCGAAAGCTTGTTGTTTTTAATTTTAAGTACGTAATTGTATACTGTAGTTATAGTGTTTTTTTAATAGTGTTAGTTTTTCGACATTAAAGTGATTTAAATCAAGTTTAATGTATCACCACATCATCTATACCTTGATATCTCTCAACTATTTTTTTTTTTGTAAAATATCTACGACTCCCCGTAAACTAGTTAGAAGACTAGGGAACCTCAGTAAAAAATTAGTCAATGCAGAAGGTGCTGCTAACTTTGACACTATATGTATGAGAGAAGACCTGCTGCCATCGTACACTATACACTCGTATATTCTAACATTTAGAAAGTATATGTCTGGTTTCACTTTATTAAGTTGTAGAGAGTTTTTTTCTAAACTTCAATACTATTTTTACCGGCTTGGTTTTTCAACTCAAATATTACCTCACCATACTTCTTAAGATGTAATATATTTTTTGGTATGCACAAATCACAATTCTCATAAATTAGATATAACACTATATTAATATAAATAAAATAAATTCAAAACGAAGGAAACACACAGAAAGACACAGACATAACTCACATCGATATTTCGACCATAGTCGTCATCACTCTTCGCTCTTCACACCTCCTGATGACGATGATGGTCGAAATATCGATGTGAGTTATGTCTGTGTCTTTCTGTGTGTTTCCTTCGTTTTGAATTTATTTAATTTAAAAAAGTCTACTGGACAGTTTCTTTTAACTATATTAATATATTAATATTAATATATAACATTATATATTAATATTTACATACATCCCAATGTTTTCTAGTCTAGACCACATATGTTCTATAAATATAAAGAAAGACTAATTTTCTTTATATTTAATAATCAAATCCTGATTTAATATGTCAATATTGAGTGTTTTTGATATCAACAAAATCCATAGAACAGCTTTTACCGTTGGACCCAGAAAAAGCGCTGATTTTCTTGTAGGCATTGAAGCTAACTGCTTGGGTACTTTAGTACAGAAGGAGAGAACTACAATTGTTTTTAATAGGCAATGCTGTAGTCACCCTCAATAAATAAATAAAAAAACATAAAAAATCAATATTGAAACAGTTCCTTGAGGTTAAACTTAAGCTGTAAAAATACACTTTCGTTTGCATTTAAAACAGTATTTATAGGTTTAAAAGAAAAAAATTAAAAAATAACAAAGTTAATTATTACATAAAAAATAAAGAATTTGACATGAATAGAGGTTCAGAAATAGATCTTATTTCATTACTGCAGTTAATTGACACATCATGGGAAGCCATTGTGCAAGTATTATATGAAACTATGGAGATATATTCGAAATATGGATTTTTTAAATATATTTCTAGATATATTTTTAAATAATTTTATTTTAAAAATTGAGACCAAATATTTGCTTCATATCCATCATTTTATTATGAATATGTTAATACACCACAGTTGATGTTGAATTAATTTATTTATTCAAACAGGAATGGAAAATTATTTTTTTTTTAATTTATTTCACAATAACGAGAAAGATACAACATTTCAAATGTTGTACACAAATAAATGTATTAAAAACAAATTTTAATATTCAGATGTGCCCAGACTAACATTTCATGAGCCCACCATATTAAATTACTTGTAGGGAAAATTTCCTGTTGGTATAACTGGCAATTTTTTTGATACAACCGAGCAAAAAAATAAAGATTTTTTAAATTTTGATATTCGATTTTGGCAGGTATTAACGTATGCATAATAACACTTTTTCGATGAAAACACGATCCGAAACGGACGAATAAATTTCTAATACACACAACTTTACAGCCTCTAATTTTTGGTTTGAACCGTCTTCAGGAGATATAAGAGAAGGAAAACAAGTGTATTTGTTAGAGACGGTGGTCACAAACCGTCTCTGTACCAGACGCTTTTTTTATCGTTCAAACCGATACCCTAGCGGGTGATATCGTCAGTTTTATTTGATCAGTGATTCTACAGATTCTACATTGGGAGTCCTACATTTTGCCTAAGTACATTTCGAGTAGGGATCTTTAACGAGGACCTGACATCATACAGGCTCGAGACCGACGGCTTAACATACTCTTTGAAGAACGACGTACTGAGATTTATTCACCTCCAGCGTGAATAAATCGAGGCCCAGGTGAGTATCGAACCCCGGACCACCATCCCAGAGGCGAGTACGTTAACCACTGTGCTAACCTGGCCCTTGAATATTCTTACAACCATTTGTTGTTTTATTTGTATCAATTGCTTATTTACCACTGTAATCAAGTAATCTGCACAAAGTTTTCTGTATTTTTAACTTTATGCCGATTACAGAGTACACAGACTTCCCAGTATGCACTCGTAAATAACAGTCATATGGTCAGCATATCAGTTTTATTCATTCATTTGGGGTCAACGCAATAAAAGTTTCTAAAAGAAATAAAATTTTTTTTCTTCAAAATGAAAAATTGTTTTAGAGAAAATGGTAAGATAATTTTTTTTTTAAATGGAGCGATTTTTGATCTAAAATGAGATTTTGATTGCAAATAGTAGCGTAAAATAGATAAATGCTTGTTTCAAGAGACAATATTTGTTGTACAAGATTGTTGATTTAGTGAAAATCGCTATCAAAAGTCATTCTACTCGAAATGTCGATGTTATAAGAGAGACGAAATTAACGGTTTTATTGTGAGGTTGGGAGGGTATTGGGTTGGATTTCAATTTATATCAGCATTTTGGGTCTGTGGAATGAATCATGGCAGCCATTACTAAAATTGAAAATGAATAAAGTTGGTTTCCACTGTTTCCACGTCATTTGTTGTGCTCTCCGGAAAAACAAAACCATTCGGTCCCCCCGAACCCTCATTACTGGGCTACTGGTCGGCCTCCATCAATCCCAGATGACGTCAGATAACCCCCCCCTCCAAGCCACTCCGTCAATTCAGTCCCTTTCACGGCACTTGACATTGATCAAATAAACTGTTATTCTGATTTGCTCGATTGTTACTTTTATAAAAAAAAAAAGAAAGAAGTTTTTTTTTTCAATTGAAGGAGAAATAATTTATCATTTCAAAACAAATTCTAGTGTCCTTTATTCTTGTTTGCTCTATTAAAAGAAATAATTGAAAAAATATAGAGAATGGAGAAAAAATGAATTCATCTTTTATATAGAATGAAAACTAATTTGATCCTTCTAAACATACAAGTAATATGTTTTTGCTTTTCTATGCACTATGATAATTGACTTTTTTTTTCGAGTAATAATAATCATGTGAAAAAAAAATAGATTAATAATTTATCAAACTCGTTTATTTGTCAATGGAATCTCGATAATAGACATCTACAAAAACTAGACAAATTAAATAGTTCTCTTCTAAATTCAAAACACGTCAGTTATCAAAAGCCTCTGAATATGTTTACATATGTTAACATGCTCTTGATAATGTTGAAGTTCTGAAACTGGCTGGATTGAAAAGAAGGTTCTATATAGGTTTTAGAACATATCCAGTTATCAAGAGCATCCGGATAAGTTTAAGTTTTGTCAGTAGTCTCCAAATAGGGGACATGTTCTGAAACTAGTCTAGTAGAAAAAAGATTGTCTAGGAATTATTGTTTATTTTTTTTCTGTATGAAGAACCTAATGTGCTTACTATAGGATCAGTGTGCTCTCTCGGGTAACGAACTAGATAAATTTGATATAAAAAATTGATTAATTGATTACTATGATGTAGAGTAATTAACGAGGATTACTCAGTAAATTTATTATAAAGGCTTAATAAATAAACAATAAAGGCTTAACCAATTATTTGTTTCTAAACTTAGTTTTTGTTTCTCTATCCGATGCAAACACAAACCATATATAGCATAGCCAAGCCGAAATATCCGAATTTACTAGAATTTATTGCTTAATTGACACAAAAAAGGACAGAATAAAAAGAAAATAACTAGAAAGGGTTGGTGCACAATCCTGTATACAATATATTTTCAAATTTATAAGTATTATACATAAATGCATACAAATTATTGGAAAGGATCTTCGTTTTCCTTTTTATTTAGCAAGACAAATTGGTTTAATGTAAAGGAAGGCCTTTGGGGCAGGCTATTAAACCTTTTGTTGTTGTATTAAGTGATCAGATAACATGTGTTCTATCATAGAGGTTTAGATTTCAAAAAGAAAGAAAACATGTGTTTTCAAACCATTACTTCTACTTTTTGAAATGAATAACTCAGTTTACTCTAAATGTAGCATTTTTGAAGTATTTATTTTAAATCAAGTGTGTATAGCAAGTAAAAAAAAAGTAATAATAGGTCGTCAGAAGTTAATGTTTGAATTCTAATTGGGATATCATAACTGTGGCGGATTAACAGATACACAAACCACACAACACACCTCATTTTTCTTGCCCTCTCTCTCTCACAGGGTCTCTTTCTCACTCTTACTCGCTATCTCTGTCAAACACACGTTCTAGTCATATTGCACACAGTCATACACTCTTTCTCGAACTATCCCTCTTACACGCGTTAACCAAACACAGACTCTCTTTCTCTCCCTCTTCCTCTCTCTCTCTCTCACTTCTTCTCTCTCTATCCCTTCCTTTCTCTCTCTCTCTCTCTTTCACTTCTTCTCGCTCTATCATTTCCTCTCCCGCATCTTCTCTCACTCTCTCTCTCTCTCTCTCTCACTTCCTCTGTCTCTATCACTTCCTCGCTCTCTCTCACTTCCCCCCCTCTCTCTCTCACTTCCTCGCTCTCTCTCACTTCTCTCTCTTTCACACGTCTAGTTATCCTCACACAGACTCCATCACTTCTCTCACTCTCTCCCAGGCTCATCATTCTCTCTCATCACTAACTACTTCCATCTCTCACTTCTCATCTCACACTCCTTCATTCCTCTCACATACTCTACTCTCCTCACTACTCAGTCTCTACATTCTCTCTCTCTCTCTCACTTTCCTCGCTCTCTCTCTTCACTTCCTCACTCTCTCTCTACTCCTCTCTCACTCTTCACTCTCTCACTTCCTCTCTCACACGTAGTTACACCCACAACAGACCACTTCTACTCTCTCTCACTCTCTCTCCGTCACTTCTCTTCTCTCACAATCTTCTCTCACTTATCTCACACTCATCCTCTCTCTCACTATCCCCACTCTCTCCACTACAGCTCTACTCTCATTCTTCTCTCTCTCACTTCCTCGCTCTCTCTCTTACTTCCTCACTCTCTCTTACTTCCTCACTCTCTCTCTTTCACTTCTTCTCGCTCTATCATTTCCTCTCCCGCATCTTCTCTCACTCTCTCTCTCTCTCTCACTTCCTCTGTCTCTATCACTTCCTCTCTCTCACTTCCTCGCTCTCTCTCACTTCTCTCTCTCTCACTTCCTCGCTCTCTCTCACTTCTCTCTCTCTCTTACTTCTCTCACTTTTCATCTCTTCACTCCTCACTCTCTCTCACTTCCTCTCACATATCACTCTCTCATACAGCTTCCCTACACTTCTCTCCTCTCTCTACTTCCTCTCTCTCTCTCACTTCCTCCTCTCTCTCTCACTTCTCACTCCCTCACTTCTCTCTCACTTACTCTCTCTCATTCCTCCTCTCTCTCATCCTTCTCTCTCTACTCTCCTCACTCTCTCTCACTTCCTCTCTCACACGTAGTTACACCCACAACAGACCACATACACTTCTCTCACTCTCTCCCAGGTACACATTCTCTCTCATCACAATACTTCCATCCTCACTTTATCTCACACTCATTCCTCTCACATACCACTCTCTCATACAGTCTACATATTTCTCTCTCTCACTTCCTCGCTCTCTCTCACTTCCTCTCTCTTTGACTTCCTCGCTCTCTCTCTTACTTCCTCACTCTCTCTTACTTCCTCACCTCTCTCTCACTTCCTCTCTCACACGTAGTTACACCCACAACAGACCACATACACTTCTCTCACTCTCTCCCAGGTACACATTCTCTCTCATCACAATACTTCCATCCTCACTTTATCTCACACTCATTCCTCTCACATACCACTCTCTCATACAGTCTACATATTTCTCTCTCTTATCCGCTATCTCTCTCAAAAGCGCATCCAACTTCTGTTATGCTGTTAAAATGTTTTTGGTAGAACATGAATTATTAACAGTTAATCTTCACTAGAAACTGCAAAATTACTACTACCGTTGTGCGAAAACCAGTGGTTTATATATAAATCATATCGGTTATGTGTTTTCCTAAGATGAATGAAATAGGTACCCAAAGTAGCCTTAATAAAAGACCAACATAAGCATGTCTAGAAATTACTGGAGCAATGACAATATCCTACATGCAATATCAAACAATAAATAAACGTCCCTAACTTAGATATATTTCACGAGGCAGTCTGTTGAGACTTTGACAGAATGAGAAGTCTCCATGGAAGATACAATGTTAAAAGAAATAATAGAACGAGGTATTAATAGTTTGTCTTGTATGTTGCTAGATACAGCGCCTTTCGTAAAATATTTTAGAGGGGATGTCAAAGTTATTCTAAACAATCACCTGAGTTGGAAACTTACTGATTTCATGAAAGTATCTCTTTCTGGGTATAATGATGAGAAAAAAAATTAATAATGAGATCAGTAAAAATAGGTTAACTCTCATGTGGGTACCTGTAAACAAAAGGAATACAGAAAAATGATGAGGGTAGGACGTTTGGAAGATATTGTAGTCAAATAAATTATCTACAGCCTGGAGTATATATAGATAACATTGCTTTCATTCAAGTGCAATTAATGAATGACTGAAGAAGAAGAATGTAAAAAAAAAAGATAGAATATCTGATTTAGTTTATAAATCTCATTCCAACTGAGCTTACGTTTATGTGTATTTTGCAGTAAGTTAAAACTTACTGGTCTTGTGGAAGTAATACGCTCAAGATTACTTGAGCGTCCGGGCATCTTTAATATCTAGTTAACTTGAATTTCTCTATTCCACACTTGATAACATAGTTCTGTTGTTTATTCCTTTATCTAGTGTTTACTAGATAAAGGAATGAATATACATATAAACGATATGCAAAAAAGCATCCCTGTTCTATGATTCTATTATGCCAGAAAAGTACGAAATTAATTTCGAGAAATGAATTCATGAGAGACATGAATTTAATTAAAATATTCAATAAACACATAGTTTTTCTTTAAACTACACAATATTTAGAGATATTTTGTACATTTTTTGAGATTAGTGGAAGCTTTTGTTAGAATTTTCGTTGATGGGAAAAGTGGCTACAAAACATCAATTTCTACTGAATATTTGTTTTATTATAAAATGAAGTTAAAACGAACACACAGATAGATACAAGCATAACTCACTTCTATATTTCGACGATCGTCGTCATCAAGAGGTGAAGAGTCCTAGATGGTGGCGAGTTATTTACATATTTATCCCTACTAGTGATGTGTAGTTTTTTTTATTCACTGTTTTGTTATTCACTGTTATTTCTATGAAGATTAGAAAAAGCTAATTGTTTTCAGCTATATTATGCGAAAAATAATATATGTAGTGATTGAATGAAACGAATTTGTTTGTTCAGAAACTATTTGTATAGTTACTACTAGATGTGCCCATCTTTGACGGTTATTTTGCAAAAATTCGCAGATGATACGTGGTATTCCAAAATACTATTATAAATTATAGAATGATAGAATATATCATTATTAGTACAGTCCATAGCTGTCATTAGATCTGGAGTTCCTTTCACGTTTTGAAGCTTTAGATACTGAGCTCAAATTTGATTTTATTCTAGGCATACTTCTTATTATTCAGTACTCGGGTAGGTAGGACTCACTTTTTTAAAGTTAGCAAATTATGATAAACGCAAACGAAATTAAAATCAACTAACAATACCTAAATCATTAGTTGTACAATCCGTAATTGTGTGATATTTACTCATTCTGAGGTAAAATGGATAAACAAACAAAAGTCTCCACACAAATTAAGTTTTATTCAACAACAACAACGCATTTCGAACACTTTGTGTTCATCATCAGGAAGACACCAAAGGATGTGGTGCTGAAGAGTTGGTCCAGTGAAAAAAACCTGTTTTTTTTCGAAACGCGTTGTTTTGTTGAATAAAACTTCATTTGTGTGGAGACTTTTGTTTGTTTATCTATTTTACCTCAGAATAACAATACCTACTTGCTACAGTAAAAATACCTGTGATTTTTAACTGTATACTTGTATACCTGTGTAGCTAGCCAAACACAGCTTAAAAGTTCATAACTTCGCTTCTACGTTGAATTTCCAATCCATTGAAATCGTAGCTTTTAAGTCAGAAATACATAAATCAACTGTCACAGTTTCAGTTTGCACTGACTTATGGTGGCTGAGTTTGCTCGTGAAAAAAATTTTTTGACAAACGAACAAACATACAGACACATTTTTCTAAGAGTGGATTCGATTTCTCTGGAGTATAAAACGTAAAGATAACTTGAAATTAGTCATTTCTAAGCAATATACAGACACAAATTTTCTTCATTACTTGTGCAATCTGTTATAGTGTGATATTTATTTATATTGGGGGATTTCAACGATTACGTCTCCACAGAAAAAAAAAGTTAAACATTTTTGTCCATCCTAGGTTGCTCCCGTGGATCGACTTTCAAGAATGCAGATTTTAACCTGAAAAAGAACACTAAGTGTTCGAAACGCGTTCTTATTTTTCATATTAAAGTTTTTTATGATGCAGAGACGTAATTTTTGAAATTCCCCAAATCTTTCTTTATAGATATTAAGTAAGGGCTAATTAACTATAAACACACTTTCGATCTTTTTATGCAGTTAGATTTATTTTTAGTAATTTAAATCTTGAATGGATGAAAGTAGACTTGGAGAGCTATTTATTGTATGGAGTAATTAAAGCGGAATCTTAGTAGAAGGCTTGCGTGTAATTTCAACCACAAAATAGGTGACCGTATAAATTAGAGGTACTTAATTAGTACAAAGGAAAGGTGAAGCTAAATGGTTATTTATTAGTTGAGATGTGGAGAGATGGAGCGCAAGGAAGGATGAGTAATAGGGGAAAGTGAAGGGATGCCACTGGAGGGATGTTTTCCACGGGGGTTGCACGCCACGCCTCCAATTATAACTGTTACCCCTGTCCCAGGGGAGGCCAAATCTCCTCTTACTCCCCTCCCACGCAACAAACCACTCGGCTCATTACTCCTCCTTCTCCCTCTTAATACAAAAACATCCCTTAACTTCCCCCCCCCCCCACCACGCTTTTCTACCCAGACCAACGTCAAGCGATTTAGTCCTTTTTTTTCTCTTTTTTTTTTTCTTTTCAGAAGCAAAACAAAACTGTTTTTGAGGAATTATTGTTGGTAAATGTTATAAAATGTATAAACTAGATATTTTTTTTATGGAAAAATGAAAGTTTTCATTATTTCAAATCTATTATTCTTATTTAATAGATAGTGTGTACTGGGAGCCAGCACATTTTTCTAGCACATCCAGTATTATATCTGTTTCATGTATTATTAATTTGGAATCCCACATCTGTTTAAAGTACCTACCCAAACTAAGTTTTCAAGGTTTAGTTTTGCTTAAAAATATTTGGTGATAGACTTTTTTTTTTTAGTTTTAAAACTAGTAGCTGGTAAGCAAGGATAGTTGGCATCTATTTCCCTACATTTGCTTTTAATACAGAGGGCAATTCAAACGACCTTCTTAAAACTACTCCCACGGATAGATTCAGCAGGGTTTTCAACTAGCGTATCATTATTTTTATGAAAATAATAAATGGTTCGGTTAGGTTGTTAGGTTTGGTAGGTTAGTGTCAGTCGCACAAGGAACACATATAGGCCGAAATTTATGATACAACACACTGAACATTACAACATTAGGAGGCCTAAATTTTGTCTAACATAAATGTATTTAGAGTAGTGGTTTTTAATGAGTACCTGATATTGTACAGCCAAGTAACCAAAGCTTAATGTCCTCTGCGAGTGACGCCGTGCTTAGATTTATTCACTTACTGCCTGAATAAATCAAGGACCAGAGTGGGTATTGAACCCCAGATCTGCCAGTCCTGCGGAGAGCACTTTGTCACTGGGCTAATCTGGCAAAGATATCTTTGCCTTTTCTTTTTGTTGATTTTGTAACAATATTATATACTCGTACAAAACTAAAGTTTATCGGGACTCGGTCAGTTCTTCAGGTTCAAATTAAACTCTCTTTGCCTTTAGGCAAGAGAAATCTAAACTCTCATTAGGCAATGAGAGTTTAATTTGAACCTGAAGAACTGACCAAGCCCCGATAAACTTTATATATATATATATTAGTAAATATTGGTAGCAGTGTTTCCTTGACACACACATTATTGAAAATGACACCAAATTTAGCTGATACCTGTTTCTTGACAAGTTTCAAGTCCTGATGATAAATGTTGATCATTCGAAACATGTTGACTATAGTAGATGTACTTTATTGTGTAGACCAAAAAAGGAAGTTAATATTAGAAAAACTAGAAAACTTGTTAAAAACAGGTTATCAGCTAAATTGGGTGTCATTTTCAATAAATAAAATTTTAATATATATAGATTCAATGTACATAAAGAAACATTAGAGAAATTGAAAACACAAACTTACAACCTCTAAAATTTAGTGGTTGACCAAAATTTTACGATCTCCAACTCGGATTTTACACATAGTTGCGCTTGCGTTCCTGTCTGAAATACCAGCAGGTAACCATTAGACCCGAATAAACCAAACGTGAATTAGAGATTTAATTTGCTAGTTTTAATTTCTCTAATTTTTTTTGTACATTGAACTGTATTTGTCCATTTCGGATAGTATTTTCATCGAAAAAGTGTATATATATATATAAAAAGATTTCACATAAACACGTGAAATAACAATCAATGATCAAACCACAATAAGAAAATGGGAAAACAAGACTAAGTTCTTTCAATCGTAATAAGCGGTCTTCGTCAGAGTCAAAAACCCAACTCTGACGAAGACTGCTTGTTACGGTTGAAAGATCTTAGTCTTGTTTTCCCATTTTCTTATTGTGGTTTGATCATTGATATATATATTATATATACATATGATTGTTGTTCTTTATTTATAAATATAAATCTTTTGTTAAATAAAGTTCTTGGAGTTTATTTTCATTCTGATTGAATTCAAATCCTTTCTAACCATGACCTTAGTGGTTGTTCTTACTGGTTTAATAGTTCATTACTAGAGGGAACATTGATCTCTTGTTCTATGTTAGTAATTAACTCCTGCTTGTACTACTTGTATTGAAATCACTCTAATTAGCAGGAATCCTTATCAACTGAAATACAGTCTGGTGTTTGCCTTTGTACTTTGATCTGATTATAGCTCACTGAAAAATCACCTTCATGTTAATTAATGCTGGCATTTCTAAAGCAGAGTTACGTCAGGCTTCCCTTCATCTAGCATAGCTAGTTAATTCATATTTCAGCAATCATGAATGGAACTATGTATATGTGTTTCAAAATACAACTTTATAAACTAAAATTATATAGAACAGAGACCGAAACACTATAATTGGCATTCATGCAATCTTAAAGTTACAAAGATAAGAAAAGAAGAAATTATATATATATATTTATCATTAAATTTAGTATTAAATGTAAAAATAATTCTACATATATATATATAATATATACAAAACTAAAGTTTATCGGGACTCGGTCAGTTCTTCAGGTTCAAATTAAACTCTCATTGCCAACGTTTCGGTCTTTATTTAAAACCATTATCATAGGCCTACAAAAACAGAGGGAATATAAAAAATAATACAATCATTCAAAATTTTTATTTCTGATTGTATTATTTCTTATATTTCCTGGGTTTTGGTTGGCCTATGAAAAAGGTTTTAAATAAAGACCGAAACGTTGGCAATGAGAGTTTAATTTGAACCTGAAGAACTGACCGAGTCCGGATAAACTTTAGTTTTGTTTCTATTCCACGGTCGATACTTTTATCGATATTTATTTATAATATATGTATATAATATATATATAACAGATTCAATAATATATCGAACGTTTGATAGAATAGGTGTGTTCTCTAATCGGGGTTCGGTCAGAAACCCGGCCGAAACAAAGGTTTTGTAAACCTTTTCTTAACGAAAAATATAATAGGGATAATATGAGTTGAATTTTTTCCTTAATGAAAATTTTGAAATGTAAACTCAAGTTCAGTATTGTAAACAAAAACTTATATCTACTGATCAATAGTTCTGTTACTTTTCTACTATCACTATGTAAATTTAGAAACCAAAAAAAAAGAAAGAACTCTCTAGTGATCGATCCTAAAGGGGGGGGGGGGGGGATGAAGGAGAGAAAAACAAAGCCTTCAATTAAGGCCAACTGAAGTGATTACTGAAATGGTCTAGTGAAAACAAGCCGGGGATAAGCCAACAAAACCTCCGATACTCCAATTAAAGAATTACTTAACGGGCTTTTCAACCTTTGCCATCGATCTCTGCCTTTATTTAGCTTGGAAAAGTAATTGTACGACTTTATACAAGACTAATATCCTTGAAATAAAACATAAAAATACTATCTTATTTGTATATATATATATCATGATTTGCTTTCTTGACCCAATATTTATGTGATGTAATTTTTTTTTTTTTTTTTTTTTTTGAGGGTTGTGGTCGAATGATTTAAAACTAGTCTTTTCGCCGACGTTTCGACATATATTTATGTCATCTTCAGAGCACAACATGATTGTTTTACAATTAGCACTACTATTACAACTATAATCAGTTATTTCGACTATGGATTTTTTTTTAATGACAAATTTTATTTATAATAATATCCTTATGTCATTTCGACATATATTTATGTCATCTTCAGGGCTACACATGATTGTTTTACAATTAGCTCTACTATTACAACTATAATCAGTTATTTCGACTGTGGATTTTTTTTTTGATGACAAATTTTATTTATAATAATATCCTTATGTCATTAAAAAAAATCCATAGTCGAAATAACTGATTATGGTTGTAATAGTAGTGCTAATTGTAAAACAATCATGTTGTAGTCCTGAAGATGACATAAATATATGTCGAAACGTCGGCGAAAGGACTAGTTTAAAATCATTCGCCCTCAACCCTCAAAAAAAAAAAAAATTACAATATATATATCTGGTTGAAAAGCAGAGTAGATTCTGCATTCACGACTTTTTTAAGTAGCTGTTCTTGTTTCCTAATTATACTTCTATGTTGCAGACGCAATACAAATAGAAGATTTCCCAGCGACATTTTCAGACAAAAAACAGTCCAATAATGACTAAAATTTTAGTCACTACTTTTTAAACACAAGCTTTTGGCCTCGTTGGTCATCCTCAGACAGAAGAAAATAATAAGATAGATAAATAAGATACAAACTCAAAGTAATAAAATAACAAAATACAATTAGAAATGCATACATAAGGGATAACAATAGAAAAGGTGATATAGAGGTAACAATACTAAGAGGTAATAGTAGGTGGCGATCCTAGCGTCCGGGAGGTTAACCAGTCATCACTCCCTCGTTGTTAATTTAACTTAATTGTCAATGTTTCTGGAATGGGTATAACAAACATTTCACTGGATTGTAAGTTAATCTCCGGGCATTTTTCCTTTATATAGATGGCTTCCAGGATTTGGAAATGTAGAGGATTTCTATTAAAGTTTAAAATAGACTTTCCGTCCACAACCATCTTACGTGAACCACAATGTGAAAAGAGAAATAAGACCAAGACCTTTCAACTGTAAGAAGAGGTCTTCGCCAGAGTCAAAAACCCAACTGTTCTTGATATATATACAATTAAAAGAAACGGTCCAGCGGACTTTTTTAAATAAAATAAATTCAAAAGGAAGGAAACACTCAGAAAGACACCGACATAACTCACATCGATATTTCGACCATCGTCGTCATCAGGAGGTGTGAAGAGCAAAGAGTCCCGCAGGAAGGCAGTCACCACCCTGCCTTCCTGCGGGACCTTCGCTCTTCACACCTCCTGATGACGACGATGGCCGAAATATCGATGTGAGTTATCTCTGTGTCTTTCTGTGTTTCCTCCGTTTTGAATTTATTTTATATATATATATATATATATATATATATATATATATATATATATTCCACGAACTAAATAAACTAGATTCACAAAAATAACACACAGAAACGAAAGCACATAAATGGCCTCGCAGTCAGGAAGATAGATGTGAGTCGCTCCGGAGACAGATAATGTCCGGAGCAGATCTAACTCCCAGAAGACTAAGTGCTTCTTCTGAATCTCTCATTCTCTTTGTTTTCTGGGAGGTAGATCTGCATCTGAGCTTAACCTGAATCGTTAATTGTTCTTTTTATTTATTTTAGTCTCTTAATTAAAGTTTTGTTTACTTATATTTAATTTTGGTTTTTACAATTTGTTAATAGTTTTTATTTAAATGTTTTCATCCATTTGTTTTTTTTATTTTTGTTATTATTTGCTTTAACTATCTTCTCCCCTCCTTCCGTAAGTTGGCTACACTGATTCAGTGCTTCGCTATTGCTAGATCAGGCCCAGGAACTGTTAAATAACATACTTGTTACTCTACACATGTCAAACAAAGGAATGAAAAGTGGGTGTTTAGTTAACAACATAAATTAATTTAAGCTCCTTAAAAAAACTTAATTAAAATTTATAATTTACTTATAGCTATGAAACTTAAACCAAAGCCCGATCTTACTTACTTTTATGGTGACAATATAAATTTTTGTTTTTATTTTTTGCAAATACAAATTTGCATATACTTACTGTTTGAAGTGTAAAACAGATAACTTTTGCTCAGTTGTTATTTATTAAGTAAAAATTCCGAGTAATTTATGCTAGCCTTCTAAAAAAAAAGTTTTTTTCAAACTTTACTAAAGTGAAAAAAAAAAGTTTCCAACTTGAGATTGTTAAGTAAAATGAATTCGTGATTTATGAAAAATCAACAAAAATTTATCAAAGAACAAAGTTTTGTTTTCTTTAAATTTGGGCTTTCTCATACTTGGAAAGTGAAATAATTTTTTTTTTATATTATAATTTATTACTTTTGTATCATTTAAAATTGATAATATAGAATGTTGTTGCAGCTATTAAAAAAAAAAAAAAACAAGTCATTTATGTAGTCTGGGATAAAATCTTTTCCTTATTTATGTCATGTCATCAGTAAAAAGAAAAAAAAATCCAGCCTAGAATTATAATTCTTGCAGAGTTTATTCAGTTAGAAAGAATATTATTTCTTAAAAAGTTGGCGAAAATCTCTTTTCTTGGTTGAAACGGTGTAATTCATCACACATGTCTGAATACGAAAGAACCATTCTTCTCAACCATGGAGGCAGGTTTATGAAAAGTATTATTGGAATATATCACAACGGTTTAATGGGCAGTCTTATTTTCATACAGTTTTGCTTTAGGTGGTGTTTTGGCAAGAAAAAAATTGTATTAAAAAAAAAAAAATTAAATTCAAACATGTTTTGTATTATTGTCAGAAGAAGTCTTTCGTTTTTGTTAGTAGAAATTAAAAAAGGCACGTATTTATTGAAAACTAGTGACATGAATAGCAACTTTCAATATTTCTTTAGGTTCTTTTATTTCTATATGTTATCGAATTGGTTAAATTTTATATATGAGCAATACAAATTTAAACTTATGATTTATAAGAATCAAATCAGTCAGATTTATGAGTTATGGGAATCAATTCAATGAAATTTATGAGCTAGGAGAATCAATTCAATGAAATTTATGAGCTAGGAGAATTAATTCAAGAAATTTATGAGCTAGGAGAATCAATTCAATGAAATTTATGAGCTAGGAGAATCAATTCAACGAAATTTATGAGCTAGGAGAATTAATTCAAGAAATTCATGAGCTAGGAGAATCAATTCAATGAAATTTATGAGCTAGGAGAATTAATTCAAGAAATTCATGAGCTAGGAGAATCAATTCAATGAAATTTATGAGCTAGGAGAATCAATTCAATGAAATTTATGAGCTAGGAGAATTAATTCAAGAAATTCATGAGCTAGGAAAATCAATTCAATGAAATTTATGAGCTAGGAGAATCAATTCAATAAAATTTATGAGCTAGGAGAATCAATTCAATGAAATTTATGAGCTAGGAGAATCAATTCAATAAAATTTATGAGCTAGGAGAATTCATTCAAGAAATTTTTGATAATCAATTAAATATTTAATTAAGATTCAAGAGGTAAAAAAAATGTTGTCTGCTTTTGATATTTTAGTTGAATTAGCGATATGTATGCCAATGTTAATTTTATTAAATAGTTTTATTAATTGTGTTATGAGATAAGAATCATATTTGCTAATTGAGTTATTTAATTTTCATTGGTTTGTTTGAAGTAATCAGAGGATGACGATATAGTAGTCGAGATTATATTACTCTTTATCTGAGTTTGTTTTGGGACCCAACTGCTATTCATAAAGGAGTTTTACCTTTATGTGATATTAAGTTCAAGGTATTCAAATAATATAAATAAATGAAAAGATTTAAAGCTTCAAAGAAATTTCAGTTTATGAAAGATACTTATAAATTTTAATCAACTTTCACTTAAAGAAGAAAAAATACTTATATTTCGTGAACTTCTTTTGAAAACTGTTTCAACTTTCATTTATAAGAAAGAAAAAAAAAAGAACTCTATAGTTTCAGATAGTAAAGGAATGTTTATGTTACTACGGTGTGAAGTCTTTCCTTTCCGAGATGAAAACAGAGATGAAATAAATTCAGTGCGTTAGTAAGAGATCTAGCGCAAAGCACTGTGTGTGGGGGGGTGCTCACGTTTGATCAGATATATTTAAGCCTTAGGGTAAGGCTCACCCTTATTCGATTTATGACAACAGCTTAAAGCCTTATGTGATTACCTTAGTTGATGGACGCTCAGTTCATCCAGGAGGCAGTTCTATTACATTGAGCCTTTTGCCTCCCTTAAGGAGCATGATTCTTACATATTGTTCATTTATCTGATAATGATATCAGACTGTTTATGTCATCGGTTTTATTACTTCCTTGACCATTATACAACTTCTGTTGTTTCTTTTATCACCGTATATTATTGCTGAGATAGATTACACAGTCGTTTTTTGAAGTTTTTTCGATGATGTCTGTGTGTGTGTGGATGGGTGGGTGAGTGTGTTAGCATTGCTTGTTACCACGCTACGGTCCAGAATCTTTGATGGATCAAGTTATCATGAGTTCCTTTAGTACCAGACCATCAAGTTTGAAACTGTGAAAAGCGGTCTTGATCTTTTTTATTTGGGTTATGAAAAATTTTTGTGCTTGTTGGTTCATTTTCAATTATCTAAAAAAGTACACTCGACCCTCGACTACTTTTTTTTTTCTTAATAGCATAAATTATCATCCGCAATATTATGCTATTATCCGCAATATCAATAAAAAGATTTCACATAAACACGTGAAATAACAATCAATGATCAAACCACAATAAGAAATGGGAAAACAAGACCAAGATCTTTCAACCATAACAAGCGGTCTTCGTCAGAGTCAAAAACCCAACTGAAGGCATATTCACAATATATTCAATATATATTCACAATGAGGGCAGAGTGAGACTGTGTAGCCTAGGCTACTCCAATTTCGTTATCTTATGTAAACTATAACTTTATTAAGTACAAATAATACTAACATTACGTATTTTAATGTATAATAAACGTAAATTTATTATACATTTATTAAACTTATAAAATTATAAACTTAAAAACTTAGACGGATTTCCCGAAAATTTGAGTTTGTGGGTTACTTTACTCTTTGTTCATGCATTTCATCATTACCATAGAGGTTAGTATTATTAATATTTAACACATAATATACCGTCTTACCTTGTACATTGCTGCCGTAGCTCTCGGACCGGTTTCAGTTGTCACCCATCTTCAACACGAACTGATCTGGTGAAACTGAGATCAGTTCGTGTTGAAGATGGGTGACAACTGAAACCGGTCCGAGAGCTACGGCAGCAATGTACGAGGTAAGACGGTATATTATGTGTTTAATATTAATTTACTCTTTGTGTTACTCTTTTTCGATTTTGAACTCATATCGTGTCCAATTTGGATCATTTTTCTGATTTTGTGATAAATATAAATAAATATACTTATAAACTAAGTTTCTTCCAAAAACGTTGAAAGACCATGAAAATATATTTTACGTGAAACTCGTTTCGATTTCAGAAAAGATTAAAAACGACTGAGATAAAACACAAATTAAAATATACAATTATCTACCTTTGATTATCATAGTCTTTTGTTTCTTAAAAATATTCAATAACATTTCGTCGTAAATATAACATTCCTTGTAAAAGAAAAGATTATTAGGTAATTTATATTAATCCATTTGCAAGGTTTAAAACTTCATGTTAAGAGTTGAAATGAAAATTGTTAATTAAGATTTCTTGTTGAAAGTATTAGAATCATAAAAGTAAATAAAAAGAAACTGGAATTATATAAAAGCGAAATCTGCATTAAAGGAAAGAGAATTACAAATATCAAATAACCGGCCTAATGAAAACACTAAATCTCATCCCTCTTTCATAATGAAAATTTCATTATCATTAAAAAACATTGTTATGTGAACAATCGTGAGGTTAATTTAATTTTAAAAGCCCAAAAAGGTATGTAATATAATTTGAAAAGGTATAATCTCAGTTGTTTAATTGAATTAAAAAAAACAGACCTGTTTGCATCAGTTTACTGTTTCTGATATTCGATTTAGGAGGGTATAGCTGTTTTATTCTTCGTAATTAAAAACGTGCAAACTTTCACTGTCAAATTGATAGTTTTAAAAGTACGTTTTATATTATATATCTCTTCACTTTCCCTTTTTTTTTATTAGGCAATGATTAAAACAAATATGTCAGCTTTGATGTAAAAAAAACATAATATAGGTGCATATAAAATAAAATCTTATATATATAGTTCACAAAGGAAAGAGAAAAACAAATAAAAACACACACAAAAAAACTCACAATGATATTTCGACATTCTTCGTCATATATATATATTTGTGTAATTAGGGAGCAGATTTTCGTTGATACAGATTTCAGCAGAAAATTTTGAAACACTTATCAGAAATTGAGAAAAGTTAACCAAAAAAGTGACAAAAACAATGATTCAAAAAGATTTTAATGAAAAAAAAATATAATATATATATATATATATATAAAGATTTCACATAAGCAAGTGAAATAAAAATCAATGATCAAACCACAATATGAAATGGGAAAACAAGACTAAGATCTTTCAACAAATGGCCTTCGTTAGAGTCAAAAACCCAATTGTGTTTAGTCTTGTTTCTCATTTCTTAAAATAGATATCTGTTTTATAGAAATATATAAACTGGAAATGAATTTTCAAGAACATATTTAAGAAGCATATATAATCTGATAAAAAACTTGAATAATATATTAAAAGTAAAAATCTGTTAGAAATTGTGTCGAACATGAAAATTTATCAACAAAAATTAAATTGAATGTTTAATGTTACGGATATATTAATATCCATAGAAGTCACTTGATGCAGCTTTAATTGTTTTCTTGAATAATATAAAACATCGAATTTTTATTTTTTTTGTTAAGCAGTTTATTTTAAAATCTAAGAGGAAGGAGACGGTCTTTTTAAAGGAAGGAAGGAAGTTAATGACAGAAAAGCAGAAGAAGAAAAGAGGGAAAGAAACTATTGTTTACAAAGAGCAAGCTAACAGGAGGAAAATGAATTTCACTCATTTATCATGGAGATTTCTTGAAAAAGCAAGTGCTTTTTATTTGATTTTATTCATTGTATTTCTGATTATACCATTTTAAGGAATAAAGGAAACTCTTATTCACAATTGAGTTTAGCAGATTAAAAGATAGCATTAACGTTTCTTATAATTTAAACTGCTAAATTAATTATCAAGCAATTAAATTCTTTTGGTTATTGCATATATATATATATATATATATATATATATAAAGTTTTCACATAAATACGTGAAATAACAATCAATTATCAAACCACAATAAGAAAATGGGAAAACAAGACTAAGATCTTTCAACCGTAACAAGCGGTCTTCGTCAGAGTCAAAAACCCAACTGAAACACTAGATGCAGAGAACATCTGTTCTCTGGGATGTTCTCTGCATCTAGTGTTTCAGTTGGGTTTTTGACTCTGACGAAGACCGCTTGTTACGGTTGAAAGATCTTAGTCTTGTTTTCCCATTTTCTTTTTGTGGTTTGATCATTGATATATATATATATATATATATATATATATATATATATATATATATATATAAGTTCGATATTAACAAAGAGCAACACACAAAGTAGGGAAACACACTTACAGACTCAAATTTTCGGGTAATCCGTCTTCAGGAGAAAAGAGAATGGGAGGACCAAGCACGTTGTAGGCGCAACGGCAAGTAACCAACCCGGCAACCGCCAGTGCTGTCAACCGTACCCGGTCTTAAAGTATAAAATTAGGAGAAGATATAAACCGAAACTCAGATAAGCAGTACTAGTTGGGTAAAACTATAAATAGGTGAAAAATTATAAACAATATAAGATAAAAACAAACTATAAGAAACAAAAATAATGATAGAGAAAAGAAGAAAAAATAAATAAATAAATAAAAATAAATACAATACAAAAAACTTGCTTTGGTTGTTTTAGTAAATAAAAGATAGAGACTGAATAAAAGGGTAAGTATGGGAATCTAGTTAAGAATAAGAATTTAGAAAAATAAAATAGCATAAAACAAACTAGTAGTAAGTGAAGAAGACAAAATAGATATACACAAAATATACGAAAGAGGAAAAAAGAAATAAGTACTAAAGAATAAAGAATACTGGAAAAAAGTACAAAAAAAAAAAAATTATTATTATCTTTTAAGGTTAAGTCCAGGTGCACTGCGCGCCCCGAGCAACCAGATGTGAGCCTCCTCAGAGGCTCTAAGGGTCACGGTATTATCACCAGGGGAATCTGACGCAGAATCTGCACACTGAAGCAGTCGTTAAAAGACAGACCGTGGGATTTGGCGTGTATGGCGACAGGTAAATTGGAGTTGTTGTTAACGGATGCTCTATGACCGTTGATACGGAGGCTGAGCTTGTTAGAGAACAGTCCTACGTAGAACGCATCACAACGAGTACAGTCAAATTTGTAAACACAATTTTTGGATGTACATGAGCAGTCCTTAGCAACAGGGAAGGACTGGTTATGGGAAGATGGAGTGAAGTGTGAAAGGGGGTTGAGAAGCGGACAGGTCAGGCACCCCCGCCTTTCGCAACTCTTAGCGCCCACAGACGGGTGGTTGACGCGCCTGGACGTCAAGTCTCTGTGGGAAAAGAGGTTGCCAAGGTTGGGGGAACGTCTATAAGAGAGGCGGGGTTGGCTGGGGAAAATAGTCGACGTGGAAGGAGAAGAGGATAGGATGGGGAACAGATCTTTGATTATGCGTTTGAGTTTGTGTATACCGGGGAAGAAGGTGGTAACATCCGTCAACCCTCCTTCCGTCTCCACCTCCCCGGTGAATGAGTCTCCCCTCCTTGTTACCACCTTCTTCCCCGGTATACACAAACTCAAACGCATAATCAAAGATCTGTTCCCCATCCTATCCTCTTCTCCTTCCACGTCGACTATTTTCCCCAGCGAACCCCGCCTCTCTTATAGACGTTCCCCCAACCTTGGCAACCTCTTTTCCCATAGAGACTTGACGTCCAGGCGCGTCAACCACCCGTCTGTGGGCGCTAAGAGTTGCGAAAGGCGGGGGTGCCTGACCTGTCCGCTTCTCAACCCCCTTTCACACTTCACTCCATCTTCCCATAACCAGTCCTTCCCTGTTGCTAAGGACTGCTCATGTACATCCAAAAATTGTGTTTACAAATTTGACTGTACTCGTTGTGATGCGTTCTACGTAGGACTGTTCTCTAACAAGCTCAGCCTCCGTATCAACGGTCATAGAGCATCCGTTAACAACAACTCCAATTTACCTGTCGCCATACACGCCAAATCCCACGGTCTGTCTTTTAACGACTGCTTCAGTGTGCAGATTCTGCGTCAGATTCCCCCTGGTGATAATACCGTGACCCTTAGAGCCTCTGAGGAGGCTCACATCTGGTTGCTCGGGGCGCGCAGTGCACCTGGACTTAACCTTAAAAGATAATAATAATTTTTTTTTTTTTGTACTTTTTTCCAGTATTCTTTATTCTTTAGTACTTATTTCTTTTTTCCTCTTTCGTATATTTTGTGTATATCTATTTTGTCTTCTTCACTTACTACTAGTTTGTTTTATGCTATTTTATTTTTCTAAATTCTTATTCTTAACTAGTTTCCCATACTTACCCTTTTATTCAGTCTCTATCTTTTATTTACTAAAACAACCAAAGCAAGTTTTTTGTATTGTATTTATTTTTATTTATTTATTTATTTTTTCTTCTTTTCTCTATCATTATTTTTGTTTCTTATAGTTTGTTTTTATCTTATATTGTTTATAATTTTTCACCTATTTATAGTTTTACCCAACTAGTACTGCTTATCTGAGTTTCGGTTTATATCTTCTCCTAATTTTATACTTTAAGACCGGGTACGGTTGACAGCACTGGCGGTTGCCGGGTTGGTTACTTGCCGTTGCGCCTACAACGTGCTTGGTCCCCCATTCTCTTTTCTCCTGAAGACGGATTACCCGAAAATTTGAGTCTGTAAGTGTGTTTCCCTACTTTGTGTGTTGCTCTTTGTTAATCTCGAACTCGTATTGTGTCCAGTTTGGATCGTATTTCGTTTTATCAGTGAATAATATATATATATATATATATATATATTATAATATATATATATATATATTTCAACATCTTCTACCATGAAGCAGGAGAACTGCGTGCCTCATTTTATGACTCTTCGCAGCAGTTTTATGAAAGAAATAAAACATATACCATTGATAACAAAAAAAAAACTATACATTGGACATTTAGTTACCATATCAAAAGTGTTTGTTTAAACATTTTAATAGCGATATACAGAGAGACAGAAATACGATATCACTGCATAGCATACCAGCACAGTTAACAGTCACTACGTAATCTATCGAGAGGCACACAGGTGGCCACCACACCGCACATTTCCTTTAAGTATCTGAACAGTAAATGTGAAAATCCAGCGATTTTGAATAAAAGCAATCTAAATCTGGTGAAGTGAAAAAATATCTTAACAGTTCAATTCATTCGATCCATTTAACTTTTAACTCGGTTTAACTATTTATTCTTAACCATTTAACTATTCTATTTATTTTGAATTTTTCTTTTTCCAAGATTGTCAGGTGAGGCATGGCATCACCTACCATCTCTAACTACACGTCCTTTATGTCATATCAATCAGATGTAAATATTATACACTTACGTGAAATACATTACCGAACACCATGGAAAAGAAGACGTATACATTTATTACATGAAAGTGCTCTGAACCATCATACTGGATACATACACAGAAATGGGAACAGGTCGCGACATTTGTACTATCTAAATTCAGTTTGTGAGTGATTGCACAATCTGGAGGGAGATTCGGGCAGTCCATGCCTCCTCACCTCTCGTCTCCGAAGAAGACTCCGTTTATTTAAGCATGAAAATACAGAGCTTTATGAAATTTTTACTAAAAAAATGGTCAAAATACATTAAGAACCTTACCAACATCATAGTCCAGAGGAAAAATATTAATACTTGTTTTATTTTATTGTTTTGTTTCTTTTTCCTCTCTTGACGACAGAAGAGGCTGTGCCTCCCCTATCTCTCCTGGATGCACGTCACGAATTGACATTTATTTGGATGCCTCTTTTTACCATCTTCAACTGAACAATTCTTCTTTCATTATCAGCACTTTTACGGTATTCATGAGTAAAAGTATAAATCCATTATCAGTTCTCTTATTTTTTCAAAAAAAAAAACCTCTCTCGTTCATTATGCTTTAATATATGTGATAGTTGCTCTCAGATAGGATCTTCAATACTCCAGGACTCTGTGTAGGCTGTGGGGAGTATGAAACGTTGGTTTTTACTTTCTTTGCTCTCTGATGATATAAAGTGAATGGCCTCAGTGCATTTATTTCGACTGTTTCCCTTTTTCTTTTGAGGTTTAACAATCATTGATTCCATCACGTGTTTCTTGTGATTCTTTTCCAGTATATATAAATATATATATATATTATGATAAACGAAAAACAGTCCAGCAGGACAGATTACACTTCAAATAAACTAAGTTTATTTTAAGTTATATGTTATATATATATTATATATATATATATATATAATGTATATATATATATATATATATATATAATATATAAACTTATTTCGATGAACATACTATCCGAAAAGGACAATATACTAGTTAAATGTACAGCAAAGAAACATAGAGAAATTAAAAGCACACACTTACAGTCTCTTGTTACAGTCACACTGTAAGTGTGTAGATCTTTTAATTTTCTATATGTTTCTTTATGTACATTGATTATTATATAATATATATATATAATACTATATATATATATTTAAACTAGAATTTAAAAAAAACACATTAGAATAGGAAACACTTGAACTCTACTATATATTTGAGACTTTCTTGTCCTCGTCAAATTCAGGAAAAGGAAGAAGTGAATCGCTCCAAAGGCTGATAACGACTCTGGTTTTTGACTCTGACGAAGACCACTTGTTACGGTTGAAAGATCTTAGTCTTGTTTTCCTATTTCTTATTGTGGTTTCATCATTGATTGTTATATACATATAAATAGAAGTCACTTATATTTGATAGATTTATAAGAAGTAAATTATAAATAAATAAGAATTAAGTATAGAACATCGGCTTACGTTACAGACTGGCGGATAAAATTCGGATAAGGAGACGCATAGTGTATGGAGGTAGAGAACACGATGGGACAAGAGGGATTTACACTATGTACTTAGCTTATTTATTTTTCTTTTCTTAAATTTTATGTATCCCTGAATGTAAACCAAAACCTAGTTTTACTACAATTATTTTCAATTAGTTCTGACGCCTAATCAGATACTTTTTTTCCATCCGAATGTTTCCTTCTTTGTTACTTTTTACCTTACGGGCTGTATTTTACCACTTATTCCTTATGTCATGCACGGCTTGACCAGCTAAATATCTGTCAGAAATTTACGGATTAAGTAGATAACTGTACGTGTTTAGGCTTATTGTTAGCTCAATGTAATTTTCAATTAGCTTGCTGGCACGGCCCGCTTGAGATCAAACTAAGCTGTATTCGGCCCCCAGGCCGAAATGAGTTTGACACCCTTGCTCTAGTGGGTGATAACGTCAGTCGTTTACCGGCTTATTGTTAGCTCAATGTAATTTTGCAATTAGCTTGCTGGCACGGCCCGCTTGAGATCAAACTAAGCTGTATTCGGCCCCCAGGCCGAAATGAGTTTGACACCCCGGCTCTAGTGGGTGTTAACGTCACTCGTTTACCGGCTTATTGTTTGATCCGAGATTCTACAGATTTTATATTAGGAGTCCTAAATTTTGCGTTACTCAAAACGCCTTTCGAGCAGAGATCTTTAACGAGTATCTGACATTGTACAGGCTCGGAACCGACGGCTTAACGTCCTCTTCGTTAGGAAGCAATTCCTTCGAGAATATTCGAGGGCCACGTGGGGATCGAACCCCGGACTTCCATTCTGGAGGCGAGTACGTTAACCACTGAGCTAACCTGGCCCCCCAATCTTAGGGTATAGTTACCTAAAAGAAATTGGGATACAGGCAGTCTATTTAGGAAAATCGGTGAACTTTAGAAGAAGAGCAAAAGGCATGAGACGTAATAGTTCAATTCTACCTGTATTAATTATAATGATTTTATAATCAATGGAGCTTTAGTAATTGAAATTTGTAAAGAAAAATTCGCATTTACTTCTTTGCAGACTTGAAAGACCTGGTGGCAAACACTCCGATGAGGGCGGGGGGTTCATTAGTTTGAAATAACTCGCATTACTCCTTGATTAGATAATGGTTAAACTGTGTTGAGTAGTTCAGAAAAGGAGGGGGTCTCACATACAAACTTTCAACACTCCTCCCACGCTAATATACTTATACTTATGGAGCTGTTAACGTGCCTCTCTAATCAACTTAGTTAAAACTTCAACATTATTAATTAATAACTATTGCTTTATTTATGATTTATGATCAACAACTTAAATTATTATCAAACTTTCTTATTGCTAATATCTTTTTGACAGTTTTGTAGGGGTAGGTTAGGTTAGGTTAGGTTGCAATGGTAGTCCCATAAGGGAACGCACGTTGGCCAAGGATTAGCCCTTTGTGATACCACACAGTAAGATCAGTTTTAAAGGGGTAGGTTAGGTTAGGTTAGGTTGCAGTGGCAGTCCCACAACGGAACACAAGCAGGCCGAGCATTGACCCTTTGTGATACAACACAATGAAGATTGATTGACAGTGGGAGTCCTAAATTTTGCCTAACTCAAGTTTATTTAGAGTAGGGGATCTTTAACGAGTAGCTGACATCGTACTGGCTTGGGGCCGACGGTTTAACGTCCTTCTCCGAGGGACGACGTGCTCCGATTTATTCACTCACCTCCCGAGTGAATAAATTGAGGGCCAGATGGGGATCGAACCCCGGTCCTATCAGTTCAGAGGCGAGCACGTAACCACTGAGCTAGCCTGGCCCCCTTTTGTAGGAGTAACCGAATAATAGTAACAATTTATATTGCTATTTTGTCTAGAGTGCAGGTATGGTTGTTTTGTCAGTTATCCACTACATCAGTTATGCATATTGTGTTAAAATCATAAAATCAATCGTCTCAAGGAGTCAGATGAGGTTAGTATTAGGTCTACTGACAGAACACGGGTGCTTCAGAAGTCACTTAAAAAAAAGTCGTCTTTTAAGAGGGTCGACACAGTGTAGACTATGTGGAGGAGGCAGAAAAAACTAAAATCCACATATGTAGTTACAGACTGTGCTGCGCTAGAAAACCGTAGACAGTTAATCCCGAACCCGAACAGAGCGGGATGTTGACCCCGCTGCATAACTTAGGAAATTGGTGAAGGAAACGGAACTCGGGTAACAGTTCTAGACATTGATCTGAATAGTTGTACCAAAACATCAGATCAAACAAAAAGATCAGAACTGATGACCTTTTGACCCGCAAGGGGATCGGTTTTATTCTATCTACTATCAAATATGGTAAATACGAGTATAATTCGTACCAATAGATAAAATGATACATGTAAATTCATTGTATGACTTTTAATGAATACTACTAGGTTAAGTGCAGTGAGCGTCTCACGATGAAACACGCATATACCAAAGATTAACATTCTGTGATAACACACAATGATTAGTAAGCAATGATACGGAAGATTTGTGTATACAGTCGCGTTTCGAGCTCTTAGTGTTCATCATCAGTACATCTGCCCTAGTAAGGCGATGTTGACTGCCCAGTTACTCAACTCAACATCACCATACTGATGCAGATTACCTAAGGATGAACACTAGGTGTTTGAAAAGCGTTTTATAATTAAATCCTTGTGTGTGAAGACTTAATCTATCTTTCCTCACAAATCATGAGTAAATACCACACAATAACTGCTTATAGTTCGTGAATGAACATTCTACATTGGCTGGTGACTTGTCATATGGTGACCCTATAATATTATTTTTTTTTAAAAATTGTTTATTTTGATATATAAACGAACACCTTAAGTCAGCATTAAACAGTGATTTGTGCGTTAGGCTTCCTGTGTTATACCTGATGGTTTGCTATCATTTCCTGTGTGGTTTATGCATGATTTGAAAAAAAAAACAATCAATTATGAGGCACAACGTAACTTTTGTTTTCATAATTATACACTAGCGGCAATTTTCAGATTAGTACATGTCAAACACACACATGTCAAACGAGTGTGTTAGCATTGCTTGTTACCACGCTACGGTCCAGAATCTTTGATGGATCAAGTTGATATTTTACACAAAAATGGGCCTCATAAAGACGAAGATCCCTATTGTTTGCGAAGAATTATGCATGATGGGAAAGTCACTTTTTTTGCCAAAAACCGTTTTTTTTAAAACATTTATTTCTCCTAAACTGATAATCCTAGAGTTTTGAAATTTTGACATTATCTTTGAGGTTTCAAATGCAACAAACGAAAAATATATTCAGAATTTTAAATCAACAGGAAATATTTTTTTTCAATAAAATGTACAAATTTTGACTTATAATTCAATCTCAAACCTTGTGAGAGCGATACAAGCCATACTGTTTGACGGACAAGAATGAAACTATGCCTATAAATAGAACATTATATGGAAAATGAGTTGAGATATTTTTTTCTAATATTACATTCGCTAAAGGGGCGTTACAGTACGATTTGTGTTTTCAGAAAATGTTTTTTTGACGCTAAACGGCTCGTTAAAAAATAATGAAAATTTGACCAAAAATGGAACAAAAAATTAGCAATTCATAAAAAAAAAATCATGAAGTTTCTATTACGGGAAAGAGCAATAACGATATAAAAACTCTTTGTTTACCTTAGACTAAGAGATCACCTGCTATACTTGTCGAATTTTTTGTATTTTTTTACATTGTTTACATTGACTTAGAAATTTTTTGAGCGAATCCACTGAAATAAAATTGATGTTTCTAATGGAAAAATGAAAATATATTATTGACTTATAAGAGATGTAAGAGGAATAATATTGTGCAGGAAAATGATAACACACACTCAGAAAAAATTCGTATATATGTTATTTGACAAAGGGGAAGGAAAATGATCTTATTAAATACTAAGAAGCCATAAAATTCCCAGTATAATAATTCTGTTAAAAACCAAAAATGTAAAAGATAATTCAAAATATAAATCTTTCGTTTAGAGATTAATAACTGTAATTATCGTACATCTTTAATTAACAAATCACCTTAAAACAACATTTTCTTCGCTGTTTAAGATGTTTTTCAGAGAAAAAAAGGGTATTTTACTGTTTCAAATTTGAAAATTTTACATTAATATTCAATGTAAAAGGATGTCAAGTAAACAATAGCCATGTTCTCTTGTAGGATAATATTTCGTTTCAAGAAATGTTCACATTGGTTTTTCAAAAATGTTATTACTACTGTAGTTATACTAATGAAATTATTTGCAAATAAAAAATTATTTGTGATAAACAAAAATAAGCTTATAAATTGATATTTCCTTCAATCACTATATGTACTACCCCACGAATGCAATGCTAATAATTATATCCCATTTAGATATTTATGTTATGCTTAAATAATACGTTATGTTTTATATACTGAAGAAATTTGACATTGAGTTAGTTATAGTAAAGTAGAGTGTAGGCCACTCCAGATTTTTTTCATATTAGATGCTCTAGGAAAAGGAAGATTTCTGTGACGAAGTTGCTATTCTGTCTCAAAACTTAGATATGAGATTTGATGATTAGAGCTCTTTTCGTGTTTGAGATATCTTAGTTACAAACTTACAGCCTTGCAGACAGATCAGTTTGTAAAACTCATTTTATTGGACTCAAAATTTCAAGAATGTATTTCTTTTGATATATTTTAATATTTTATATCATCAGGAAATCAGGGTAAAATGGGGGAAAAATATTTACATAATATCAGTTATATGTAAAGAAAAAAAGTTTCGACGTTGTTTTCTGCCTCAAGTTACTTCTAAATACACACAAACATTTAATATAACGAAGCAACTTCTCACTTTTAATGGTGAAATGTGATTACAGAGTGTTTGGTTTGCTGATTCATTTAATGGAGGGGACTGGATAGGGTTGGGGCGATTTAAGGCTCTCTGGGGCCTCTCGAGAAGGCTACTTTTGCTAACGTGACGGCAGAGGTAATTTTAGGGTTGCATTTAATTAGTGTGTATAGGTTACAGAAAGGTTGTTTTGTAGACACGTGTCAGATCCTTTCTGAAGCTACTAATTAGATGTGATATATTACAATGAATTCTATCCCTTGGTGGAGACCAAAATTTAAATTAGTGACTTAACTATTATGACCATGCAAATTATATTTCATGCTTTCTGAACTAAATAATTCTATTATCTTTAGTTTGGTGTCATTCATATAATAAATTTTGATTACTATCAAAAGAGTTACACCTGATTTGTCTATTCTCCTAACACTAACAACTTCATCAAACATAATTTAAATTCTTCATTTTTAATTAAACTTTAATTAAAAACATGCATAGCTTGTGCGTATTCTTTTGCAAAAACCTCTCAACCTCATCTGTTTAAAACAGGATATGTAAACCTTCTTGTGAAAGATTCCTAATTGGAATGTTTTATCACTTCTTCTTTGTACGAATATTGAATTGAATAAGTGATTTATTTTTTTTATCTTTTTTTCTTTATTGAGGTTTTGTCTATCTTGTTTAATCAATAAAGATAAATATTATCGAATATAAGAGAAGTTTTAATCCTAAGTAGCTCGTAAGTAAAGTACGTAATTAAGTTAAGTTCCAAAATTTGAAGACTTTAGAATTAGTAGTTTAGGAGAAAAAAAATGTAGTCTAAAAACAGGTTTCTGGCAAAAAAGTGACTTTCTCATCATGCATGATTACTTCCGAATATTAGGGCTCATCTACACTACGAGGCCCATTTTTCTGTAAAATATGAACTTGGATTCTGGAGCGTAGCGTGGCCACAAACTTTGGATACATACACCAACCCATCCACACACACTCACACACACACACACACATAGACACCATGGAAAAAACTTCATAAAACCACTTCTGAGACCTCAAAACATGTAATTACATCAAAATGTCGAGATCGAGTTTTTTCACGTATTTTGCTTATAGTAAAGTAAAAACAAATATAAATCAATAAAACAGATTTGTTTAAGAATATACGGTATTGTCTCGGTTCACGATTTAATACGTTCCAAGACCAACTTTGTATGTCGAAATGGTCGTATGTCAAAACTTATTTTTTCATTAGAATACATTATAATTCGATTGATCTGTTTCACAGCACAAACGCTTAAAAACTTTAATAAATACTGCTTAAAAATGTTTTTAGCTAAAAATTGGACATATATGTTAATAGAAACCAGTTAAATTAGACAGATTTAAAACAATTAAATTATAAATAAATAAGAAATAAGGCATTGAACATAGCCATGTTTTAGAGACTGGTAGATAATCTTCTAATATCTTCTAAATATCATTTATTTAGGTTAGATTAAGTTGCAATGGCAGTCTTTTACAAGGGAATAAACATTGGCCTGTGTGTTTACCACACAATGAAGGCCGATTCTACTTTGGCAGAATCTCAATAACTTTCGCCTAAGTCAAGGGACCAATGGCTTTAACTCTTCCTCTATGAGGGACGACCGTACTCAGATTTATTCACCTCCTTACATGAATAAATCGAAGGAACCAGAGCGGGTATTGAACCCCGGACCTACCAGTTCAGAGACAAGCATTTAACCACTGAGCTAACCTGGCTCTCACATCATTTGTTTACTAATGACATGATTAAAGTACCTATCTTCATCATTTCTATACATCCCAATTACTTTAAATTTCAATAGTTTGCGACTGTTGTAACAGTGTACAGTCGCATTAAATATTCCCATTGGAGACCTACCATATACCTTTCATTTAATGCAGTTGTTTGTATAATTTGCACAACTTTGTTTAACTGAACCTTGTCTAAAGCGATACTTGGCAATATTCCACACCGCTGTATTAGCCTGTTCTGCTTAAAGTAAATATTTATCAAGCAAACCGCAACAATTTCGCTGATTGAAATACCTTCACCCTTTTGATATTTATTAATCAAGGAAATAGTTCGTCCACGGGTTTCGGTTATAATTTTTTTCAGTATATGAGGACAGAATTTATTTCTTATCTAAAATTAGTCAATATAATAATTTACTAATTATGAATTATAATGCTTAATTGGTATTAAATAAATATGTTTAATATTATCAGAATAATTCATTCAATACAATTTTAAATGTATTCCTAATGGTCTAAAGCACTGATTATGGAACTTATTTCTTTTACCGCTTTATTTTTGGGGAGTTTTTGGATTTTTTGGATTGTTGGGAGTTTTAGGAGTTTTGATAGGTTTTGGAGTTGTCAGAGATTAAATAATAACAACACGTTTATTTCAATAGATTGTGATTAATTTTTATGCAATAAATAAAGCCTAGATTTAGAGTGAATATATTTCGGTTTCATTGTGCTTTGAACATAGGACTAATATATACAAATATACCATATATCATTGTTATTTTATACTTAAATGTTGTATTAATTTTATTAAATGTAGTACCACGTAGTACATATGTATTTGTACGTGCTATTATTGTTTCTTCATATATGTACGTATATTGCTACAGAGAGTGTATTTTCAAATTTGCAAAGTAAAAATGAATTCATCTCATCAAAATGTTTGTTTAAATTCAGAATTACCAAAATACATTGCTATTTTACTGTACTATTATTGTACTAATTTATTAGAACGAAACTATTTTTGTTGAATATCTTTCTCATTTATATAAGATAACATCCCCATTATAAGATAATTAAAATTTTATATTTCGACTAGTAAATAATTCTACTAACAATAATAACTTATTTGACTACAGAAAATAAATTGATATCATTTCGTATTATAGATAAATATGGGTAATTTTTAATAGAATTTTAGTTTATAATTTAGAACTGGTTCAAATAAAAACCGCCGCCTAAGCCAGCGTTTTTATTATTTGTAAACTTTAATATTTATAATATATAGAAATAGTAAACGATGTTTACAATAAGTGAACTGGTTAGGCTTACTATACTATTTGACACTGAACGGTAATGAGTTAAATGTAAAAAAAAAATTCTAACAAAACTTTTTGAACAATAATTTTTTACGTATTTCCATTTTATATAAAAATGATGATTCTTACATCAGTAATTTCTTATAAAATGCTAGTAAAATATTGTAATGTGCACTTATGTTAAAAACAAGAAAGAAAGTAAAGAAAACTTCAATTTATATTAGTTTACGTATGTATAATATTTTAAAACTCTGCATGGTAGTTTTTTCTTAATGTTTAAAATGATTTCTGGTGCAATGTAATTAAGGTAAAATTGCTCTAATTTTTTAACTATCATCGATCATGTTCCTTTATCAGCAGAAACTTGTTACAACTTGACTGCGTACGGTGTGCGGGCTATCCTATGAAATCTGTCTTAAGTATTTTAAGTTTTTATAACATCATACATGGTAGAAATATAAACTAATTATTCGTTATTGTGTAGTAGGTGGGTTTTGATTTTAGTGAAATTTAATTTAGTGAAATTAAATAACTTCCCTACTTTAAGTCTTGTATATTTAATTATATATATTTAAAAGAAGGTCTGCTCCCAAAGTATACCAATTTATATTCTCCTGATGACGAACAACAGTTCGAAATATTGAATTCAATAAGTGTTCATTTTATATTTTTTTGTGTCGTGTTTTGTGTGATTTAAAGTTGTATATATATAATTAAAGAAGTTAAAACTTTATCAGGACTTCAAGTTCAAATAAAATTCTCATTGTTAACGTTTCGGTTATTATTTAAAACCTTTTCATATGCAGAAGTATACAATTTTGAAACAGAAATACATATATATTGTATTAGAGATTTCGATGTTACATGTTTATTCAAACTAGAGAGCTGTTGCTGAAATTTGCAAAGTGTTATTTTTTTAAAAAAATCTCTAATATAATATATAAGTTTTTCTGTTTTAAAATTGTATACTTGTGCCTATGAAAAAAGTTTTAAATAAAAATCGAAACTTTGGCTATGAGAGTTTTGTTTGAACCTGAGTAACTGACTGAGTCCTGATAAACTTTTATTTTGTCTCATCTTCAATTATCAATATTTATATAATTTAAGTCTATAATCTATAAAGTCTATATTATATTTTTATAATAAAGTCTATAATCTATTAAGTCTATATTATATTTATATAATAAAGTCTATAATAATATTTATATAATCAATATTTATATAATTAAAGTGAACCACAGTCTCATTCCTGATCTTTGAATTCATAACTGATTCGATTCTACGAACTAACTTCCTCTTAACAGGGTTCAACTAGAAAAGGAACTGTCCAAGAGACATGTTAGATAAAATCAGTAAAACACTTAAGTGTTATGAAATACCAATACAAGAAGAGTAGTATGAATTGTTATCGGTTAAAAACTTTTATACTATTCTTTTAATTATGGGGTAATAGTAAAGTTGGGGTTATATGTTTTGAAATATATGAAGTTGAATTCACAGTCAGATTTGTATACTTTGAAAAATATGTCGTTGGTATCCGGTTTTTTGGAAAAATAATAAATCAGAGTAAAAGCAATATCTGTATACTTTAAACTCGTAGATTTCAAGTCGAGATAGATTTATATCTTTTAACATTTATTGAATTTTTTTACTGAAAATTTCTGCGCATACTAAAAGCACCATATAACGTATCATATTCTTATTTTTGGACAAAAATCAGTCTTATATTGTAAATGCGTTCTATTGTTTTGAGCAATATTGCTCAATTGAAAAAGTTACGTTTTGTGCAAAATGTGTTTTAACTTTTAAAATTTAAATTACTTTTAAATATTTAAATTTATTATTATATATTATTACTTTTAAATATATAAACTCAGTTAAATATTACTTTTCTTACTTCCTGAACTGCTAAATTTGGAGTTTTCAAATTTCAGTATTATTATGAAAATGATAGCAGCAGTAAAAGGAAAAAATGAGAACTTTTCAGTAACAAGAAAGGTATGTTTTGCAATGAAATGTATAAATTTTGACTTAAAATTGTTTCTGGAACATTGTGGACAGGGTGGAGATCAAAGGGTTAATAAAAGCGGGTGTTGGCCACTGCAGGTTTTTTTTCTTGTAGGACTTGCTGTGCAATGTTTCATTTAAAATGTTTAGATGTCTAAATTTTCCATGATAGTGCACATTTCTGACTGTGATGGGAGACGTGAAGAAGGTAGAGTGTAAAGGCACCAGGCATACGACGACCCCATCAAAATCTCGACCCTCGTCTATTTCGACAGTAGATCAATAGTGTCCATACTCAATAAACAGAGAATGTTTGCAGCAGTTGTGTTTCCTCCAGCTTTCCAGGAAAACTATATTTAAAACAGTAGAACACACATTTTTCATTATGTGGTTAACATACTCATTTCTGAACTGGTAAATCCGGGGTTTAATACCCACTTGGCCCTCGATTTATTCACTAGGGAGGTGAATAAATCTGAGCATGTAGTCTCTCGGGGAGGACGTTAAGCCGTTGCGTATAATGTCAGCCTATACGATGTCAGGTACTCGTTAAAGATCCCCACTCTAAATATACTTGAGTTAAACAAATTTAGAATCAACAGGTAATGTTTGCTCACCCGTTACTAAAACTGGTACAAATTTTTGCCTTTAGAACAGCACTAAAATCCACCGTCCGTATTACCGGTTTATGTTAAGAATTTTGGATGAAACTCCGGACCAAACATCCTACTGAACCTGCTAAGCTACAGGTAAGGTCAGTGGCCTTTTTTGCCCCTGGTTTAAAGAATCTGTGGATATATGTATGCCAATGCAGCCTGTGTATATAGCTGCATGGTTCACTAGGGGAGGATACTAAACAGTTAAATAGAAATTTGCTGTTTTGCTGTTATTGTGTGCTCCACGGATATCATCTGAAATTTTATCTTAATATTAAAAATATTCCTTTGCCTTTTTGCTTTTTAACAGTAGCCCTTCGAGACTTTTGGAATACAATTACAACATTAGAAAGGGAGCGAGAGGGAGAGAGAGAGAGAGAGAGAGCTCAACAGCAACAAGTGCTTTAGTTTTTTTTTATATGACGTTACTAATATTTTGGGGATTCAATTGTGATAATTGTTCCATTATCATCATGAAATAATAATTCTCATCATAAGAATAACGAAATGTTAAATAATTATTTAATCGTTAATATAACACACAGAATGTATTTGTATATATATGATCAAACCACAATATGTAATGGGGAAAAAATACTAAGATCTTTCAACCGTAACAAGTGATCTTTGTCAGAGTCAAAAACCTCAGTTGGGTTTTTGACTCTGACTACGACCACTTGTTACGGTTGAAAGACCACTTGTTACGGTTGAAAGATCTTAGTCTTGCTTTCCCATTTTCTTATTGTGGTTTGATCATTGATTGTTATTTCACATGTATGTGAAATCTTTATATATATATATAGTTTATCGGGACTTGGTCAGTTCTTCAGGTTCAAATTAAACTCTCATTGCTAACGTTTCGGTCTTTATTTAAAGCCTTTTTCATAGGCAGAAGTATAAATTTTGAAACAGAAAATCTAATTATTACATTACAAAATATTTTATAAAGAAAAATAGTATGTGGATTTTAACAACAACTGTAGTCTGTAGTATATATATATATATATACTACATATGCACTGCGTGTCATTGTATCGCGCCAGTTTGCATCGGCCAGTGGACGCATTTACGTCTCCGTTCCTTCATTCTTTCTCCTTTTATTTTCTATCTTTCTACTCTCCTGAAGACGGCAAAACGCCGAAATTATCGAGATTCGTGAGTGTTCGTCCTTTTTCTTGTGTTCTCTAGCTGTAACTTTAATTATATATATATATATATATATATATATATATATATATATATATATAAAGTTGTTTATGTACCTAAATACCACAAAAATTACTATGTGACCCGCTGTCACCGGGGAATTATATAATTTGGCCTCTAGTTCTTAAAAGATACCGGAATTGGCATCTTTTGATCAGTGGTTGATAAGGTAGAGCTGTTCTACTTCTGATGTAGGGCGTTATTAAATACTATTATACCAGTGTATTCAAATAAATATAACTTAAATACAGTATATTAATT
Organism: Hermatobates lingyangjiaoensis; assembly: GCA_026182355.1. Lineage (NCBI taxonomy): Eukaryota > Metazoa > Arthropoda > Insecta > Hemiptera > Hermatobatidae > Hermatobates > Hermatobates lingyangjiaoensis. Next base: position 755,810 of record JAPFBL010000041.1, on the reverse strand, counting down.
GAACAAAAAAAAATAAGAATTTAGCCGAATTGGATGAAGTAATTGAGAAGAAGGGTATGTGTGCGGGTCATTAGAAAAGAAGGAGGATAGTCCTTGGGAGAGATCTTGGTATTCCACTGGTTCCCACTTCGCCAGGGGTCTATCTTAAAACCCCTCTAAATCCCACAATCGCTCCTTTATTTCTCTAGCTACAAATTGGGTGGTGAGAACCTGATTCAACCGTTTTCTATAGCCTCCCTTCGCTTTAATCATTGGAAATTCTTCTAACAAACGTGCGAAACGTTTACTTTTTACCCAGGCCTATTTCTTTAACTGCATACACTCTGATTCTATCAGCATAAAATCTTATATTGCCTCTATTTGATAGTCGAGTTTATGTCTTTACATAAACATTAAATGTAGCATCAATAAACATTTATGTTAATCTTATTGCAAAAGTTTGCTACTTTTAAAAAAATTTTATCAATTATAAAGGTATTAGTCCAATTTTACAAGGTATATATTTTTTTTTTTTTTTTCCATCATAATTTACTTCTCAATATCAAGAAAAAACTCTAAAAAAGTGATATATTTTATCATATAACTTATGCTGGTTAAATCTTTATCAAAGTTTTCTGTTTAGTTTATCAAAATGTCACAGCATATAAGATACACAAATGAGTTATGTTTTGATTTTTTAAAGTAACCTGTACATATGTTTGTGTTTTGGCTTCATTTTACCTCTGCTTACCAGATAAATGAAAACTATTTTTACTCCATATTAATTTTAACGACTGATTTTGTGTTACTTAATGCTTGTACAAAAGTCGATCAAGCTGCGTAGTGTAACCATAAAAACATAACATATTCTAAGTTTTGAATATCAGTTGTGATTTGACTCTGACGAAGATCGGCTTGTTACGGTTGAAAAATCTTAGTCTTTTTTGTTATTTTGGTTTGGATGTTGATATTTCTATGTATATTGGTTTCGACTCTAATCGAATTTCGCTACATTTTTGATTCGAAGTTACTGGTGTACAGCTGTTCTACTAAAGATGACTTCAAAATATTTGGCATATAAGCACCTTGATGTATTTGTACGGTTTATTTTATTTTTTATTGTTTAAACCGATCCCCTAGCGGGTGATAACGTGAACCGTTTACCAGCTTTTTGTTTGATCAGTGATTCTACAGATTCTTCATTGTGAGTCCCTAATTTTTGCCTAACTCAAGTACATTTTGAGTAGGGATCTTTAACGAGTACCTGACAAATACAGGCTCGGGACCGACGGTTTAACGTCCTGTCCGAGTGACAACATTCTCAGATTTATTAACCTCTCACGTGAAAAAACCAACGGCCAGGTGGGGCTCGAACCCCGGACTATCAGCCCAGAGGCGAGTGCGTTAACCACTGTGCTATCCTGGCCCTTTACAGTTTGTTTACTAAAGTTAACTTATCTGTAAAGATCAGTGTTTGGAAACGGTTAAGAGAAAGTAGTTCTGACAAGACTGAACTTTGACAGCTTGTTTTAAATAACATATTCCTTAAACGCTTTATAACATTTTTACATAAGCGTTGTTTCTATATGAACCTCAAAAATAACTTCTACCATTTCTTAGCATTCCCTTATAAATTCCACTAATGACACAACTTATCGGCATTAAAATGATTAAAACTTTCATTAGAAAATAATTTTATAAACGTTTTCTACCCATTTCGTATTTTTTTCATAAACGTAAATATTACAATCTGGAGTGGCCTACACTCAACTTTACTATAAGTAAACATAATATCATACTTCTTGGGTATATGATAAATAACGTTCCATTTAGGTATAATATAAATATCTAAATGGGAATTGTTTATTAGTCTTTCATGTATATGAAATGTGAGCGTTTGCATTATTGTAATTAATGAACATAAGAATATACAGGTATAATTTATTCACTGGTATAGTAAATACTTGACTTAATAGCTTTTATATATCTATAAGTTCAAACCATTTGCCTCATAAAATGAGTTGAAACTCTTAATGACTTTGCCATTATATTACTTAGTAGTACCTAATGATATTAGTTTTTAATATACAGAGTGGTCGCTAGAAGAGCGGAAAATTTGTTAAAAATTCAAAAAAAAAATATTTTTTCAAGAAACAAATTTTACAAATTGTGAAAATTTGATGGACAGATGAGATCGTGAATATTATGCGTGCTTACTGGTTTCTATTTTTGTCCCTTTTTGATTTATTTCAGGTTTTATTTGATACCCACATGATGGAAGGTAACAGGAAAGAGTTTTCACCATTTTCACAGGCCGGTGATTATTCTTTTCAAAAATGAAAATCCAACTTGGTGACTGATAAAAAATCTTTAGTTCTGATAACAATTTTTTTTTCATCGACCTCTTGGCATCATTTTAATAAAGTTGTTATTAACTTTATTTACCACGTAACTTGTTTCTGGAAGTCTGAAGCTGTTTTCTGTTCCCTTCTACCATGTGAGTATCACATAAAAGCTATAACAAATAAAAAAAAGGATCAAAATAAAAATGAGTAAGTAAGCATTTTTATATTAAAATCAGGCATTTTAATCATTATCTCATCTCAACTTCTAGTTTCCTGTTTTTCAGCGACTAACCTGTATAAATGTACTATTATAATATCTAGTTGATATATACTAATTATATTTCTGTATTTAATAATTTACTATAGAGAAAAAAAATATGTACGAGCAATTTGATAGAGGTGTTTACAAATAAAGGAGGCAAAAGCGGGATTTAGATACGATGAGATAGGTCACTGTGGTACTGAAATAAAACTTTTCTCTCGCTATCAGGGTTACCTTGTAGAGACTTTTTATCTTTACTTCTATAAGCCTTGCTTGGACTAAGCGGTATCAACAACTTACAAGCGATTTCCATGAAAACTATTTACGCCCCACTACTACTAATAGTGTTACTTTTAACAGTTTTCAGTATTTCTTCAACCGTACAATGAAATTAAGCAAAATGAAAGAACAAATTAATGAACTTTTAATGAATTGATTAAACTCTAATTGATTTAAATTAATATATCTAAGAAATCACTTGAAAGTTAAAAAACTTATTGAAATTTTGAAAAAAGTAAACTGTAGTAATATTGCTTATAAATAATCCCAACTCTTGTTTATTTTTTTAAATGTAGGTGTTTTAGTTCGCTAACGCCTTGAAGACTACATTTATAGTTTTCTTTTGGAGGTCAATAGTGTAGTTCATTTCGTAGTTGGCACCATTTTAATTATCAGTGAATTGCATTTACCAGGTTGATTCGATATCAGAAGTCTACAATGATAAAATTATTGTACACTTCTATGAAACCCGTTGTTGTTGGCTGATTATTGAGCCAAACTGTACCGGACACTACAATGATAATTTTATGACGTTGTACCCTATAAATAATAAATCTGATTAATGGTTAGCACAGTGGCGACATGCTCGCCTCTGGACTGGTAGATCTGGGGTTCAATACCCACTCTGGCCTTCGATTTATTCGTGTGGGAGGTGAATAAATCTGAGCATGTTGTCATTCAGAGAGTACGATAAGCAGTCGGCCCCGAGCCTGTACAATGTCAGGTACTTGAGCTTAAAATACTTCAGTTAGGAAAAATTTAGGAGTCCCAATGTAGAATGTTCATTATGTGGTATCACAAAGTGCCAATGTTCGGCCTATGTGTGTGTACTCTCGTGGTGCTGCCACTGCTACCTAACCTAACCTGACAGCGTGGATACAGTAAGAGTATTGGATGGGGACCGTGGTCGTCGACTATGACGATATTGCAGGATCACAACAGTTTACAAAAGCTCTAGGAATACCTTTGCGAACATCATATATCTGAAAAGGTCAACAGCTTTACGTCAGACGACAATCATACATTTTCGATCTCTCACATTAAAAATCTATGGTGACCACAAAATTTCATATCATTCATAATGAAAAGCACAGGGAGAAATGCATCCTCACTGTGCCCTCTTACTCTTAACTGTGTCTTAAGTTTTTAAAGATTCTTAAAATCTGTCAAAGTTTTTTTTTAGTGTGGTTTCCAACAAACGTACATTTAATAACATGAAATAAAAGTTTAAGCGGTGAAATTTGAAAGAAATCAACTATCGTCTAAAAACATTGAGTTTAATGTACTAGTAGTTTATGCTTTCTGTTTCCATTGTTGCTCGTAAAGACGAAATGGTTAATACCACTTTTCTCTTTACTCTATTTATTTTATTACAGAAAGTATGTTACTTAGTTTAAATTCCAGCTTTATTATACAACAAATTACTCACTTCAATTTCAATAAAGTGAAATATGTTGAAACACAAAAATAAATTAAGAATTAGATAAACTAATGAAAAAATAAAGAAATATAGCTAATCACTCATGAAGCAATAACTTATTAAACATATTTGGATATAATGGATCAAATTTTACCATAAACGTCATCATTTACATGATAAGAGCTACTGATAATGTATGTACTTTTTTTTTTTAATTCTTTATTGAAACATGCTCCACACAAGGTATTACATGTTGTAATATTTTATATATGTACTGAGTACTGATAATCTTATCAGTTATGAGTACGTATTATTATGAGTACAATAATACTGATAATAGATGTAATGAGTATGCACTAATCTTCTAAAGAAATGTTTTTTACTCCAAAATGTTAATATCGAACCTGCATGTTTAGTAAATAATATAAAATCAAAATGGATATGGTTTCTTTTTAGCTTTAACATGGTAATCATAACTTGTATAGGTCAAGTATATTTGCTTGTTATGAAAGTAAATTAAGAAATTAAAATAATATGATTAAAACTTACAAAATTGAGTTTTTCAAATAAATCAGTGCTATTATGTCCATATGCTTACAGATTTAACATTATTAATCATTTTGTTATGTAATATATGATGTAAATTCTGCCGCTGGTTATTACAATGAGTTATGAGACAGTTATGGTGCAATGTTCTGGTTTATTGTCAATGCCTAAATGGAATTCATAGGCTAATTGGATTCCATTGTCCATGCTAGAGTAGTTTCTGGTGTTCCCTCATTAATCTATTTAGTAAATAAACAAATTATACGCAAACATCTTAATAATATTATATAATCACAATAAGGACCAAATAAATTCATTTACGCATCTAAATAAATAAATAAATATATATATATATATATATATATTTTAAAAAAAGAAACAAGAGTTCTAATTGTTTACAAGCAACATTATTACAGTTTACTTTTTTAAAGATTTCAAAGTGGATTTAAGCTTTTAGGGTTTAGAACTTCTTTGAATATTAATTTAACAAAGATTAATTTAATAAGATTAAGAATACGAAATAGTGAGATTAATCTCGTTTTTAGATATATAATTAAATTAGATGTAATTAGAAGTTAAATGAAGGAATGTTGAAAATGGAATAGTATTCCAAGTTAAGCAAATATCAATCTTTGTAGTTCTGAAAAAATCTAAAAGCCATATATTAATGTAAGAATCTATACTTGTAATATCAGATTTCAAAATCGCTACCTTTCCAGTTACTCCTCGTAACAGTGTAATTTGAACCTGAAGAACGGACCGAGTCCCGATAAACTTTAGTTTTGTTTCTATTCCACGGTCGATACTTTTATCAATATATATGTATATATATAATGGTATAAATAGGCAGGAGATCCTCTTTTAAACGGGTATCATTAAAATTAACCGCAGTTTTGGGCATTCAAGATCTTAAGACTGAGAGATTCGATCCTACGAACTAACCTCCTGCTAACAGGGTTCAACTGGAAAAGGAGTTGGCCATGTGACATATTAAATTAAAATCGATGACTCATGCTTAGTTATTGCTATAAATAGATTAAAAAGATAGTACAGGTTAATATAAAGAGAAGGTCAAAGGTCAATAATGAATAAGAAACAAGCGGTTAGAATAAAAGAGTTGAAAGGTCAACGGTATAACTCTTAAATTCAAATCGATGACTCATGCTTAGTTATTGCTATAAATAGATTAAAAGGATAGTACAGCTTATTATAAAGAGAAGGTCAAAGGTCAATAATGAACAAGAAACAAGCAGTTAGAATAAAAAAGTTGAAAGGTCAACGGTATAACTGGACTAATAGAGAATAAATAGATTAAGAAAATTAATAATAATAATAATTAAGTTTAATAGTAAACTAGAAAAGATATTTTGCAATATTTTGCAAGAGCAATCAATACGTTTTCTTTTCTTATATTTATTATTATTATTCTTTTCTTTATTTTCTAACTAACTAAAATTATTTTGATCAATAATTTTGATCAAGCTTTTAATCCCATAGATCATCTTCAGATAAAACTTTAAATAGAATATAGACTAACGAAACAAAATTTTTTGTAAATTATTTTGTTAGTCTATATTCTATTTAAAGTTTTGCCTGTTTTAATAGAAACATATTCTATGTTTTAATAGGATAGTTTATCCTATTTAAATAGGATAAACATCCTATTTAAAGGATGGAAAGCTTGTTTATAAGGTGTAGTTTTAAATATTAGTTATTCAATCATTACAAGATAGTGTTGTTGTCAATGATCTGTGTTTTCTATTATTACCATAAATGTCCCTCGGGCAACTGATTTAGGACTTACCCCGGAGCACCGGAAAATAGTCAGGAGGCTAGAACAAAACAGCTACAAGGTCGTCAAAGCAGAAGCTGCTGTGTATTTTAACTATATATATATATAGTTCAGTGTTCATAAAGAAATATAGAAAAATTAAAAGCACACACATACAGTCGGTTTGAACCGTCTTCAGGAGAGATAAGAGAGGGAAACTAAGCGCACTGGTTCAGAGAACAGTTCTGTATCAGAGAATTTTTTTATTTGTGTGGAACTTTTTCTTTACTTTATATAATATTAGTAAATATCATATAGTAATTGATTTACAACTGGTTCGTAAATGATTAAACATGTGTATTTACTTGGTGTTAACGCGATTATATGTTGTTATTAACAAAGTTCAGAGGGAGAGAGAGTTTGCAAGATGCAGAGTTTGCTGTTAGTAATGAATGATTTAGGGAAAGGGCTGGAGCATTAGGGAAGGGCTAGGGTGTGAGTTCAATCATGACAGTGCCGAGGTGAAGGGATAACCAGGCGTAAGATGGGAAGCGTGTACCTATTAGGGTGACAGCCGTGCACCACCCCTTCTCATACCTCTGACAAGCTCGTCCAATCCCCTCTCACTCACTCCAAAGTATTCATTCAATTAACTATTTTACTTCGTGTTTGCTTTTCTCTTCAGCTTGAATTCAAATAAACTACAAGTAATACTTGTACGAAATTACCTCTCTTTCTAACTCTTCTAGTTGCTGTGATTAAAACAGTTCATACAACTAAGAATATACTATAGAATAAATGAAACGCTAAGCCACTGATTAGAATAATAAACATTTGTTGAAAATCTTTGTTAGAAAACTCACGAAACAGAAATATACTATAAACTTAAGTTTTCTAAACACCTTGATACTTGAAGATGTATAATTGCTATCCACTGGGTTAGGTTGCACTAGCAGGCCCACAAAGAAACACTCATGGGCTGAACATTGGCATTGTTTTATTTTCTTTTATGTACTAGTTTAGTTATTTAATTTGTTCACTGCTTTAACTGTCTTAAACTGTTTTATGATGGTATGGTGGCTACACTGTGTGTCACTTTGTCACATTCTCACACAGATTCAATTCAAGTGCGACTCAGGCAAAGAAATATTCTTTTGCTTGAAAGATCCTAACCAAATTTCTAAGTGTGCTCTTGTCATTAGGATATGATTTTTTTTTCAGGTATCACTTGTAAATTCACTAACTTATATATATAATATATATAAGTATAAGTATATATATATATATATATATATAAGTATATATATATATATATAAGTATAGTTCACACAGGAAAGAGAAAACACAAATAAAAGACACACACAAAAGACTCACAACGATATTTCGACAGTCGTCGTCATCGGGTAGAAGTAGTCCCTTTGAGTAGCTGAAGCTAACTGAGTGGTAGGCCAAATGCAACGAACACGCGCGCACTCTGCCTGCCGCCCTAGGTAAGCTACTAACTACAGAGAGAATAATAACTAAAAAGAACAAATAAAAGCAAATAAAAATAACAGAAGGAGAAGACTAGTAAATGAAGCAATAAACAATTAAAAAATTAAAAAATAAAAATAAATAAAAAAATAAAAATTAAAATTAAAAAATAATAAATAAATAAATTCTTAAAAAAAAAAAAAATAAATAAATAAATAAATAAATAAATAAATACTTAAATTAACGGTACAAGTTAAGGCCAGGAGGAGAGCGAGCTTTGAGAAGACAGATAATTGCCTCCTCTGAAGCTCTTAAAGTAACCCGAGAAGACTGAACAGGGATATGATTAAGGACTTGGACCCGAAGCAGTGATTAAAATCCAGTCCATGGGAATTAGAGTGGATAGCAATAGGAAGGTTTTTGCGTTGACCAACGGAAGCCCTGTGACCATTCATACGTAAGTTGAGCTGCGTAGAGGCCATACCAACGTAGAATGCATCACACTGGGTGCAGTCCAAACGGTAAACGCAATTAACCGAGGTGCATGAGGTGTGGGGAGGACAAGGGTAGTTAATATTGCTATGGGGGGAAGTAAAAAAGGGATTAGGGTTTATGATAAGACAGGTTTGGCATCTGCTCCGTCCGCACTCCACCATTCCCCTCCCAAGTGCAGGGTCCAAGGGAGAGTGATGGGAGAAAATGCCTCTGAGGTTCGGTGGTTTGCGATATGATAAGGAGGGGGCTTCAGGAAAAATAGATGAGGTAGAAGGAGAAGAGGAGAGCAATGGGAAAAACTCCTTAATAACCGAGCCAATCCTATGAGCGCCAGGGAAAAAAGTGGATATCAGGAAAACACTATCAGTGTGGTCTTTTCTGGGTACGTGCCGGTGAACTATTTCAGCCGGCACGACACGACTATCAATGACATTGGAAGGGTAGCCACGATCAATTAATTTTTCTTTCAAACAGTTAATGTGGGAACTACGGTTTTTCAAATTATTACAAATCCTGTGGATGCGGATGGAAAGGGATCTGGGGATTGCTTTTTTGATGTGGGTGGGATGGCAACTACTGTAGTGGAGGTACTGCTGTGCATTAGTAGGTTTTATATGTACAGAGGTGGAGAAACTGCTATTGTTGAGGGTGACCTCAACAATATACATATATATATATATGTATATATAAGTATACATATATATTATATATATATGTACCGAAGCTGCGGTACATTTCAACAAAATATGCCTCCAAGAAGATTTGCTGCCAACCTGTACTAATATATATATATATTAGTATAAATAGGGAGCAGACCTTCTTTTATACATATTGTGTTGAACTGAATTGCCTTAATTAAACATACCTTTTTTCAAAAATAAATTAAACATTTATTTTTTAGTGATCAATTTTATTTAACTTACTGTTATGTTTACATACTTGTTCCATGAAAATAGTTTTGTTTTGTGACGGTTTATAATAATTTCTGATGATGGTTGGAGACAACCGAAACATGTCATATTAATCATTAAATATTGATGGCTTACCAGAGTTTCGCTCAAATAATTCACCAACTAAATCAAGACGATTTAAAATTATCAAGGAAATATGAAAAACTGCTCAAAAAAAAGGTATGTTTAATTAAGGCAATTCAGTTCAACAATATATATATATATATATATATATATATGGTGGTGAACCCCTCACCAGATGTTCTCTGCATCTAGTGTTTCAGTTGGGTTTTTGACTCTGACGAAGACCGCTTGTTACGGTTGAAAGATCTTAGTCTTGTTTTACCGTTTTCTTATTGTGGTTTGATCATTGATGTATATATATATATATATACTGAAATCTACATAAGTGATCTGGATCTGATATATAAGCGCTTATAATTGAGCTTCATTGTTGAGCTCTTATAATATTTGTCATACTGATAGAGGTGACTTCATAGAGATACTCAAAGAACATGACTTTCAATAGAGCCAGTAACCTACAACTTTATGAACACCCACCACCCCCACTCTACAAGCAAACAATGAAGTCATTTGGTTATGAAACTACCAGTCATATATATATATATATCAAGATTTCACAATAAACAGGTGAAATAAACCCAATAAACAATCACAATAAACCCAAATAACAATTAATTGGGTTTTGACTCGGACAGAGACCACATTATACAATTGAAAGATCTTAGCCTTCGTCTCCATTTCATATGTGGTTTGAAAATTTTATATATATATATAACATGATTTCACAATAAACACGTGAAACAACAATAAATGATCAAACCACAATATTAAACGGGAATAAAAAACTAAGATCTTTTAACTACAACAAGCGGTCTTCGTCAAAGTCAAAAACCCAACTTGTGATTTGAACATGGATATATATATATACGAGTATATTTATATTACATACAAGTGACACATAAAGTGAACTGATGCAACTCAATTAAAAATTTGGACTCTTGTCGTTATTAAAAGTTTAAAATGTTGAAGAAAGATGTGTTCTTTTTATGGATTCTTTTTGTATAATTTCCCTTTTTGTTTTTGAAGGTTGTTTGCTTTGTGTATTGGTAGATGTTGTTATTACAACACCACCAGAGATACTATGACTAGGAAACTACAACAATAATTGCTATATTTCTATGTACACTTATTATCTCTTTTATTAAGTGATTTCATTTCATCAACTATAGTACAAATTATATATTATGATTCTTGTTTTAGTGTGCT
>JAPFBL010000041.1:465000-740000 GCA_026182355.1 Hermatobates lingyangjiaoensis | reverse complement strand
ACTACATTGGTTTCTTGCGTTAACAACTTTATTTTTTAATTTAAAAAAAAATACAAGTAACTTAGCAAAATGTATTATATTTATAAAAACTGTTTTGGTAACTGATGTACAATTTATCTTTTTTTTATTACATCGTTCGTGACACCTGACATAATATGTTAACAGTTTTAAAATTTTATATATTCTTTAATCAGTCGTCTCTAGGAGACTTTTATGGTATCACCTGGAGTGGTCCAACATTTTGTACTCTTTCTTATTCAATCCAATGTAAAAGTCATTCTTAAAAATTAGTGTACTAAATAAAATAAATCAATGCTTAACTACTTCAGTGCAGTGTATTCATTACTTTGATTGGTTAAAATTACTAATATTTTAAATCGTTTAGTCAAGGATAACTAACAATACCATCCCAAATATGTTGCGTCTCTCATGGCAGTATTAATCCAAAATTACATAGGATTTTATAGAATCTTATCAAAAGGTCTGCAGATTGATAAAGTAAATATGACTCGACATATCGTGACAAATTGCGCGAAATTCAAAAAGGCAGCTTACTTTTTGTTAATATTTTTTATTTGTTTTTTTAACTCCTATCTAATATTTTAATGAACAATTATTAAAATGTTATTTACAAATAATTTACAACGCTGTGTAATTAAATAGTTAAATTAATAATTAGTTAACTTGATTAATGAAAGTTAGTTTACGCTTTCAAATGAAAACAGAAAAAAATTATAAATATTTTCTCTGTGCCACCTCTTTGTATTTTTTCAAACTTTATCAAAATTTAATTTCCGTATGTTTATTATTTAATTTAGTTTTTTTCTGGTAATTTTTTTTAATATAGTTATTTTATAAAAGCCCTTAAAAGGAAGGAAAAAATTAAGTTGAAAAAAAAATTACTTTAATATTTTTTTTTAAGATGTCTCTAATGTATTTGGGTGAGTGATTTTTATCATAAGTTTTTTTTTTAATTGTATTAATGCAAAAGAATTAGAAGAATGGTGGTGGTGGGGTGGGGGCGGGTGGTGGGGGCGGGGGTGGGGGTGTAAGTTTCACCCCTGGAAGAGTTTGGTCTTCTTGGTCTGTCAAAAGGCCTAGAAATCGACACCCACTTGGAATAAGTTTGGTCGACGACGTTTAATTGGATTCGATTGTTCATTAAAACAAGTGTTTTATATTTATTTACATAATGAAAGTTTTAATCACTTTCTCGATGTTTATAGTGAAGCTGTTAGGAGAGAATTAAGTGAAATTGGGAAGGAGGAGAGGATAACATCGTTACAAGACTTACTGCCTCAGGCTATCCTCATCATCCTTCCATTGTTGCCGCAAAAACCTCTTCTACTTACTTTTCAAATCTTAATTATTTCCCCGTTCTTTTTTTTTTATAATTATTTTTAGATTTTCAAAACATTCATTTAATGAAATACAGTTTATAAGAGGCGATGCTAATTAAAAGGTAACCACTTGATACCTTGTGAAAATTGAATCTTGTTTTAATTACAGGAAAAGAAAAATCAATCAATACTTGGTAATTTAATCTAATGGGTTAAACATCTTTGTCGCAAATGATTGAAGAATTTTACTATCAATATTAGAAATATAATATACCGTCTTACCTCGTACACTGTAGCTGTAGCTCTCGGACTTGTTTTGGGTGTCACCCATCTTCAACAAGAAATGGGTGACACCCTAAACCAGTCCGAGAGCTACAGCTAACAGTATAGGAGGTAAGACGGTATATTATATTTCTAATATTAATAATACTAACCTCTGTGGTAATGACGAAATGCATGAATTGTACTATCTTTATTTACATTCATATTAGCTGGTGAATAACTGAAGATTTTGCGTACAAACTCAACTCTTTACACAAGCATACAAAAAATATTAGGTAAAACAATAAAAGAAATCACAAATAATTATTGTGGGTTTTCAAAGATTACGTCTCCACACACACACAAAAAAAAAGATAATCCGTCATTGTACGAGGTATGACGGTATTTTCTATTTCTAATATAAATCATATTAACCTCAGTGATAGAAACAATAAGCATGTACAAAAAAAAAAGAAGTTTAATATCAAAACTAACATGCGTTTTGAACACTTTGTGTTCTTTTTCAGGTCAAATCTGCACTTTTGAGATGTAAACATAAAGAAGAACACTAAGTCTTCAAAACGCGTTGTTAGTTTTCATATTAAACTTTTTTTTTGTGTGGAAACGTAATTTTTGATACTCTCTAATATAATTAAATACCATACTATTACTGATTGCACAAGTAATGAACAAATATTTACGCAATAATAATTTGAGTGGTGTATAATCAATTACACTGTAAATAAACTCATAAAAATTAAATTACCAATTTATAATCAGGTAAGCAACTACAACTAACTAAAAAAAAAATTATATGAGTTAGTAAAATGTGTTTGTAATAAAATAATTTAACAGCATACAAGAGACGGTATAAGTAACATTATTTAAAGCGTTATTTAAAAAGCGCGGCAGGGTTTCAGTAGATGATTGTATATTTCTATATGTTTCATCTATCATTTGAGACTGTTTAGAAGAGTGTTTGTCAACGTGGACTATGCAGCTACTCAGTTGGGTGGCAAGAAGACAGTGGGCGTTGGATGATTTCAACGTTAGTTGGTTAGGTATGTGGTTACTCTCATAGTTTCAATCAGTCGGTGAGGCTTATCTGTGTTGTATGTGTTAGTACCGTGCTATTCAAACATTTTATATTTATAATGCCACCCAAAGTGAATAAAATCTGTTCGGCAATATTCAATCGGCTAACTAGAATATGAATTCGTCGCTTCGCCCTCCAACACACAACTACCTATGTGTCTCATATGCAATTAAACGTTTTCTAATGAAGCAATGAAACCGTTGTGACTCCGTCATCATGTTCAACGCATGCATGCAGGCAAGTTTTGCTCTAAAAATAAAGTAACTCAAAAAAACTAACATCTTTATGAAAGGCGACTCACACCTTTCTACCTGATGATAAGACAATCAACGCATAATACTGAACTTTTCTGATCTCGTTTAAGCTGTTCCTTCTGTTAATTCAGTTTTGATTTCATTAAAATATTTAGAGCAATCATATATATATATATAATTATATATAATATAATATAATATTTGTAAATTTTAGTAGCAGTCACTTCTTTAACCAACAACATTATTGAAAATGACACCAAATTTAGCTGATACCTGTTTCTTAACAAGTTTCTCAATTTTTCTAAATAACGAGAGTGTTATTTAGAAAAAATGAAAAACTTGTTAAGAAACAGGTATCAGCTAAATTTGGTGTCATTTTCAATAATATATACATAAAGATTTCACATAAACACGTGAAGTAATAATCAATGACCAAACCACAATATGAAATGGGAAAACAAGACTAAGATCTTTCAACCGTAACAAGCGGTCTTCGTCAGAGTCAAAAACCCAACTGAATAACTCAGTTAGGTTTTTGACTCTCACGAAGGCCGCTTGTTACGGTTGAAAGATCTTAGTCTTGTTTTCCCATTTCATATTGTGGTTTTATCATATATTAATATAAGTATATATATATATATATAATATATATATATAATATATATATCATTAAAATTAACCGCAGTCTCGGCATTCACGATCTTAAGACTGAGAGATTCGATCTTACGAACTAACCTCCTGCTAACAGGGTTCAACTGGAAAAGGAGTTGGCCAAGTGACATGTTAAATTAAAATCGATGACTCATGCTTAGTCATTGCTATAAATAGATTAAAAGGATAGATAGTACAGGTTAATATAAAGAGAAGGTCAAAGGTCAATAATGAACAAGAAACAAGCGGTTAGAATAAAAGAGTTGAAAGGTCAACGGTATAACTGGACTAATAGAGAATAAATAGATTAAGAAAATTAATAATAATAAAATGTAATAATAATAATAATAATGTTAATAATAATTAATAATAATAATAATAATAATTAAGATTAATAGTAAACTAGAAAAGATATATTAAATAAAGAGTTGAAAGAGAGTAAGAATTAATAGGGAAGGTATAGTTACTTAGAAGAAAAAAGAAAGAAAAGTTTATAGTTAGTTAGTTATAAAGAAAAGAATAATACTATAAAATAATAATATTCTTTTCTTTATATCTAACTAACTATAAACTTTTCTTTCTTTTTTTTCTAAGTAACTATACCTTCCCTATTAATTCTTACTCTCTTTCAACTCTTTATTTAATATATCTTTTCTAGTTTACTATTAATCTTAATTATTATTATTATTATTAATTATTATTAACATTATTATTATTATTATTATAATTTTCTTAATCTATTTATTCTCTATTAGTCCAGTTAGTTATACCGTTGACCTTTCAACTCTTTTATTCTAACTGCTTGTTTCTTGTTCATTATTGACCTTTGACCTTCTCTTTATATTAACCTGTACTATCTATCCTTTTATTCTATTTATAGCAATGACTAAGCATGAGTCATCGATTTTAATTTAACATGTCACTTGGCCAACTCCTTTTCCAGTTGAACCCTGTTAGCAGGAGGTTAGTTCATAAGATCGAATCTCTCAGTCTTAAGATCGTGAATGCCGAAGACTGCGGTTAATTTTAATGATACTTGTTTAAAAGAAGATCTGCTGTCTATTTTAATAATATATTGCAATCTTATATATATAATATATATATATATGATATATATATGATAATCAAACTATTAAAATGGTCCAAACCGGACAGATATATAAATGAAAAAAGATAACATATAGAAAAAGCGAGAAACTTACTGGATCGATATTTCGAACTGAAGTTCATCAGGGAGAGAGTAGAAGGGAAGAAGAAGAGGTACGTGCGTTCACTTGTAGCGGCGAGCCGCTCTCTGCCGGTACAAGTGAACGCACGTACTCTTCTTCTTCCTTCTTCCACTCTTCTTCTCCCCTTCTACTCTCTCCCTGACGAACTTCAGTTCGAAATATCGATCCAGTAAGTTTTCTCGCTTTCTTCTATTGTTGTTTTTTTTCATATATATATCTAACATACATATTGTCCAAATTTATGAGAATAATGATGTAATTTATATTAGAAATAGGTAAAAACCGTCATACCTCGTAAGATCATGGAGTTGGAGCGCTTTCGGACGAATTATCCATCTTCGATCGCAACAAACCTACTGAGCTGTTATATAGGGGGTTGGTTATCTGTCGACAAGTCTTATTAAACTAAATGTTAACATTAATAGTTAGTACTTTCTTCCGTAGTCATTAAGACTGAGTCATAACCTTAGCCAGACTGGCTGCGTTAAATACATGATCTTCTTACGAGGCATGACAGTTTTACCTATTTCTAATATAAATCATACTAACCTCAGTGTTATTAACAATATGCATGTATTTAATGATGTAATTATTTTTTATTTACATTTCAAAATGGTTATTCATGTTATTATAGTTTTTTCATTATTATCCTCTTTTTAGAACTAAATTTAATTCTAATAATGTACTTGGAACTTTAAAATTGTAAAAGAACTGAAGGTAAACAAACTTGATCAAAAGGAAAATCTAGACTGTCATTGACCAAAACGTGCTTCCAACTGAAGAAGTATACTATCAAAATTTCATGAAATTCTTGGCTAACACTCTCCTGGGGGAAAGAGCCTGCTTCCTATTGCAAACAGGTTCACCATAATTTGGTTACAAAATTCCAAATTTCCTCAAATTTTGCATCTCTTATTTGTTTAATCTTTTGCATTGTGCTTTAACCATGAACAAACAATACACAATATCCATAGATTTTGTTTGCAGAACTAATAGAAACTCTGTTAAAGGAAAATTGAGGAAAATACTTCTAGCGAAAAATGGAAATCAAAAGTATCGAGGCAGCCAACAACCCACGTGCACTATTTTTTGTTCGTTCATCAAATTTCCTAGGACTTTCAAGAATGTTTTATAAAAGATCTATAATATTCCTTTATTTTATTTGACTGTTTCAACTAGCCGAGACGAATAGTTCCAGCGGGTTGGAATTTTGGGAACGCTTTCCAACAATACTGTCAAGCATTGAAGTTCTCTGTAGAACTGCAAAAACAATGACAAACTTCCTAGGACGGAAAAGAAATAGTTACATTCGCTAATAACAGAAACAGCTTGAGATAAAACAAGGTTGATTTGTTCGCAATCATAGAAAATGGTTCCTTAGCGTGTAGTGGAATAAAAAAAAAGATTTTCTTTAAATATTTCGAGTCTCGAACATTTTGGTTTCTTTAAAGATGAATTCTATGCATGCAATGCATGTGTTGCATTCCCTGAGAAATCGCCACTGAATTAATAAAATCAAACTATTAAAATGGTCCAAACCGGACAGATATATAAATGAAAAAAGACAATATAGAAGAAGCGAGAAAACTTACTGGATCGATATTTCGAACTGAAGTTCATCAGGGAGAGAGTAGAAGGGAAGAAGAAGAGGTACGTGCGTTCACTTGTAGCGGCGAGCCGCTCTCTGCCGGTACAAGTGAACGCACGTACTCTTCTTCTTCCTTCTTCCACTCTTCTTCTCCCCTTCTACTCTCTCCCTGACGAACTTCAGTTCGAAATATCGATCCAGTAAGTTTTCTCGCTTCTTCTATATGTTGTTTTTTTTCATATATATATCTAACATACATATTGTCCAAATTTATGAGAATAATGATGTAATTTATATTAGAAATAGGTAAAACCGTCATACCTCGTAAGATCATGGAGTTGGAGCGCTTTCGGACGTTATCCATCTTCGATCGCAACAAACCTACTGAGCTGTTATATAGGGGGTTGGTTATCTGTCGACAAGTCTTATTAAACTAAATGTTAACATTAATAGTTAGTACTTTCTTCCGTAGTCATTAAGACTGAGTCATAACCTTAGCCAGACTGGCTGCGTTAAATACATGATCTTCTTACGAGGCATGACAGTTTTACCTATTTCTAATATAAATCATACTAACCTCAGTGTTATTAACAATATGCATGTATTTAATGATGTAATTATTTGTTTATATTTACATTTCAAAATGAGTTATTTCATGTTATTATAGTTTTTTCATTATTATCCTCTTTTTAGAACTAAATTTAATTCTAATAATGTACTTGGAACTTTAAAATTGTAAAAGAACTGAAGGTAAACAAATCCGACAAGGAACTGCGGGTAGACTGTCATAGGCTGACATTTTGTATTGTATTCCCTTTAGAAAATACAAATTTTCATGAAACTCGTGTGTTGCCAAGACAGTAATACTGCAATAAAAAACATTTTATTTGAAGTTTATTCAGTTTTTACTAAACAAGAAAACATGCATCTGTCAAATTTGATAACGATTTGTTGGATGGCCAGACCTGTAGTGTGATAACAGTATTTTAAACACACTCAACCCCATTAAAGTTTATTTTACATCGTTTTTTGTTATTACGGTTCAGTTCGGTTTTCAAGCTATATTTTGTTTGAACTGTTTTGGACTGTTTCCTATAAACATCAAAAGTATGAAACAAAATAACACAATACTAAAAATGATAAAAATGAAAATAGTTACAAGGGCTTTCGATTGGTCATTGTCAAAGGCCTGTATAAACCATAGAACTAAATATATTACTCGTTTGTTCAACTTTTCAGCAATACAAATTTGAATGTTTCAAACTTTTAAAATTTTGTTTGTATATTATTTTATTTGAAGTACAAAGACAAACACACTCACGCACACACACACACACACACACAATTAATTCCTTATTTATATTTATATTCATATTTATATATAATTCATAAATATAATTAATATTTATATATAATTGAAGAAATAACATAAAATAATATTAAAACTGATAATATCAAAATAAAAATAATTAAACTTGTAAATAATAAATATATATAATTAATATATGTATATTGATATATACGAGTTCAAAATCGAAGAAGATTTGCACAAACACTAAAGAAACTCACTTACAAACTCAACAATATAAACTATATATATACAAAATTTCACATAAACAGGTGAAATAACAAAACCATAAAACTTCTCTCTATCTGCCATGAGATCTTTAAGTAAATTCTTTCAGTTGAAATTAGGGATAAATTCGACAATCGCTCATCACTTTGGGAGCTTCGTAAATAACTTTTAATTCTTTTGAGGGCAGAAAACGATCTCTCAACACTTGCTGTTGTTATGGGAATAGTCATAACCAAATTCATGAGTTTATAAATTTCTGGAAGACCTGTGTGCAAATTACTTTCCAGTATATATTTGAGGAGCTCAGCAACATCTTTTTGGCAAATTGTTCGTTCGAATACAAAATACTTAATTCAGAACGGAGACGGGAAAATTCAAAAAACCCAAGGTAACTTTTTTTCAGAGACTCAAAAGCTTTAATTGGAAAATTGACATCATACTGCTTAAACTTTTGCAGTCTAAAAGTTCAATAAATTCTAATTTATCAATTGAACCAAAACGTGCTTCCAACTGAAGAAGTATACTATCAAAAATTTCATGAAATTCTTGGCTACACTTCTCCTTGGGGGAAAGAGCCTGCTTCCTATTGCAAACAGGTTCACCATAATTTTCGGTTACAAAATTCCAAATTTCCTCAAATTTTGCATCTCTTATTTGTTTAATCTTTTGCATTGTGCTTTCAACCATGAACAAACAATACACAATATCCATAGATTTTGTTTGCAGGATACTAAATAGAAACTCTGTTAAAGGAAAAATTGAGGAAAATACTTCTAGCGAAAAATGGAAATCAAAAGTATCGAGGGCAGCCAACAACCCACGTGCACTATTTTTTGTTCGTTCATCAAATTTCCTAGGACTTTCAAGAATGTTTTATAAAAGATCTATAATATCTCCTTTATTTTATTTGACTGTTTCAACTAGCCGAGACGAATAGTTCCAGCGGGTTGGAGCCAGTTTTGGGAAGCGCTTTCCAACAATACTGTCAAGCATTGAAGTTCTCTTAGTAGAACTGCTAAAAAACAATGACAAACTTCCTAGGACGGAAAAGAAATAGTTACATTCGCTAATAACAGAAACAGCTTGAGATAAAACAAGGTTGAGTTTGTGTTCGCAATCATAGAAAATGGTTCCTTAGCGTGTAGTGGAATAAAAAAAAAGGATTTTCTTTAAATATTTCGAGTCTCGAACATTTTGGTTTCTTTAAAGATGAATTCTATGCATGCAATGCATGTGTTGCATTCCCTGAGAAATCGCCACTGATATATATATAATCAAACTATTAAAATGGTCCAAACCGGACAGATATATAAATGAAAAAAGACAACATATAGAAGAAGCGAGAAAACTTACTGGATCGATATTTCGAACTGAAGTTCATCAGGGAGAGAGTAGAAGGGAAGAAGAAGAGGTACGTGCGTTCACTTGTACCGGCGAGCCGCTCTCTGCCGGTGCAAGTGAACGCACGTACTCTTCTTCTTCCTTCTTCCACTCTTCTTCTTCCCTTCTACTCTCTCCCTGACGAACTTCAGTTCGAAATATCGATCCAGTAAGTCTTCTCGCTTCTTCTATATGTTGTTTTTTTTCATACATATATATACATAGATATATCTAACATACATATTGTCCAAATTTATGTGAATAATGATGTAATTTATATTAGAAATAGGTAAAACCGTCATACCTCGTAAGATCATGGAGTTGGAGCGCTTTCGGACGTTATCCATCTTCGATCACAACAAACCTACTGAGCTGTTATATAGGGGGTTGGTTATCTGTCGACAAGTCTTAATAAACTAAATGTTAGCATTAATAGTTAGTACTTTCTTCCGTAGTCATTCAGACTGAGTCATAACCTTAGCCAGACTGGCTGCGTTAAATACATGATCTTCTTACGAGGTATGACAGTTTTACCTATTTCTAATATAAATCATACTAACCTCAGTGTTATTAACAATATGCATGTATTTAATGATGTAATTATTTGTTTATATTTACATTTCAAAATGAGTTATTTCATGTTATTATAGTTTTTTCATTATTATCCTCTTTTTAGAACTAAATTTAATTCTAATAATGTACTTGGAACTTTAAAATTGTAAAAGAACTGAAGGTAAACAAATCCGACAAGGAACTGCGGGTAGACTGTCATAGGCTGACATTTTAGTATTGTATTCCCTTTAGAAAATACAAATTTTCATGAAACTCGTGTGTTGCCAAGACAGTAATACTGCAATAAAAAACATTTTATTTGAAGTTTATTGAGTTTTTACTAAACAAGAAAACATGCATCTGTCAAATTTGATAACGATTTGTTGGATGGCCAGACCTGTAGTGTGATAACAGTATTTTAAACACACTCAACCCCATTAAAGTTTATTTTACATCGTTTTTTGTTATTACGGTTCAGTTCGGTTTTCAAGCTATATTTTGTTTGAACTGTTTTGGACTGTTTCCTATAAACATCAAAAGTATAAAACAAAATAACACAATACTAAAAATGATAAAAATGAAAATAGTTACAAGGGCTTTCGATTGGTCATTGTCAAAGGCATGTATAAACCACAGAACTTAACATAATACTCGTTTGTTCAACTTTTCAGCAATACAAATTTGAATGTTTCAAACTTTTAAAATTTTGTTTGTATATTATTTTATTTGAAGTACAAAGACAAACACACTCACGCACACACACACACACACACACACACACACACACACACACACAATTAATTCCTTATTTATATTTATATTCATATTTATATATAATTCATAAATATAATTAATATTTATATATAATTGAAAAAATAACATAAAATAATATTAATCTGATAATATCAAAATAAAAATAATTAAACTTGTAAATAATAAATATATATAATTAATATATGTATATTGATATATACGAGTTCAAAATCGAAGAAGATTTGCACAAACACTAAAGAAACTCACTTACAAACTCAACAATATAAACTATATATATATATACAAAATTTCACATAAACAAGTGAAATAACAAACATTGATCATATCACAATATGAAATGGGAAAAAAATGACTAAGATCAGTTGGGGCTTTGACTCTGACGAAGACCGATTGTTTCTGTTGAAATATACGAGTATTAGTCTTTTTATCCGATTTTATACTGTGGTTTGATCATATAGTTTATATATATA
Organism: Hermatobates lingyangjiaoensis; assembly: GCA_026182355.1. Classification (NCBI taxonomy): domain Eukaryota; kingdom Metazoa; phylum Arthropoda; class Insecta; order Hemiptera; family Hermatobatidae; genus Hermatobates; species Hermatobates lingyangjiaoensis. The sequence goes on along the minus strand of JAPFBL010000041.1, from coordinate 728,829 downwards.
TATATATATATAATAACACTTAAAATAAACTGTGACACATAGACTGAAACATGACAAAGACTCACTTTTCAATATTTTCGACCGTAATGGCGGTCGTCCTCAGGAGAAGAAGTGAATTGACGGAGGGACGACAGTCAACTCATATATATATTTATAAATACCATATATATATATATACAATTACAGTTGGATTTTTGACTCTGACGAAGACCGCTTGTTATGGTTGAAACATCTTGTTTTGTTGTCTTGTTTTTCCATTTCTTATTGTGGTTTGATCATTGATTGTTATTTCACGTGTTTATGTGAAATCTTTATATATATATGATACATGTATATTATCAAATGAATTCACAGAAAAAACACACAAAAAATGAATCAGGAAAATTATCTACTAATAATAGAGTATATATATATACGTAATTATGGACATCCTATCGTTTATACATGTGAGATATAAATTTATCATGCCACTTGTCTTAATAGTTTTGGATTTCTTTTCCAAATCTCGAAGTCTTACTTTCATTTCTTTACGGAACTAGTGTTAATATAGTCACCATATGTTATATATTGTATTTTGGGGAACAGTCCTTCGTTTATACATGTGAGATTAAATTTTCTGCCCACTTTTGTCTTAATTAGTTTTTTGGATTTCTTTTCCAAATCTCGAAGTCTTACTTTCATTTCTTTAGGAACTAGGTGTAATAAGTCACCATATGTTTTGTTGTCCATTTTTTATTTTTACCGACGTTTCGGTCTTCTTCGACCATCTACTGGGTGATTTTTGAACACATACTATTTTAAACTATTTAACATTTTTAACAAAAACTAAATTTTAACACTCGACTAACAAAATATAAATATAAACAATTAAACTGGCAGGTTGCAATTCCTGTTATACACACACAGGTGTGTCTTCAGTTTCTTCATTCCTTGTTGAATTTCCTATATGTTGAGGTTGGAACTGTCCCATGTGCAACTTCAATATGTTTGCAAAACTTGCAGTTTGATTATTGATACTGGGTCTCTTTTCCAAAATATTCAGGGCCTCTACAATACCTAATCTGCTATGATCGCGTTCTTGATATAGTATTTCGGTATTGTTTGTAAGCATTTCCCTGGTCAGCTTCACTTTATGTAACCTTTCTGTGTGGTCCTTAGGTCCTCCTGCAGTTAGGTGCATCGTGAGGCGTCTGGATAAAGTTGTGGTTGTTGCACCAATGTAAGTGGAGTTTAGGAGTTCACAGTCTCCTATTTTGCAGTGATATCTATACACTACATTGGTGCGCTGCAATTGTGGTTTCACAGTATAGATGTGTGTATAGATATCACTGCAAAATAGAAGACTGTGAACTCCTAAACTCCACTTACATTGGTATATATATATATATATATATATATATATATATATATATATATATATTATATATTATATATATATATATATATCAATGATCAAACCACAATAAGAAATGGGAAAACAAACTAAGATCTTAGTCTTGTTTTCCCATTTCTTATTGTGGTTTGTTCATTGTTATTTCACGTGTTTATGTCAAATCTTTATATATATATATATATATATATATATAGAAGAAAGAGAGAGAGAGCGCGAGAGAGAGTGAGAGCAAAGGGGGGAGAGAGAGAGGGTGAGAGATAGGTGGTTGGGTCTCCCCTCATTACCCACTCTTTTCTTTCCTATGGCTGTTCATACCAAACATTAGAAACTGTAAATTTGTGTGTTTCATTTATCTATGCCCTATTCTTTATACTGACATAGAAATTAATAGGAAAAACAGGTTCATCAAAAAGTAATTTAAGGTGTTAACCGAAGTGTTGATTTGCGTTCAACTAGCTCTTTGAAGTGAGATACTATTCGCTTGATATGTATTCTTAAAATTGTATTTGAGTATTTCAGTTACATTTTGTTTAATCTATGCTCAGTTTTAATAAAGTTTTAATAAGAAATATTCTTTTAATTCATGCAGAGTATAATATGATTCTGTATTGACATCAGTTCTACATCAGAGCTTATATTTAAAGGACACATGTTTGTTGAAGTGTTGCAGTAATTGGGGCAGACAGTTGGAGAAGGTCATGTATGGGTTGGAGTGTGAGAAAATTGTACCAACACTTCTGTCCAACTGACAACTTTAGTAATTAATGAAGCAAAGCAAACTCGAGTTACAAGCAAAACTTTTTGTCGTCATGTCTCGCTCTCCACCCTTCCACTTAGCAGGCAACACTCTCACAAGCTTAGTTTTCCTCCTTCACGCTAGTAAACCATTCGTATCCATCAAATTTACAGTTCCACTGTATAATAAACATAACTAACATCAGACTTGTCAATTATTTACAACATAAAAATTCTATCATTTGCCTATCATTGTTTATCTTTTATTAACTTCAATTTTAGTTTCTTTAGTATTTACTGTGGATCAAATACTAATCAGAAATTAGATGAGCTCTTTTGAAATCATGGTAGTGCCTATCTCTCTCTCTCCCTCTTTCTCTCTCTCTCTCTCTCATATTATATATATATATATATATATATATATATTGGTATACTTTGGGAGCAGACCTTCTTTTAAACATACCTCATTAAAGATCTTGCCAACATTAAGTTTAGTATGTTTCCTACATACCTTTTCAAGGTTTCGAATGCTTCTTTTCCATCTTTGTGGTATCATATAAATTAACTCACCGATTTTTTTATCTTTAAAATATATTTTTCATTTTACATGTCCGGACATGTAAAATGAAAAATATATTTAAAGATAAAAAAATCGGTGAGTTAATTTATATGATACCACAAAGATGGAAAAGAAGCATTCGAAACCTTGAAAAGGTATGTAGGAAACATACTAAACTTAATGTTGGCAAGATCTTTAATGAGGTATATATATATATATATATATATATATATATAAATCAGTTAGCTTCAGCTACTCAAAGGGACTACTTCTGCCCGATGACGACGACTGTCAAAATATCGTTGTGAGTCATTATTTGTGTGTGTCTTTATTTGTTTGTCTCTTTCCTGTGTGAACTATATATATATATATATATATATTGGTGTAAATCGGCAGCTAATCTTCTTCATGTCGTTTTTCCGATTTAGCTTATGATGTGGAGAACCTCTCCAATAATCCAAGCCATGGTTCAAGGAAGAACGTCGGCCCACCCAAGATAAGATAGAAGAATTGCCCGCAAGATCGAGGCCACCAGCTTAAAAATCGTGAGAGCAGAAGCTGTTACTACTGTTAACAATATATATATATATACTACTTCAAGAAACGGTTCATACGGACTTATAAAACTTTAATTTACAAAAGAACACGACACAGCAAATAGAGAAATACAGACTTACTAAATTCAATATGACAAACTGTTGTTCGTCCCCTCTTCTTTTTTTGTCCTGATGACGAATAACAGTTCGAAATTCTGTATTTAGTAAGTGTGTATTTCCTCTTTTTTTCTGCGTCGAATTTTGGTAATATATATATATATATATTCAGGTAACTCACCACAAATTAGAGAAGATAGTCGCTCTAAGGCCTTTCGTTTTCACGTCGTCAGAGAGCAAGTGAATACAAGTTGTAAGCAGGTTATGAATTTTGATTTAAAGAAGGAGTAAGATTGGCATCATTGACAGTATTTTTCCCTATAACTGTTGAAATAGTCTTGATTTGTTTGATAATTCCTTCAATTAGAAATTCATCTAATTTAAAAAGGCCAGGACTAGTGTTGACCAAGTTCTTAGAAAAGTCTTTTTTAAAAGTCTCTAATTTGTGGTGAGTTACCTGAATATTTATATCACGTGTTATTGTGACAATTTTTATATATATATATATATATATATATATATATATATTCACATATATAGCACTTAGAAGATGATACAAAAACTCACTCTGATATTTCGACTAATTGTCGTCATCAGAAGAGAAGAAGTAACTCGTTTGAGCAGTCAAGGTTCGCTGGAGAGTCCCTTAGTAACAGTTGTAGTACAAGTGCTGCCAATATATGCAGGAGGAGAAGGGACCAAAAATAAAGTAACTAATCAAAAAATTTAAACAAAAATAGAGTAAATAATAAATTAAAATCAAATAATACGTGTAATGGAAAAAAGGATAAAAAGTAAAAAAATAGGTAATTCATTAAACTATATTGATGAATATGTATTTTTTTCCTGATTCATATGGTTTACTGTCGAGAAATAATCATAAACTTATGCAGAAGAAAGAATCAGTCAATAATTAAATATTTTATTTCAAACGAAAATTTAAATGATTTACATAATTAGAATAAATAATTTATTTTGATTGTATATATATTGGGGGTTTGGTATAGTTATTACTAAAATGTATCCTGTGAGAAAAATGTATCAGAATATATCGTCTTGAAACTAACGTAAGTCAAAGAAAAATAAACGATTCTTCACAAACTTAGACAAAAGAATTAAAAACTAGAAGAAAACTTGTGTAAAACATAGAAATGATAGTTCTTTTAACTTGAATTATAAATTATTGTTGAGCTTCTGAAAGAATTGTGTTGAAGGTAAAATGTGTTAAGGAAAAGATTATTCTTCTTGTGTTAGGAGGGGATTGCCGTCGGATCCACTTAATCTCTCGGCAGTGAAACATTCATAAAAAAAAAGTGCTTCTTTTCAATGGAATAAGATATAAATCATCTTACTTGGGCTGTTTTTTTTTAATTTAAAGAAAACATGCTTCTCTCAGGTAGTTTTTTTTACTTTAATGATATGATCAGTAATTTCTAGTTTCGTTAGATGTTTTATATGTAATAAGTGCTATAGATAATTGATATATTCAGCCAATATTACCATAACCTGCTTTGTAGCTAAGATGGTTACTCCTTAACAACGATATTGAATTAATCAAATTCTTCTTGACTACATTGATTTTAAATAGTTTTATCAATGTTTGAGATTATATTATCTCTGAGCTCACAAATCAGAAATAATAATAAAACAAAAACAAATGTTAAAGGAATAGTACTTACATTTGTGTGGCCGAAACCATTGGAACTTAGAAAAACAAAACAAGAAACAAAACAAATCGATGTACTATTGAATTCAGAACGACTACCGTTTAGATTTATAGCTGTGATTTATGTCGGTGTTCCTTTTTTCTTATGCAATTTAAATGTTTTCGAGAAAACTTCTCTGCTATCAGATTCTGATTTGTAATTCAAATTTGTTATTAAAATAGAAAAACAATCAAATACTACAAACAACAAGTACTATAAAACTTTGAGAGTGGAATAACATATTTTCGGGCATAATATTGATGAAAAAGAGAATAAAAAAAACATACTTCATGCAAGTATGGATTCCACGTTAACTTCCGATGTTACTTAACATATAACTTTAAACCTTAGTAGGTGTATCAGAATAAATCATTCCTAGTATAATGTTTATTTATTTTTTTATATCAGAAAAAACAGAGAATATTATCTTTATATATGAAATGTTCAAAACGTCTATATTTTTTAGACATTTTTAGGGCTACAACAATACAGAATTTAATTACAATAACATGAAAAAATGTTTATAAGTTACATTCTTTAATTACTTGTAATATACTCGTAAATTATTTTATTATTTTGCCATTGCAAGGAAATAGCTACATAACCGTTATATTCAAATTACCCTTCAGTGCTGCTCCTAGCGACGATTTTACATAATATAACGGTTGTGTAGTTATTTCCTTGCAATAGCAAAATACTTAAGTAATTATGTATATTAATTAAATAATGTAACTTATAAACATTTTTTCATGTTATTGTAATTGCATTCTGTATTGATGTAGCTCTGTAGATGTCTGCAAATATAGACGAAACGTCGGCTTAAAGGTGTATTCTTTGAAGCTATACCAAATCTCGATAAAAAAAATAATAAATTCATTTATATATATAATATTAAAGTTTATCAGCACTAGGTCAGTTCTTCAGGTTCAAATTAAACTCTCATTGGCAACGTTTCGGTTTTTATTTGAAACCTTTTATATAGGTAGAAGTAATTATGGGTTTCTATGAGGATATAAGAAGAACATATGGATGTGATATGAGTGAGTGTTTAAACTACTGCCTATGAAAGAGATTTTAAATAAAAACCGAACCGTTCGCAATGAAAGTTTAATTTGAACCTGAAGAACGGACCGAAACCTGATAAACTTTTGTTATGTTTCTACTTGACGGTCGATAATTTTATCAACATATATATATATTTGTAAATGTTGGAAGCAGTCCTTCATTTAAACATATATTGTTAAATAACGCCCCATATTTGGCTTGTATCTGTTTCTTACACAATTTCTCCAGTTTCCGGAATTCCTTCCTCGTCTCTTCATTAAAACTGTAAAGCTTATCACCAATATTGCTAGTCGACATGTTTCGAATGTACCACATTCATCATCAGGACAATAATGAGAATAATAGTAGGATCCTACTATTATCCTACTATTATTCTCATTATTGTCCTGATGATGAATGTGGTACATTCGAAACATGTCGACTAGCAATATTGGTGATAAGCTTTATAGTTTTAATGAAGAGACGAGGAAGGAATTCCGGAAACTGGAGAAATTGTGTAAAAAACAGATACAAGCCAAATATGGGGCGTTATTTAACAATATATATATATATCTTTAAATAACACAAAGCACGACACAGAAAAAGGAATAAAAAACACACTTACTGAATTCTCAATATTTCGAACTGCTGTTCGTCATCAGGAGAAGACTAGAAGAGAGGACGAAGTAAGAGAGATCTCCCCACGTCGAATGACGGAGTGCGAATTATATATATATATATATATATACATAGTCGTAAATTTTTGGTAGCATTCCTTCTTTTCAACACGTATTATTAAAAATGTAACCATAATTTGCAGAAACTTTCTTCTTGGTATGTTTCTGCAAATTATGGTTTAATTTTTAATTAGACTATATATATATATATATATATATATATACATCATTTAAATGTGCTGAAAACATAGAATATGATCCATTGTGGTGCTTTCTGTTGTTGGTTTGTCTGCTTGGTCTTGTCAATAAAATTACAATTACTATATTATCTTTGCAATCTGTGTCAATATCGTGCACCAATTGATTAAATGACAATGAGATAATTTTATAGAGTAATGAAGGTCATAAACAGCTTGCATTTTATGATTTGTATACTTTTAGTGTCACCATGGTTATGATTGAGAGTATAACAGACTCTGAGTCGGTAGATAAGAGTGTTCTATATATCAAGGGTCTTCAACCGGTTAGTCGTGACTCCTTGGGGGTCACAAAAGGGTTAAACGAGGGGGTTGCGAAATGTTTGAAATAATTTAATTTTAAATAGAAAATAAATGACTAAATTAAATAAATAATTTATTTATTATTAATGCGGCACAACAATCTCATTGAAGTTACCATTGATCAAATTTATTTTAATTTTCCCTTTTTTATTTGTTGTTAATTTTATTTTTGTTCTCACAAAAGGGTTGCGAATAATTTTTCGCGTCAAAAATGGTTTGATGTAGAAAAGCTTGAAGATCCCTGTTCTATATAACTGCTGCTCAGTTTTTTCAACGTAGCAGAACTTCATTTACCTCCATCTCGAAGCCTATAGTAGATTTTCTTTCCTCTGTTTATTTTAAAAATAAATTATTTAGAGTAACGACCTTGAATTTGACATCATGCATACCTGAGACAGTTTGCACTAGATCTACTCTCTGAGCAGTACCATTCAAAAGCTGCTTTATCCTTTAGATGAGAAATGAATAACATTTAAGTTAAATTACCATAAGATGACACTCTTTACCAACTGAACAGCCACTGATGACGTCAAACGGGGTACTGTACAACCTGTTGAATGTCGCCAATCACACTATAAATCATAAAACGCTATAATTCTTTTTTAAATTAACATTCACAAACTTCTGTGCTAATAAAACAAAACACACAGAAAATACAAATCAGGAATAATTTGAGGGTAATGCTAAAACAACAAAACCTGAAAATGATTACACTTTTCTTTTTCAAATAACATTTTAATAACTCTCAATTTAAATTTGAGTTGCAAAATTTGAGTTAGTACATATATAAATATCTCAACCTTCTCTCAATGTTTAATTTTTATATTATTCAGATTAATTTTGTAGGATGAAAAATAAATATTATTGAAACATTTATTTCTGTTTTCAGAAATTATTTTTTTTCATTCTGTTTTTTATTGTTCTTGATTAGATTCGACAGTTTTTTTTTAGATTTATTTATTTTAAATTTCCTTCTCTATGTAATATTCTTTTCATTTTGTAGACTTTTGTTATTCTGTGTACCTTATTATGACTCAACAGAACTATTTTGTATCTTTTATATATAATATTCTTTTTCAGACTGTGTTTTTAGTTTGTTTACAATTCATTCTGTGTGCTTACATTACATTACATTACATCTGTTTGCTTACATTCTGTGTGAAATATTCGTATTGCATACTTTTCTGTGCAGACAATGTTTGGTGAATGGATCCAGGGTAGTCCAGTGGCTTATGTGCTTGTCTCTGTACTGGTAGATCTTATGTTCGATTCTCACTATGGCCTCGGTTTACTTAAGCAAGTAGTAAACAAAATCTGAACACATTGTCGCTCGGAGAAGAAGTTAAGCATGCTTTGACTCCCCGTGCATATAAGTGTTTTGACCATAACACCAGTAACACCGTTGTGCGAGTCAGTTCCGATCTTGTTCTGGTATTATAGAGCCTTCTTGAACCACAAATAATCCATCAAAGAACCACATGTGGCTCACGTGCCGCAGGTTTGCCAACCCTAGTATATACAATCTCGTTATTTGGAAAATGAGTAAAACGTCTCATATTCTCAGTAGTATCGTCTACTCCAGGGATCTTCAACCTTTTTTACATCGCGACCCATTTTTGGCGCCAAAATTTATTCGCGACCCTTTAGTGAGAACAAAAATAAAATTAACAACAAATAAAAATTGGAAAATTAAAATAAATTTGATCAATAGTAACTTTAATGAGATTACTGTGCCGCATGAATAATAAATAAGTTATTTATTTAATTTAGTCCTTTATTTTCTATTTGAAAATAAACAATTTCAAACATTTCGCAACCCCCGTTTAACCTATTAGCGAACAGGTGGGGGTCGCGACCCACCGGTTTATGACCCTTGGTCTACTTGACAGTTCTATAAAACATAACACAGTAATTAGAGAATGTGTACTTTTGTCTGTTGATAATAAAATATTTCTCGAAACAATTTAAGGCTCCTCGTACTTATTTATTATTCACTATGAGCTTTAATCAAAGAAATTGATTGGCATTCAACGTCATTACTGTTGGATCTGCTTGGGGTTCATCAGCCTCCTCTTTATAATTTTACTCATAAAAAAAAATTACTTTGATACATCTAGAAAAAAAAAAGTAAAAAACTAATTAGTATTTTCAAAGGAAGGTTATACAATGAAATTAATAAAGCATTTCAAAGTGATGTTTTTCAATCTTGAAGCCTAGTTATTTGATAGTAAGAAATAAACTTCTTCAAAACACACTTGAAGCAACTTGTCTTAAACAAGTATTAATTAAAACTCGGCTTGCTAACTTTCTTAGCATTTATCCTTTTTTTTTATTATTTTTTTTTTAAGAGAAGCGTTACAAATAAGAAATAAGTTACTTTATCTTTAGTTTCATTTTTTTCTTTCATTATGAAAGTAATATTAAAAAATGAAATTTTCTTTAAACAACTTTAAGGTATCTGTTAAGATTTACTCCACAATTTTGTAAAAAAAAAAAATTGTTATAAGTTATTAAAACTTCTTCCCTTTTATATTATTTGTTATGCATATTGATTTAATTCTTGTTATTTTATTATTTATTTTGTAAAACCATATATTTTTATTCTAAATTTGTTTCACAAATTAAAAAGAAAAGATCGAGATTTTTATAATCTTTTAAGTTACCAATATTTTATAAGAATTCATTGTTTAATGTTTTAGGAAAAATAAATAATTACGTTCGTACGTCGTATCGTTTTTAAGCTTCTACATGCATTTTTCAGTAAAAAATATCTGGGTATCTACCAATTTATTTTCTGGCGGATATGATCCAAGTTTCTCACTTTTGTACTTTTGTAAGAGACAGGTATATAGTTGTGGCTGATGATCTTAAGATGATAAGAATAAGGTGAAACCTATCAGACTGGAGGTAGGCAATGATGGTTTATGGAATCCTTGACACACAATACATAATGATGGTACATCTCCATCCACAGACACACATACTCACATATACACACAAATTTAATGGTCAAACCACAATAAGAAATGAGAAAACAAGCCTAAAATCTTTCAATCGTTACAAGCGGTCTTGTCAGAGTCAAAAACCCAACTGAAACACTAGATGCAGAAAACATCTGGTGAGGGGTTGAGAAGAGTGGGAGGGACGAGTGGTATTTTAAAAGGGTGAAAGCGCAGGAAAGGACTAATGTCCAGATGGGATGTTTAGGGAAACATCTAGTTTTCTGCATCTAGTGTTTCAGTTGGGGTTTTGACTCTGACGAATACCGCTTGTTACGGTTGAAAATCTTAGTCTTGTTTTCCCATTTCTTATTGTGGTTTGATTGTTTTTTCACGTGTTTATGTGAAATCTTTTTACACACAAATTTGTATGTATATGTACCAAAGAAGAAGTAATAACATTACTATGTATATAATAATTGTCGTCATAGTAAACTTTGACGATGTCAACGTCAATTGTTGGATAACGAACTAATGAAAAGTATAGTATCTTTTCAGTTCTCTGTTAAATCTGAAATAAAACCTTTGATTGGAATCAAAGGAATAAATGTAAGTGTGATATAAATACATTATAAAAAAAAATATTTCACATAAACACGTCAAATAACAATCAATGATGAAACACGTGAAATAACACATACTCACACACGCACACACACACACACACACGCACGTACACACCCAAACACATACACACACATTCTTGATTCTCATATTCATTATTCATTGTACCTAAAACGAACAAACTTATTGAATACGTTCACCTTTCTCAGTTTCTTTAATTAAATAAAATTGTTTCAATCTATATTCAATAAAAAAGTTGCATATTAAAAATAAATATATATAAATTTATTATTTTCCATATAAATTTTCAATCCAGTGAAATTGTAAAAAATGGACTGACGCAAATGACGGACATTTCGTCTCTCGTCATCACCAGGAATGAATGATGCATTTTACTGAAGCTGTAAATAATAAAATAACGACGAGGATTTGAAATCCTGGCATTGTTGTGCCAATTTTCTCTGTCTTCATAGTGTAATTTAATTTAACTTATATATCCTCTTTTTTTTCGGAGTAAAAACAAAAAATAAACTTACTATTTAATAAGAAAAATTGTTAGTTTCAGTTTTATCGTAATTTAATCTAGCATATACGTACATTCACAGAGACACACGCACGCATACACGCACGCACTCACAATAATTCAAATATTTAGGGAAAACAAACCTACGAATTTTTATAAAAGCAACATCTACAAAAGTAACTTCACTAACCAAACCAAGATTCCTTTCAATTTTGTTAAATAAAATATTATATTAATAATAATAATATTATTATTATTATTTATATTATAATAATAATAATAATAATAGTAATAATATAATGATATTATATATTATATAATATATAATATTATATATATATATATATATTATATAATAATAATAATAATTGAAATAAATTATAGTTATTTTAAATTATTATTATTATTATTATTATTATTATTAACATTGTTGATAATATTATTCAGTACAAGCTAGATCTGATTCAAGAAAATCTAATTCTGTAGATATTAATTAATGTATAGAGAAGTTAATGTTTCTTTGGGCGGAATGTAAGCATCAATCATGGAAATTGAAAATAAACGATGTAAAACCCTCAAGAACTAGCGCCGTTAACAAGTTGATTTGTGGCCATTTAGTGTAGATTATATATAAAGTAAATGCGATTTCTAGGGTCATGAAGTGAGCAAAAAAAAAAAAAAAGCAGCTGAAAAGGATAGCAACTTGACTTAACTCCTCTGATTGATGAGCCACTAGGAGAAATAACTTTCTGAATCTCTCAAAGAAAAATATGTCTCATTTATTATTTTACTTTTTAGTTATTATCTTATTCAGTTATAAGTTAAATTCAAAGTAAATCAAATTTACTATATTCTTACATTCATCACTATTAATTATTAGAGACTATAAAAACCAAAAGATAGCAGAAAATCTGTATTTATAACTTTTTTTATTTAAAAAAATCTGAATAGAATTTAATTTTTCAAGAACAATTAAAATAAAAAATCAACTTAAATGCCACCGTATACAAATTATCAATAAAAATAGGTATTTTTACCAGCAGTAGATCTTAGCATGATAAAAACTACACTTATGATATATATATATATATATATATATATATATATATATATATATATATATCATGATAAACGAAAAACGGTCCGGCAGGACAGATAACAATTAAAATAAGCAGTAACACATAAACTGAAACACAACAAAGCCTCACTTTTCAATATTTCGACCGTAATGGTCTTTTTGGATACATTAAAGAAGGTTAATACATTAAAGGTTAATCGACAATATCATAAAAAAGGTGAAACAATCCTTGATATTAAATAATGAAGAACATTTCACAAGAAGGAATTTGTTAGTCATTCCATACAGTCCTTGTTTGAAAGATATGCCTTCATTTATGAAAAGATTGGACGTTTCTGTTGTGTTCGGTAATGATGGTAACTTGTTTAACAGACTTGTCAATAATAAGCCAAAAAGAAAGGACTGTTGTGTATACAGGATACCATGTACTGACTGTGAAATGTCTTACATTGGACAGATGAGCAAAGGTGTTCTTACAAGGATAAAACAGCACAAATATTCCATCAGAAGAGAGGACGAAAAGAGTGCCTTGTTCATTCACATAAGAGACAGTAATCATGTGATTAACTGGAATGAAGCAAATGAATTAATATATGTGTCTTCAGAAAGAAGAAGAAATATCGTGGAAAGTGCGCTCATAAAGAACTTTTATGAGAAGTTGATGAACAATAGCCTAGGACTCTACAAATTAGATGAGGTTTTGATTAACAGGATAATTAAACAGATTAAGACTTCATCATTAAACACATTCAGCGTTGCCATCAATTCTGGAAATTTCAATCAGCCAAGTTAAACAAGTATTTATTGTTTTTTTAATTCACTTGCTCTCTGTTGATGTGTTAACGAAAGGCCTTAGAGCATTGTTTCAAAAACGTTTGTTGTCCTTTTGGATCGTTTTCCTGTTTACAATATATATATATATATATATATATAACAAGATTTCACATAAATACATGAAATAACAATCAATGATAAAACCACAATATGAAATGGAAAAAAAAATACTAAGATCTTTTAACCGTAACAAGCGGTCTTCGTCAGAGTCATAAACCCAACTGAGTTACGTCGAAACAGCATTTTGCGGTTGAAAGATCGTGGTACATGTACGTGTTTTACTTTTCCTTGCCGAATGCGGCCCGCGTCCCCATAAAGTTTGGACAACCCTGGTATAGAACAGCAGATGGTCTTCCTTTGAGGATGTGTTTTTAAAATGTTATTAACATAAAATTTATTTTATAATAACATATATAAAATAAATTTTGACACTGAATTGACACTGAATGTGGTCAGTGTTTCTTACTGAAACTCTTTAGTTGCCTTATCACTCTGCGATAAGACTTTGGCAGCTTCTAAAGAAGAAGAGCGAAGGACATGAACACATACAATAACCTTGAGATAAAACACAAAACAACTTGAATCAATTGAAGAAAAAGTCTTAATATCTATACTTATTCAACTAAATAGATTCTAGTTACGAAAAACTACTAACTCTACAGATATTAACGACTACAAATATTATGTTAGGAAAAAGATTAAGTCTCTCCACAACAAAGTTTATTACTAGAAACTTAACAACGCGTATGGAACACTTGATGTTCTTCTACAGGTTACATCTGCTGTGCTGGGGTGATTGTTCGGGAGGTGAGACCAAGCAAGGACTCACCTCCCGAACAACCACCCCAGCAGAGCATGTATAACCTGAATAAGAACATCAAGTGTTCCATACGCGTTATTTAGTTTCTAGTAATAAACTTTGTTGTGTGGAGACTTAATCCTTTTCCTAACATGAGTAAATATCACACTATAACAGATTGCACAGTTAATGGACAACACATATTGTAAACTACAAGAAGAAAAAGACTACGAAAAGATAACTACAAAATAATAAAGAACAAGGAGCTTTGGGCTTTCATACACCATCATTATAAATGTCAAGAATGGAATCAAGAAACCCAGAAAGGAGTAGTTCTGCTAAAATATCAAATTTCTTTACTTCATGATCATTGTTCATAGCTGTTTTGTAGTAAAAGGGAATAACAGCCGACAAATCACAAACGTTCTTTTGATACTACAATTAAAAGCAATAATTATTTTGTAATTTTGATTTATGATAATCATTCTGAAAGATTATTTTTTGATAATGCTTTTGAAATCTGCTATGAAAACAAAAATCACGTCAGTGACACGTTCCACAAGTTAATGTACTAAAACAAACTTTTCAACTTCTTGTTGAATTGTTCTTCTGTAAACCAATTAACTAGCCTGCTAATTAAATATGGACCCAGGCAGGCAGTCTTATGTTTAGAATTCTGCCATTCCAACCTGTTTCTGCCAACTTTTCTGACATGCACTTTTAATATGTCAGCAGTATGAAGTTGCTTATTCATCACTGTTTTAAAATGAAAATACTTCTTCATTAAACTATCGTTTCTAGATATTCCTTATGACTGACTTTTCTAGAAATAAGAAAATGAGTGTTTAAGCTCTTCATTTATTTCTTAGGCATTAATTGATAGATGAGATATATTTTCTTTTATTTTTCGGCATAAAACTACCCTTATTGTAAAATATTTTAGTAATCATTGAATCATTTAAAAAATTCAAGTATACTCAACCCCCAGGTTTCCGTACTTCAAGAAACCGTACTTTTAAGTTTTTTTTTAAGTTTAAGTTTAAGTTTAACCGTACTTTTAGTTTTAAGTATTTTTTTTCTTCCAAATACCATAAACTAGCATAAATTACTATCCGGGTATTGGTAATTCACAATGAGGGCTGAGTAAGACCGAGTAGCCTAGGCTACTCCAATATCGTTATCTTAGGCAAACTATACCTTATTATGTTTATTATATATTAAAAATAGCGTTTGTTTAAATTAAATGTGTAGTGTGATAAAGTAATTGAACTTCAGATAGCCCAGCCCTTCTAGAAAGTTTTAGGTAAGTTATGTACACATATATGGTACGTCTTGGCATTGTGTCAACCACTTAGCTTACCGTACCCACATAGCCACAATCACATCAATTAGGTTAGGTTAGGTTGTAGTGGTAGTCCCACAAGGGTACACACGTAAGCCATGAATTGGTACTTTGTCATACCACACAATGAAAGTTGAGTCTACAGTGGGAGTCCTCAAGTATATTTACAGCAGAGATCTTTAACGAGTACCTGACATCGTACAGGCTCGGGACCGACGGATTAAAGTCCTTCACAAAGGGACGTCGTGTTCAGATTTATTCACCTCCCGCATGAATAAATCGAGGGCCAAGTGGGGATTGAACCCCGATCCTATCAGTTCAGAG
Source organism: Hermatobates lingyangjiaoensis (assembly GCA_026182355.1). Taxonomy (NCBI): domain Eukaryota; kingdom Metazoa; phylum Arthropoda; class Insecta; order Hemiptera; family Hermatobatidae; genus Hermatobates; species Hermatobates lingyangjiaoensis. Next base: position 713,039 of record JAPFBL010000041.1, on the reverse strand, counting down.
GCGAGTACCACGTTCACGTATCTTAGGTTAGGTTAGGTTGCAGTGGCAGTTCCACAAGGGAACACACTTAGGCCGAGCATTGGCCTTTTGTGATACCACACAATGAAGATTGATTCTACAGTGGGAGTACTAAATTTTGCCTAACTCAAATGTATTTAGAGTAGGGATCTTTAACGAGTACCTGACATCGTACAGGCTCGGGACTGACGGTTTAACGTCCTTCTCCGATGGACAACGCGCTCTCAGATTTATTCACCTCCCGCGTGAATAAATCGAGGGCCAGGTGAGGATCGAACCCCAGTCCTATCAGTCCAGAGGCAAGCACGTAACCACTGAGCTAGCCTGGCCCCTTTCACGTATCTTCATATTTTAGTGAAAACCATACCTTACCATTTAATACTAAATTTAAAATTTTACAAAATATATTTAATATTCATTTGAACAAGAAGGCTAATATATTACTAGTCGTTATTTGGATATATTCTTTCAGTGTATATTATTTGAAATATACAAATATGGATAGAGAATGTAGGAGAGCATGCAAGAGAGAGATAGAGAGAATGAATGGAAATATTCGTAGATAAAGAAGAAAGAGAGAGAAGTATAGATTGTTTCTTATTTGAAAATAATTGGGAGTAAGGTAGTAATTGATAGCTACCTTAATTAAAAGTTAAACTTCGTCTTACCTTTTCTTTAGGATACTGTGTTAAATTAAATATAAACTATAAACTCAACCTAATTTGCCCTTTATAAGTGACAAATTTTAAGAAACTTAAGGGTTTAAACTTTTATTTTTACTAAGAAAGATGATTAAGAAAATCAGCTGAAAATGGAGAATTGTGTTTTGACAAGGAAAGGTTCTTTAAGAATTCCTTACGAATGAGAAGGTATATTAAAACAAAGGGTTTTCGAGCGGGGTGGTTATTTGCTTTTATCGGTGTTTCATGTAAAGGGCTCCAGCGAGTTGGCGCTACCCCAAGTTAGGCCATCCCCCTCCCTCCGCCCCTACCCCTCCCCCCGCCCTCTCTAATAAGCAAAGGGAGAGAGCTTAATTGGGTCGTGGGAGGTGATAAGGCCACCCACCGCTCCAGACCTAAGGCGTACTAAGCCTTCTAACCCAACGCCCTTCTCTCCTCTCATTAGCATTAATATATTCAACTACACTTTATGAGATGTGGACTTCTCGTTCAAGGTTAATGAAAGTATTACATACCAGATTAGCTCCAACATCTGCTCTTCCTGAGTCATTCAAATTGGATACAGCCTGACCTATTAACCTCTTTTCCGCAGTCTCACCTTTTTGGTAATGCCTTATTTCACTTAATAATATTAAACTCCGAGTACATTGTTTTCCTCTCCACTTACTGTGTAAAATTGATATTTGTTTGACAAGTTTATATATGTTTATATTAGAAGCACATGGAATATCTCAGTTTACTTTCAAATCAATATATACTCTATAATATGGTATATATAAGTCAACTGTTATATATATATAGTTAGCTTCAGCTACTCAAAGGGACTACTTCTGCCCGATGACGACGACTGTCGAAATATCGTTGTGAGTCTTTTGTGTGTGTCTTTATTTGTTTTTCTCTTTCCTGTGTGAACTATATATATAACAGATTCAATAATATATCGACCGTTTGATAGAATAGGTGTGTTCTCTAATCGGGGTTCGGTCAATTTTCCAGGATAAAAAATCAAACTCTCGTTGCCAACGATTAGAGAACCCACCTACTATATATATATAGTTCAATGTAAATAAAGAAACAAAGAGAAATTAAAAGCACACACTTAATTTCTCTTTGTTTCTTTATGTACATTGAACTGTATTTGTCCATTTCGGATCGTATTTTCATCGAAAAGTGTATATATATATATACGAGTTCGAGATTAACAAAGAGCAACACACAAAGTAGGGAAACACACTTACAGACTCAAATTTTCGGGTAATCCGTCTTCAGGAGAAAAGAGAATGGGAGACCAAGCACGTTGTAGGCGCAACGTGCTTGGTCTCCCATTCTCTTTTCTCCTGAAGACGGATTACCCGAAAATTTGAGTCTGTAAGTGTGTTTCCCTACTTTGTGTGTTGCTCTTTGTTAATCTCGAACTCGTATTGTGTCCAGTTTGGATCGTATTTCGTTTTATCAGTGAATATATATATATATATATATATATATATATATATATATATATATATATTCAGTTCAAAAGTAATATATATTATACTATATATTTTTTAACTTGTATCCAGTATATATATATATATATAAATGTATATAATTAAAGTTACAGCTAGAGAACACAAGAAAAAGGACTAACACTCACGAATCTCGATAATTTCGGCGTCTTACCGTCTTCAGGAGAGAAGAAAGAAAGAAAATAAAAGGAGAAAGAATGAAGGAACGGAGACGTAAATGCGTCCACTGGCCGATGTAAACAACGATATATATATATATATATATATATATATATCCAGTTTGGATCGTCTATCCAGTTTTATAGTGAAATAATATATATATATATATATATATATATATATATATATATATATATATATGTATATATATATGGATTAATTTACCACAATGAAAACAATTTTTTGTGGTATATATATATATATAAGTATATATATATATATAAGTCAATATATATTATATATATTTGTTAACTCTGACAAATATATAATATACACGTCTAACTTGACATTTGTGTCTGACAAAGACTGTTTGTTACAGTTGAAAGGTCTTAGTCTTTTTTCTGTTTTCTTACTATGGTTTGTAAGATAGATGAATTATATATATACACGAATTCAAAATTCAAGAAGAAAGTAACACACAGAGTAAAGAAACACACTTTACGTCACTTCTCGCCTCCTGAAGATAGATGTGAGTCACTCCGAAGACAAGACAACATTGGCTGGTGTCCTTGAAGAAGCACTTAAGCAGTGTAGCCAACTTACGGAGGGAGGAGAGATAAAGAAATAATAGAAATCAAAATAAATAATAACCAAATGAAAACATTTAAATAAAAACTATTGACACATTTTAAAAAAACCCAACTAAAAATTTTGTTAACCTTTTTTTTCATATCTGTCTATTAAGCTGAGTTATATTTCAAACAAAAATCATAATACAGTTAGTAGAAAAAAAAGAAAGGAACGATTTCACCTTTTTTATTTTATAATTATTCTTTAAAATGGATTTATTTCAGCAAAACACTGGGACTACGTTGGAGATATTAGTTGAGTATTGCTGTATGCTTTCATGGCGGTATGTGACATACAATTCATGATAGAAAAAAGTTTTAGAGTAAAATAATTTCATAGTCATAATTAAGTTGTTTTTGATGAAAGCAGTATTAAAAGTCTGTGGTTTAATATAAACACCTGGCAGAATGCAAGAAAGTTGAGTATATTTTCCATTGCTAAGCGAAAAGCAATTTAATATTACTTTTTTTTTTTAAAGGAATGATTTATATTAGCTATATATCTGTCATATGTATGCAAAGGAAATTATTCTAGTTGATTTAGTGCTTTTAGTTTCCGCTTTACGAAATTTGATACACGGCCCCTTTCAAGGTTTAATCATGAGATAATAATCAGTTGAGATGGGGAATGCAATTGCCTACCAGTTAAATAATCCCATTGATCCATGCAGACAATGTTTTCAGCAAATAAACACCTTTTTTGAAAATAAGCACTTCATTTACCTCCCAAATGTATATAGCTTATATACAGCTGGGATAGAAAGCTTTAAAAATATCTCAGATGAGACACTTCAACATTTACATCATTACAAATAAACACTCATTCAAAAAATCAAATTATAATTCGTAAAAAATAATACATTTTTCATACTGTAATCATAAATGGCAATAATGTAATACTTGTACAATCTGTTATACTGTGGTACTTACTCGTAATTGGGGATTTCAAGAATTATGTCTACACGCAAAAAAAGTTCAAATATGAAACTAACATCGCGTTTCGAACACTTACCGTTCTTCTTCAGGTTTACATCTGCACTTTTGAGAGTCGTTCTATGGGAGAGTCCTTCCTTAAATTGACACTCCAGAGTGCAAATATAAACCTGAAGAAGAATACTAAGTATTCGAAACGCAATGTTAGTTTCATGTAAACTTTTTTTGTGTGGAGACGTAATTTATATGAATGAGAACTCTACGAATTATAACTGCTAATATTTATCGATGAGAACGAATAATAATAATTACTTAAAACCTTCACTAAAGGTAAGGAAATAATTGAGAAATCGGGACCAATAATTACTCGTAAATAACATTCAAATAATCCAATCATAGGGAAGGATAAAGTTTTTTTCCACCTGGAGCACTGCTATAAAGATAGACGCTAAATATTATTATTTACGATTGCAGGAATATTATAAATGCCTATTAGTTTAATCAATTTAGATAAAATATAATATTTGTTATTTATATTTGACGATCTTTTTCAAATTTTAATGTTGTTTGTTTGTCTGTATGGGCTAGAGTAGCCAGTCGTAACATGCTCGCTTCTGGACTGGTAGATCGTAACATGTAGCAGTTACGTAGCAGTATACACTGTGGTCCTCGATTTATTCACGTGGGAGGTGAAAAAATCTAAACACGTAGTCCCTTTGAGAAAAAGTTAAGTTGCCGGTCTCAAGCCTGTATAATTTTACAGGTTAACATACCGCCGTTTAGCATCCCAACAAAACTATGCTTGAGTGAGGCAAAATTTAGGACTCTCAATGCAGAATGTTCAATGTGTGGTATCTCAAAGGTCCACTCTTCAGTCTATGTCTTCCCTTTTGGGACTGCCACTACAACCAAACCTGACATAGTTTTTCTAAACGTATAACATATATTTGTGAATTAAATTAATTCATTAGTTGTACAATCCGTAATTGTGTGGTATTTACTCATTCTGAGGTAAAATGGATAAACAAACAAAAGTCTCCACACAAATGAAGTTTTATTCAACATCAACGCGTTTCGAACACTTTGTGTTCATCAACAGGAAGATGTTTTCCTGATGATGAACACAAAGTGTTCGAATCAGAAAATCTTCCTGATGATGAACACAAAGTGTTCGAAACGCGTTAATGTTGAAAAAACTTCATTTGTGTGGACACTTTTGTTTGTTTATCCATTTTACCTCAGAATAATTAAATTAATATTTGAAAGTCTCTTTTAAAATCATTTGCTAAAAAGGTAGCCACAATCAAATAATATGTAATTAATTATTTCAGTTGAATAACTGTACTTTGTTAGAACAATTTATTTTATTTCCTCGCTATTTATTCCTGAGGAAATAATAAACATTGTTTTATTTCTAATTCATTAAAATATTTTTTGCATTTCAATAAGAAATTCTTCACTTTATCTTTTACATGTGAAATAAAATAAATATCTAAATTCCATGATATTAACAGTTCATTGAGAAAAATATTTTGTATTGTAATTTTTTTTCAATTCGATTATATTTTTTTAATATGACTCCTAATAATGTTTCACCAAATTTCCAAACAAGTTTTATGAATATGTAGTTCAAAATCTTATTGGACTGCCATAAATATTTGATTGTGTCTCTATCAATATATAATGGTTGTTTTATACTGTCTATATTTATATTGGATTCTTTTGTTTTTTTTGTAAATGAAAGTGAGGACAAAAAATAGAGATATTTTGATTTCTAGTTCCCAGATTTATAGGCTTTCACATTCAGTGTTGTTCATTGATTATTATTTTGTACCCATTTTAGTAATGAAAAAGTGAAATTACCGTTGTATCTACATTGTAAGTCCTAAATTTTGTAGGACCCTCAAAATACGTAACATAATATTTGAAAATACTACTGAATTATGTAATATTTTGTCAATTCATTAAATAATAATTACATTTTAATGGAATTACTAATTATTTAAAAAATTTTGCGAAATATATAATTTTCAAGATGAAAAATTATTTTTATTTAGTTATTATTCTAGATTGTAATTTAAGTCAATATTGTAGGAAATTCATATTAATTTGTATAATGGAATAGAAATTAAATTTTGAAATAGTGATTGTTTATAAGTTTGCAAAATGTCGTATGAATGTCTCATATCAACTTTTCTTGAGAAGAAAATTGTAAGAAGTAAAGAGGTGATTCCAAGCCTGTCTCTGGTTTTTTCTCTAAATAAAATTGAATTTAACTAAATTCAAGCCTTCTAATGTACAATAAACATGGCAATAAAGGACTTTTGTTTAATTAAAATGGTGGAAATAATAAATGACTTGCACTTCATTCATCGAATAGCAGAACGGGCGGAAAAAAAAAATAATGTCGATATCCCCTCTTCAGTTAAGTTCTATTTCTTGTAATGGTTTATAATTTCCTACTGAATTTTGTTTGATGACTTAAAGGAGAGCTTTGAGGGGAATTGCAATTAGAAGTCGTAATTGGTAAGGGACTGTGAATAGAGGGTAAAACCCTATTCGCTCTCCTCCATAAGGCTTTCCTATATTGGGTTAAGCGTCTAGATTTTATGCCAATTGGTTTCCTCTTCCCTCCTCAAACCAATGATGCCATTAAGTTGGAAGATTCAGCCATTCGACATTTCTGCCTTCGTAAACAGATCAGCGCGATACTACAGGCTCGGCAGTTAGCATAAAATCAATAGCACCGCTATTAACTCCAGTGCTCTTTACTATCTGATTCCATTAGACACACTTTCATTCGGCTATCTCTAAATCTTATTCCCCTTCAAATAGCTTTACATCTCGCCAATATTCTTAGTGGTCAAGTAAAGAAATTTAGACCAAAACTTAACCAGTTATACGATAAATGTGTACCACAAATTCGTTAACAAAGATAACTTTGAAGTTTTTTCAAACATGAAACAGATCCATATTACTTCAAGTAACTTTTTCAACTACTCCGGCCGAGAATTCGCAGGTCATTTGTATTACGTAGTCACACAAAGTGAGACTGTTTAAATAAAAATCATATTAATTTACGAATTACAGTTGATCTTAATGTACATAAGTATATACTTATGAAATGAATAATGGATATAGCAGAAATGTTCTGGTAATGACAACAACCAAAAATAAATCATAACATATTTTCATTATTCTTAGAATACCCTGACAATGTTCATCTATTTCGTTAAAATCACCCTCAACACACACACACATATATATATATACACTTTTTCGTTAGAAATACGATCCAAAACGGACAAATATAGTTTAATATAGACAAAGAAACATAGAGAAATCAAAGGAACACACTTACAGTCTCTAATTTTCGGTTTGAACCGTCTTCAAGAGAGATAAGAGAGGGTCTCCAACCGTCTCTGAACCAGTGCGCTTGGTTTCCTTCTCTTATCTCTCCTGAAGACGGTTCAAACCAAAAATTAGAGACTGTAAGTGTGTTCTTTTGATTTCTCTATGTTTTTTTGTCTATATTAAAATATATATATATATATAGTTTCAGGGTACAAATCCTCAAACAAATCCCCGAGTCTAATTCCCATGTCACCCTCAGAGCTTCCGAAGAGGCATTCATATGCCTCCTTGGGGCTCGTTCTCCTCCTGGTCTCAACCTGTACCGTTAATTATTTTTTATTTTATTATTATTATTATTTTATTATTATTATTATTATTTTATTATTATTATTTATTTTTTATTATTATTTCATATTTTTTATATATTTTTTATCTTGTTTTCTAAATAAATATTGGAGGGATTTCTATTTTTCCTCTCCTCCGCTGGGGAGCAGCATTGCGGTGGTTCCACGAGTTACTCTGGAGGCCAGTAGCAGTTTGCTTCTCAACGCGAGTAGTTCGCACTTCTTCCCGATGACGACGGATGTCGAAATATCGAAGTGAGTTCTGTAGTGTCTTTCTGTGTTCTTTTCTATGTGTTAAAGTGTATATATATATATATATATATATATATATATATATATATGATTCGTTGCGATGTGGACCAATGGGAGTGGAGTTTGCAGGTCCATGCGTAAGGTCCCAGTTGCTCGCTGCTCAGCAAAAAGCCTCTGTCTTTCTGCCAATAGGTATAGAGGTTGCACAGTCCCTCTGTGTTAAATGATGTTTGGCAGAAAACATATATATATATATATATATATATATATGTATATGTTGTCAAACCGAAATAAGAAATGAGAAAAACAGACTAACTGAGATACAAGTTCAGTTGAGATTTCACTCTGACAAATATCGCTTGTTACGGTTAAAAGATCTTAGTCTTTTCTTTCATTTCTTACTGTGGTTTGGACGTTGATTTTGATTTCACGTGTTTATTACAAATTCTTGTTATATATTATTTTATTTTAACGCATATACTGTTTTTTAAATTCAAATTTTGTGCTCAAATGTCCAATTTTAACTTCAATTACAATTTCAGAAAACAAATATACTGTATATATATCAAGTCTTATTTGTGTTTTGAAAATTAATTGAAATATTCGAGTACATTTTATATTACACGTTGTTTAATATATCTTCTCTTACTCTCATTAAACTGAATTATTTTTTTTTTTGGAAAGAGTTGTGAAGAGGTATTTATAACTATCTCTTCTTAATTATTGTTAAAAAATGTTAATCTGGAAGAAAAACGAGAATTTTAAAAGTTGTTATTCTTTAAGAAATCAAGTAAAATGCAAAATAATTATTGGTGAAATTGGAAAGTGTAAATTTATGAAAGTGTACTAACAAAAGATAATAATTTCAGTGAAAATAAAAAAAAAAATTGAAAGAAATAATCTAATCAAGATAGAAGTAGGTTTAAATTCGATGTAATACTATGAACCAAATACATCTGCGAAATAATCGTATAGACATTGCTCATCCATCTGGTTTGCATATCCATCAAGGAAATAAAGTTATGAAAAAGCCTTAAAGAAACTCTACTCGCAACAAGCCAAAGTCAATCAAGTCTGAATCCTTCAAATAGAAAGTAAATCGTGATGTCTTAAGAAAACCCCACTTGACTAATGCACTGCCTTGAATACTAAACTAGTGTTGATTGACAGTGATTCACTCAGGGACTTCTTTAAGACGTCTTCTTCCCACCATCTTGCTGAAATCTACTAAAAATCCTTAATATAATTACAGATTATTGCTACCTTGAAATTTCTTAAAAAAAGCCATTTCTTCTTAGAAAAGATGTAACAGTTTTATTATACAGATATTATTGACCAAATATAACATAAATTATCTCTTCTCTATTGATTATGCTAGTGGTAATAATGCTTTAAAAAATCAAAATACAACATATACAAATTTCATGATTTATAAAAAACTTTTCACAACGACAACATGGAAGTTGTCATTCTATGTATTTGTTACAATTCAACACTCGAAAAACTAACCAAGATTGACTGAATATGTTTAATGAAAGTTGAGAATGTTAATATATATATTATATATATAAATTAATAAACAACAATAACTCTTGATATAATATATGAATTAAATACCACAATAAACAAATATATATTAATTAAAATGCTCTAAGGCCTTTCGTTACAACATCATCAGAGAGCTAAAAGAAACCAACTAGTTTGTTTCATTTAGCTCTCTTATGATGTTGTAACGAAAGACTTTAGAGCATTTTAATTAATATATATTTGTTTATTGTGGTATTTAATTCACACACACATATATATATATGAAAAACTAAAAACTCATCAGGATAGTAAAATATCAGAGACTTGGCTTGTGTTCCCAGTGATTCACACTACATCTTCCTCGTCACTTGGATGTCGTAATATGCCCGTGAATTTTTGTATTTTCTTTTCTATATATATATATGATTCGTTATGATGGTGACCAGTTTTGACTTTATATGTATTCCTAAGCCTTTCGGCCATATAACCACAAAAAAATTAAATCAGGCTGACTAGTTTAACGTGCTGCCCTTTAGCCACTTTAGATTACTCCGAAGTGTCCGAGGTGACCACGCGGAGGCGGGCCTGCACGATACTACGGCGCGCATCAATACTTACTTCACGCATCAGAATCAGATCAGCGTACTCAAATCAAGAAAAAAAAACAATGTGCCTGATACTTAACTTTTAACTTTACCAGCAAGGAAAAAAAAGGGGGGGGGGGCCTTTCATTTTACTTGACTCCCGTGGGTCACTGCCGGGAATGCAAGCACTCTTTTCATTCTTCCTATCTCATACGCGTACTCGAGGAATGAGGCTCGTTAATTATGATGGTGACCATACTAACACACTTTTTGGAAATCCGTCTTCAGGAAAAATATGATAATATGAAAAATATGATTTCAGGAGATATATGATAGGTTACCTACCGTAGTGTTTCCAGAGTGCTTGGTCTCTCTCCCTCTCCTTTCTCCTGAAGACAGATTTTCTAAAAATTTAAATTATTAAATGTGTAACTAAGAAAAACTTATTTTCATAAAAAAAGAAAAATTGATACGGGCGTTTAATGATGACAAAGTTAAATAATATAAGTTTTTGTTAGAATTTTCCCTTTTGTTATGTTTTACTTATTTTCTTGACTGTTTCCATGTGTGTTGTTGTATTTAATTGTCACAATTACATAGAGAGTCACATAAGAGATATCAACTATTATAATCAATATTATAATCGATTGATTGATAATTATCAATTAACAAATCAATATTATCAAGAAGAAATTCAATTCCGATTAGTTTGACTGAGGGCAAGTTTTAATGGAATTGATGCAAAGGTTAATTTCGGTTATGCATTGGAAGGTTATGCTGATTGTCTGATATAACTTCAGCAATGCTGTTTTAATCATTGTTGGAGTGTGCTGCTCCAATGTGATTGATTACTGTTATAGAGAAGTAGTTCTCTATAAAAAATATAATAAACTTAACTTTAATACAAATAAACTTTTGGTTAGTAATAATTACTGTAAGTTTATAATAGTTATTTACTTGTTTTCTCTATATATGAGTATAATATGTCTGAAATAATTCTAGTAATTATAATGTGAATCAAAACAATTTATATATTAAGTTCAAAAGTTAAAGTGTGTGGTAGCGGATTCAGGAATATTTTTCAGAACGCTGTATTAGCATGCTACTAAATTATTCAATATAGTCTAAAACATCTTATTTCTGGAAAACAATTTTTTAGTGTTGATTTTTCAAGTTACCTGTTGTTGATGTTTGTGTTAACTAGCCTATACATGTATCTAGTTGATCATTGAAAGGAGGTTTAGGTTAGTCCATTGGCAATATACTAGTAGAGCCAGGAGTGGGATATCCAGGCATCAATGCCCACTCTGGCCATCGATTTATTCATGACGTGGGGTGTCCAGTTTGGCACGTCTTTCCGATTTTATAGTAAATTTAATATATATATATATATATATAATAAAATAAAAAACGAAGGAAACACACAGAAAGACACAGACATAACTCACATCGATATTTCGACAATCGTCGTCATCAGGAGGTGCGAAGAGCGAAGAGCGAAGAGTCCCGCAGGAAGACAGGGCGGTACTGAACTCGGAAACCGCAGCCAGTACCCCACCACTTACCACCAAGCGGGGGAAGGGAGGGAAGGAAATGAAGAGCCAAATTAAGACGTAAAAGGAACGTAAAAAAGTCCGCTGGACCGTTTCTTTTAATTGTATATATATATATATATATATAACAGATTCAATAATATATCGACCGTTTGATAGAATAGGTGTGTTCTCTAATCGGGGTTCGGTCAATTTTCCAGGATAAAAAATCAAACTCTCGTTGCCAACGTTTCGGTTTTATTTAAAACCTTTTTCAAATAAAGGTTTTAAATAAAACCGAAACGTTGGCAACGAGAGTTTGATTTTTTATCCTGGAAAATTGACCGAACCCCGATTAGAGAACACACCTATATATATATCAATGATCAAACCACAATAAGAAAATAGGAAAACAAGACTAAGATCTTTCAACCGTAACACGCGGTCTTCGTCAGAGTCAAAAACCTAACTGGCTATATATATATATAAATATTAGTGAAGGATGGTAGAAATCCTTCTTGCAAACAAGTTTCTAAAAATTTTATGCCAATTTCATGCTTGGTTACCTTTTTTGAGAGTTTCTCTAATATCCTACATATATATATGTATATATATATATATATATATAGTTCAATATAGACAAAGAAACAGAGAAATCAAAAGAACACACTTACAGTCTCTAATTTTTGGTTTGAACCGTCTTCAGGAGAGATAAGAGAGGGAAACCAAGCGCACTGATTCAGAGACGGTTGGAGACCGTCTCCAACCGTTGGAGTCTCCAACCGTCTCTGAACCAGTGCGCTTGGTTTCCCTCTCTTATCTCTCCTGAAGACGGTTCAACCGAAAATTAGAAACTGTAAGTGTGTTCTTTTGATTTCTCTATGTTTCTTTGTCTATATTGAACTATTTTTGTCCGTTTTGGATCGTATTTCCAACGAAAAAGTGTATATATATATACATATGTACATTTTGGTAGCAGTCCTTCCTGTATATATACATTGTTAAAAAATAGACCGTATTTAGCTGAAACTTGCTTTTTTATAAGTTTCTCAAGTTTCCAGAATAATGAACTTGTTACTGTATCCATAGAATATAGTAAGTTACCAATCGACATGCTAAATGAACACATGTTTCTGCTGTCTTCAGCCATTGCTATATTCTGTGGATACAGTAACAAGATCGTTATTCCGGAAACTCGAGAAATTATGAAAAAGCAAGTTTCAGCGAAACATGGTCTAATTTTTAACTATATATATATATATATATATATATATATAAATCAACATATATATACTCATACCTCGATTTGACGGACCTCACTTTAACTGATTTTGTAAGCAACGGGTAAAATCTGTAGCTTTGTTCACGGCTGTGCCGGATCCGTGTAGCTGTTTATTCGGTGTTTTTCGACCTTTGTAGTCGTGCTTTGCGAGTTGTTTGTGAAATATTCAACATTTTTTTTAACCGTGGCACTTGTAAATCCTGTAGAAAAGTGGAAAAGAGTCAACTTAACAGTATCACAGAAAGTTGAGTTGATTAAAAAGTTGAAATATAGTAATGTCGGAAACTTCGGATGATTGGGAATATCGGACCGGTGTTCCCTCCGATTAGTCTCTTAAACCGAGGCATGACTGTATTCATCAACTCTGAGGAATAAATCTGAGCTTGTGTTCCCAGGAGAAGGCGGTTAAACCGTCGGATCCGAGCCTCTACGGTGTCAGGTCTTCGTAAAAGATCCCTACTCTAAGTACACTTGAGTTAGGCAAAATTTATTCTTCCAAAGTAAAACGTTCATTACGTGGATGACAAAGAACCTATATTTGGCCTATGTGTGTTCTGTTGTGAGACTACCTGTTTTGGTATTATTTAGCGCTCCCAGCTTATTCAGCCATATCGCTGAAAACAACAACAACAAAACAGACTGATGCCTTTTTTACGTGAAAGCTTTTTTGCCGCATCTCGGGAGCTACAAGCTCTAGCTTAGGATAGAGGCAAACAAAACCTCCGATATACGCCCGAGGTGGACCACGCGGAGGCGAGCTTCCACGACCCTACATCACAAACAAAATAAAAATCTTATAACAATTTAATAAAAGCAACGCAAAAAGGTCCCACTAAACAAAAAATATTCTTCTTAATAAAATTTAAAAAGAAGCATATTTCTTGATATTTTTTTGCTTCTAACACTTAGTCTTATACCACAAAACTGGAAAATACTTTCCCGTTATTTTAGGCTTTCATGTAAAGGAAAACAAAAGAAAAAAAAGAACATTAACATTTCTCATGCGTATTAGATCTTAGAGAACCGGTGTATTCAATATGATATGGACATTAGCCAACATGAAGGTCACTTGGGGGCAATACTGCTGTCCTCTTGCATCTTCCTATAGATGTACTGAGACGTACTGAGTCTGTATTTTTTAATTTTACAGAATCTTCTGTAAAAACAGAACCTTTCAACAGCAGATTCAACTTTATAAAAAAAATTATGAGACGTTAATTTTCTAAAAAGTTTATCCATAAAATGATTAGATAGTAGAGAGTTATATAAGGAATCAAAATAATATTTGTTTCCTTATAATTTTTTTTTCTTAAAATTTGAATGAACTTTTTTTAATTATAAAATTAATTTGTCAAATAAAGAAACCGTTCTCGATATGATGGTTACTGTATTTCAAAAGAAACAATAGCTCATGATGTTTCCAAGTTTAATTTTTTTAAAAAAAGAACAAATGTTTTTGCCATATTCCCCTGGTCATTGAGATCTGGGTTTGGACATTGACTAGAAAAATTGATGTTCTATCAGTTGCTATGCTTTTATGTAATAGCAGACTTCTGCTATTAACTTTTATTGTAGCCTTGAAATTATAATCTTCATATTGAATTAATTGTTTTAATAAAATAACTATTTTACACGAAATTTGATTGTTATTCACTCAGAAGAAATTATACAATTATAAATGGGTTTTTGAAATAAGATGGTTAAAGGTGATTCCAGTTCAGACTAATATTCATTTTAAATATGGTAGAAAAACACACACAAGGTAATTATTAAAGTCGAAACCATTTGGCGGGTACTGCAACGACATTCATATATTGTTCCTGACGAACTCAAAATCAAGCTTATTCATCATAAGTATACTCAAAAATATTTAGTCGATTTCGTGACCAATAGGAATGAAGTTTTAACAAATCAAGTTACTGCTTGACAGTCGTTTTGCATTCACTTTGCAACGTGTTTCAATCATTCACTGGTTATCTTTAGGCAAAGTTATGACCCAGACATTGGTCTATATAATATATATATATATATATATATATATATATATATATATATATATATATATATATAACAGAACTGGTCGGTTACTAGCCATTGGGTCTACAACGTGCTTGGTCTCCCTTTCTCTTTTCTCCTGAAGACGGATTGCCCGAAAATTTGAGTTTGTAAGTGTGTTTCTTTATTTTGTGTGCTACCTATCCTCAATTTTCAACTGTTATATATATAAATATTTGTAAATGTTTAACAAAAAAATTTCAGAAATATAAGTTCTATTTGAAGTATATCACACAAACAATAGCGTTTTATAATTTCACCATGATAATATTCTTCATAATGGTGAAACATGATGTGCCATAAATGATTTGTAATCATTTATGTTTTTTAAACAAACAGAGAATTTGCTGTACTTTTAGTGTATTTAGGTTGAGCAGAGTCAATGTTCTAATCTAACAAACACTTATGCGCTTTTTATTAAACCTATAGAGTATTTTGTAATGTTTTCCGTTATGTAGGATGTAATATATTTCTTATCAAGCCTATAGGATATAAAATACTCGTTAAATATCCCAACTCTTAATAAAATTGAATAATGCATAATTTAGGCCTCTCATGTATTATTCACTCAGTAATACTGCTATGAGTGGTGCAGTATTCCTCTGGGAATCGCAAGCTAAGGATGTTCTGACCCTTCTGTTTTGAAAAAAAAAACATGAAATTCCCGTAAGTTTTTCTAAGCAAGTAGTAATTTTTTCTTATATTTTAACAACACTTTATTTTATTTTCATTAATGAATGTAACGTCATTAAAGATATAAAACTATCTCATTTGATAGTTTTTATTTCTCTATATTTTAAGTATTGTTCATTATCTTTTATAAAAGAAGTGTGCTATTCATTTTAATCAACACTCTGCCATAGTATATGACAATTGCTTGGGGTAGTAATGGCGTGATTAAGCGCCTCTATTGGCATCTAACACTCAACTCCGACTTTCGGCCTTCATGAGGCTACCCTGTTAACCTGCTGTATGCAGGGACAAACGAAAGAGGATCAGGGGCTGGGCCTGACCACCTTCGTTTCAAATCCTTCCTAATCCCCAAATCCCCTCGTTTTATCTCAGCCCCAATCTAAGGTGTTTTGCGATACATGCCGAAGTATGGATGATGCAGGGGTTACTGTATTATGAACGGAACCTCAAGGGTACCAGGCGACCCCCTTGAGTAAATAGCCTTACTCCGGTATGCAGTGCTCTGACGGAGCGGACAAAATACCACCGATAGAGATACAGGGATTTTCCCCTTTATGATAATAAGGAGAAGGAAGTCCGTAGACCATCCTCCGGAAGCGCAGAAGGTCCAAAAGCGCTAACTAGTGGGAGCTAACCTCCCACAAGTGCACCTAAGGACCCGAAGAAGAACCTCCCGAAGAAATAGAAAGGAAGTTACTTTTTTCTGAAACATAGGGAGCCTGAATGAACATTATCAATGATGTTTAAACAGATACTGCAAAGAAGAGGAAGAAACACCGTTCCACCAGCTGACTGACTGTAAGGCAACTTTGCTGCACAGATGTAGGTGCTTCGGGCACTCAACAAAAAAACCATAAAAAAACTTTTACCCTGGAACCAGCAAAAATGCTGAGCTTCTTGGAGGCTTTGAAGCTGACTGCTGGTTTCCTTTAGTACAGAAGAGAGGAAGTACAATAGTTTTTTTTAAGCCCCACTGCTATAGTCACCCTCAATTAATAATAATAATAATGGCAATTGCTTAGTTAAGAGATGGTGCAAATTTAACAACCGAAATGTTAAACGCCTTAACTAAAAGAGATTAGGAGGCTTATAAATCAGAAATATTATTAATGAAGGCATGTAACTGGGTATTAAATGTAATGAAAATATTATCATGAAGTCTTTTGCGCAGCCTTTAGCAATAAATATCAATATTTTTGTATGAATAGAGAGCACGAAGAGATATTAGTAGACACTGGATGACAAAGTTAATAATATCAATGGAATGGTAATGTATGCTGACTCTATGGGAGTATAAATAAACGGGCAAGTCGTTTGTCATATAAGTAGTGAAATATTCATTTTGGTGTTTGGGGTAAAGGAAGGGTGGAGGTAGGGTGCGAAATAAAGATTTAGGACTGCTGGGACGCCGGCTCTATCGACAGGGCGAATAATTCACTTGGACCGGGGGTCTCTAAACATGTAAGCCGCAAACAAGTCACCTTTTACTTAAAAAAAAAACTTGAGCAAATCAAACAAAACTTACAACATTTACCATCTTTAACTTTACTACACTAACAATTACCCAATAGCAGTTATGTCTTAAAAAAAAGCACATCTCTTGAAATATCCTTACATTCTAATGATTCAACTTAAGTTTTCTTTTTAGAAAATGTCTCACATTTCGTTCATTTTAGACAAAAATAAGCATTTTTATTTTAAAAAAATATATATACGTTTCAAGATGAATAACTAAAATCTTTGCAGTGCGTGATTATTTTTAAAAATGAATTGCGTTTTAAGATAAATGATTAAGAACATTTCAATGTATCTGAACTTTTTATTTTGAAATCTGAATTAATGTATCTGAGAGTGATTATAGGCTAATATCAAATAGACTATTTAACTTATATTAAATGCTAATTAGAGAATATAATGTTGCATAGTCATGATAACTTTGGTTTGTAGGTGTAATTTAATTACAGTAATTATATATGATTATTATTATCAATATTATGACAAAGTGCGACACACGTAGTTACCAGCGTATTAATATATAGTGTTATTAACATAAAGAACAAAACAACAGGTTTTCTGGATGTATATCATTTTATATTATACTAGACTACTTGTGTCACTCGGAAATTATAACAATAGGTATTGAAATTAATACACTGAACACGATTGATGGGGATAATATTAATTGCTGTTTCTTGTTATTAAGACACGCAAACAGATTCTTATATGGCTCAAGCTTTTGATATAGTATTCCCAACATGATTCAAGATATATACACAGTATGTATACTCGTATTTCGCAAAATAAAAATCATTTAAAAGTGAAAAATCATTTATTTTATCATATAAATAAATAAAACATCAATTCAATACCTTTGCACTACTGTCATCAGCGAGCACGCAAGCCTCTGGGCTACTCTGGGTCCATGCTTTTATTTTATTACCAGTGTTTATATTTCGCAAATTTTAATTCTTTTTTACATTTATATATAATACATTTTCACTAATGTCATCGGCGAGCATCCAATCGACTGGCTACTCTTGATCCATGCCTTCATTATCATTGTTTATATTATTCAAATTTTAAACTGAAAAATTGTTTCGTTACATATATTTTTATTTATTTATTATATTTGTGCTACTGCCATTGGCAAGCGCGCAAGCCAGTGGGCTCCCTGGCTCCATTCCTTTAGTTTATTACCAGTGTTTATATTACGCAAATATTAAATTAAAATAATTTTTTTTTACATATATATATATATATATATATATTACATTTGCACTTCTGTCATTGGCGAGCACGCAAGACACTTGCTACCCTGGCTCCAATTTTGCGAATATAGTGATGATGTTCTTTTATTTAACATTATTCAGGTAGTAAATAACATATATTTAATTTCAGGTCTCTATCTCCACGGAAAATGGGTGAACAAACAAACAAACAAACTCACGAACTTTATATATAGAGATTAGATAATATAATTACAAACTTTGAATAGAAAGTTATAACAATGGCTTCAGTTGAGATACATTGCTTAATACTGATAGAAATAAAGTGAATCATTTGTTTTCTTAGCCTCATTTCGTGATAGCACTAAGGTCTGAGATTAGCCAAAAGTCAGACCCTTAGTAGCATGACAAGAGAGTTCCGTAAGGGTAGTAAATGCTCAAGAATAATGATTGAGGAGATTTCTCAACGTAATGGAAGTGTTGCGTGCCTAGATTCTCTAGGTTTATCATTATTTTTCATCTTTTTAACCAACACTAAATGGACTTTAATAAATTAAAGATCCTTGCGATATATTTTATCTATATATTTTTAAACAAAAATTTTTTATAACTTTTTCAGAACACATAATTCTAATTTAGAGCACTGAAATATAAACATAAATTAAAATATTTCAGAATAATTAAATACAAGGAAAAGATGATAATTTCCAATTGCACTATTCAAAATTTAAATTTTTGAATATAAGATTTAAAATTGGAAATGAAAATCTAATATATTAATTCATGGTAAGATTTATATTTGATAAAATGTGGGTTTATTAAATTAAATATTAATATCCAAAAAAAGATAATATTTAAAAAATTCAAGTTAAACATTTTTTAAACAAGAACAGTAGGTTTCCGGCATGCATATCATTTTCTGTTGTATTAAATAAATTAATAATAAAAAATCTGGAGTGGACTACACTCAACTTTATTATAAGTAAACATAATATAAACTTCTTGGATATATAATATATAATGTCTCCTTTAGGCATATTATAAATGTCTAAATGGGAGATGATTAATAGCCTTTCATTCTTGGAGGTAGTACAGATAGTGATTGATCCACTTATCAATATAAAAAGATTTCGCATAAACACGTGAAATAACAATCAATGATCAAACCACAATAAGAAAATGGGAAAAGAAGACTAAGATCTTTCAACCGTAACAAGCTGTCTTCGTCAGAGTCAAAAACCCAACTCAACAAAACCCAACAGTTGGGTTTTGAAAGATCTTAGTCTTGTTTTCCCATTTTCTTATTGTGGTTTGATCACTTATCAATATATAGCTTATTTTAGTATATCACACCACTGATGTATATAATATCATTAGTGTAACTACAGCAGTAATGACATTTTTGAAAACTGAAAGGTCAGTGGATCTCTCACATAATTTATCTGACCCCTTTCTACATTGATGATTTAAAACATAGTTTTCCATTACAAACTGGAAAATATTTATATTTTGTCTGAAAAATGTCAGAAGCATAACAGCTCCTTCTTGAAGAAAGAGTTTATTTTTCACACTTCATTATTACCCAAAGTTAATATGATTCATAAACACAAAACAATGTACATCTGATGTTAAGTTTTTGTTCAAGGTTGCAAAATGTAGATTAATTAGAGCATTTTGTGAGACAATTCCATCATACCAAAGAAAGCATGATAAATTATATTTATGTTAGGCGTTGATTTTTTACATGTAAGAATTTTATTCCTTTACGTATGAAGTATATATCGTATTAAGTAATTCTAACGTAATGCAATCAGTTATTGTGTGGTATTTACTCATTTTAGGGTAAAAAGCTAATATAATGGTCTCCACATATAAAAATTTAAAGAGGAAAAACAATACGTGATCAAAACGCGTTGTTTATACCATTAAATTTTTATATGTGGAAACCGTTTCATTAGCTTTTTACCCTACAATTGTATTAAATATTTATATTATATTAAAACATTTCCTTAAACCTTTAAACATTAATTTTATTTCAGTGGATTCACTCAAAAAATTTCTAAGTCAATAAATAATCTAAATATATGTAAACAAAATACAAGTATATCATCATCAGTTTTTATAAACTGATAAATATTATATTTACTTATAATCATTATAATAATTACTTATTAATTACTTATAATCATTTATATTTACTTATAATCATCAGTCCAGGATCAATAATCATTTTTTATTCATTTACTAAGTTTTTAAATTAAAAAGTAGCTTTTTAAATTGTTATACCGGAGCAATATGAACGTAAGGTATACGTATTTTTAAGAAAAACTCCAGCTGAAGTTGCAATAAGAAGGAAGGTTAAAGGAGATGAATTTAATTTCGTTTTCAGTTTGATATATCCAATCAGTTCTGGAAGATTTAATTGAATTCTTAAAAACAATAGAATAAATAAGTCACATTTACAAAAAGTAAATTTACATTTAGTACATTCCTAAATAAATAAATTTGATCTCTTAAAAAAAGAAGTTACGAAATAAATGCATATAATTTCATACAAAATATTAAAAACTAAATAACAAAATAATGCATAAATAAAAGCCTGAATCTGATTCTTGAAAGCGTTTTAAAATATTAAAAATAAAACCTGAACTATCGTCTAAAGAAAATCAATTCACATTATGTTTTCTGTGTTAGTACGCACTTTAACTTTGGTTCGTATTTAGCTCATATTTAATCTATCTATAATTTTATAAAGAATATATTGTTACAAAATTATCTATTTTTAATGTTTTATCACTTTTTCAATGAATGAAAATGCTTTCGTCATTTTAATTATCATACACAATGTATGATATATAATAGAAAAGCAAAATATATTTGTAAATTTCCTTTAAACGATTTTTTTTATGTTATATGAAAGGAAATTTACTGTTTGAGGAAAAAACGTCCTACAATGGTGGGACTGACGAACGCAGTTATTGACTGTTAATGACTTCTATGATAATATGGCCTGTATTTCGGCAAAAGTTCTGCCTTTTGTTTCAGGTAAAAAGAAATATATTAAAGCTCCACCTACTGCTGCGAATCCGGCATAGATAGCATAATCTAGATATAGTCCCACTGCATCTTGTATTGGGATGTATATTTTAAGTACTATGAATGACATTGTACAGATGTTTAGGGTTGTTATTGCTGATGCTACGCCTCTGGTTGCGTTTGAGAATAATTCTGCTTGAAGTGTGGGTAAAATTGCGGCTAAACCAAAGTTAGTGATACCAACAAAAACTATTATACTGAGGTAGGGTAGCCATCGGACGTATGAAAGGTCAACTGCGGTTTCTTCTGATAGGAAAAAGTAGACTGCTGTGATGACAAGGGTGATAATAGCTCCTAAAACTGATATCAGAAGAATGGGCCTGCGTCCAAAGCGGTCCACAAGACCTCCTGACAGTAGAGTCGCCACCATTGCCACTATACCAATGATGATAGTGCAAATATCTGGGTCTAACAGCGTGTCACCACTCTTTGTAAAGGAATCAGAAGCATAGCTAAGCACAGCCATGAACCCTACCAGCATCTGAGTCATGGCCACGATCTGAGTCAGGATCAACGCCTTCCTCCCAGCCTTCTCCATGACTACATCCTTCCAAGATGCCTTGTTCTTTGCCTCCTCAGCTATAGTGTTTGTCATCATCCCTAGCTCTTCCTCAACAGAGGCTTCCTTCTCTGTTCCTCTTAACCACATCAAAGTTTTAGCTGCTTGCTGTGTTTTATTTCTCATTAATAGAAAATATGGACTCTCTGGGAAGTACCAGAACGTGCACAGGAAAATCTAAAAAAAAAAAAAGAAAATTAATGTAAAAACATATTTCCAGAGTGTAACTTTAACAATACTGGGATAAATAGATGTTACATATTTCTTCTTAAGTTTTGTAGCAAAAATTTAGTTACTTCGAGTATTGAATCATCAGTTTAAAAATATTTATTCTCATCCCTTGTCAACTTTTGAACTCTTATTTTTTTTTGGTTCACAAATGTAAATTATTCATTAACTCCATGTTTACTGAAATATAAGAGTAAATGTATATAATAATATAACTTAAATACTTTAGACAAGTTAAATATTTTTTTCTTAAGTTAAGTACTTTAGATTCTTTGTATGGATTTAGTAGCTGTCTCAAGAGCTCAGGAGTGCCTTCTCTTGGAGGGTTTCTCTTCTGCAGAGAGATAGACCCCCTGATTCCAGTGGGCGTATCAGTTGGCCTCTTTGCAGTAAGAAGGGGCTACAGGTTACGCTGATTGCGTAAACTGGCTGTCAGGCAGGTGTTTTAGCCACTGACTTTACCTATAGCCATCACAAGTTTAGTAGGACCTGGCTTCAGAGTTCTACTCAAGAGCTCTTAAATACTGTTAGTACCACGGGGGCGAGGTTAGTCGTTTTGGGATTCCTCTAAGTTGTCAAGCATGCTCTTCGGTTGATGTTGGCTGTTAGTTCTTCACCCAAGAATGATAGACTCTTTAAGAAGTCTCCGTGTCAGAAGCAGTATCATCTCGGGAGGTTGTCCGCTTGGCAACAATATTGAGCTAGTCCCTCGACCCTTACCGTTGGTAAGGTCTACCCACTGGCAGGTACTCACTCTGGAAATGAGCTCACAGGGAAATGGGCACTTCCTCTTCTGGATTGGGGGGGGGGGGGGGGACGACTCAGTTCTGTCAGTAAGTATAGTAGTCTTAAAACTGACGACCTAGTAGTTGTCGGCCACTTATATGAATTTAGTATCTTCTCAGGATGTTCCTCCAAAGTAACAAGATAGAGCTAAACCTTCAACCCTTACCATTGACTAAGACCCATCAGTTGGCAGGTGGACTTGAAAATTTGTACTAACTTAGGTGAGGTCTGGTCCCGGGTTAATAGAGTACGGTGCAGATAAAGGAATAAGTTACATGGATCTTCATTTTGCTGTACCGTGTTGTATTTCGTCCCCCAGTGTAACAAGATGCGCGTGTTAAAATACTGTTGCGCGTAGTAGAATCGAGTTGCCCGCCTCCAAGTGGTCCACCTTGGGCGTCACCAAGTGGTCATGGGACGGCTAAAGTACAAATCGTACATAGGCAACCTGACTTGACTTAGAAGCGATATGGCTTAACGGCTCAGGCTCGCATAAAGGTCAATACAGGTCCCAGGTTAATGAGCAATTCCTTTCAGTGGAGAGGATAACCGAATCCTAATAGATCAATAGTAGTCCTAAAAACTGAAAGAAGCCAATAGTAGATCCTGATCATACTCTATGAATTTAACAATTTTCATATTTGAATCAGCAGTTTTAAAATATTCTTTTCCATTCCTAGTTAACTTTTTACTCTTATTTCTTCAGCCCAACAATATAAATTATTCATTAACTTTATCTTTGGATGACCAAAGTAAACATTGAAAATAATAGAACTTAAAAAACCTCTTAAAAGCCTTGGACTGAAAAGCGAGACTATATGAATGCTAGGAAGAAAAATAAAAAATGGTTTTGTTCTTTCCAATTGTTACACCTGTATCCTTTCATTTTTAGTGTTCTAGAAGCGTAAATTTTATTGATTCTTTTACACCCATTTCGTTTTTTCAAGGGAGCGGAATTACTGGCGTAAATCTATATAGGATGCTGTAAATTTAACCTGGCTCAAGTTTATTAGGGTCGGGATTCTTAACGAACACATGACATTGTAAAGGATCAGGACAGACAGATTTACGTCTTCTTTAAAGGGCGGTCGCCACATAACTTTATATTTACCACATGAAATTCTATAGCGATAACCAGTATTAGAAACTGCAAATCGAATAATTACTCTACTCATACTATTCCTGAACTCGACTATACATACCATGCTTGACAGCATATACATCATTACAGCAACCACCTCTAACCACATTTAAATCTTAAATTATAGTAGGTTAAATCTTATTATCTTAAATCATTACTGGTTATAAACGGTTTATACATTTCATTATAATTCTAAAGTATAAACCGGTGTAGACCTAATAATATTAAATTATAGTAGGTTAAATTTCATTATTTTGAATTATTACTGGTTATAACCGGTTTATAAATCTCATTATATTTAATTATTCCTGGTTATAACCGCTGTATAACTTTTAATGTTAAATTATATTATGTTAAACCCATTATCTTAAATTATTACTGCTTATAACCTGTATATACCTTCTAATCTTAAATTATAGTAGGTTAAATCTCATTTGTTTAAATTATTACTGGTTATAACCGGTTTATACCTTCTTTTAATTTAAAATTATAGTGGGTTAAAATTCGTTATCTAAACGTATTATAGGTTCTAACCGGTCTATAAATTTTATTCATAAATTAAATGAGTTAAAGATTAAGAATGTTCAACAAAGTAATAATAATAAAATGATTAGTAATGAAATTTAAAATAAACTGAATGATTCTAACGTTCTAGTACGTTAACGTCCGCTAACGTAGCTTTTTACCCTACAATAAACTGAATGAAGGTTAAGTTCATTGCTCAAAGTCTAAAGAGTCATTTAGATTAACCAAGAAGAAGATAACTATACACCTATTAAAATCGCCTGTAAAAAAACTATGTTAAAAAACATATTAGGCAATATTTTTTCAAATTATAAACCACAAATGCAAAGTTTTTTAAAAGAAGTGTAAATTATTAATACAAGAAAGGGCGTTGTAGTAGTATATTTTGTGTTTTTGGAAAATTTTTTTTGAACACTAAACGACTTACAATAGAAGAATGAAATTTCCTAAAAAAACTAAACATTAAATTAGTAACTAACAAAAAGAATTCCGTTAAATTCGAATTACGACAAAAGAGAATATATCTATATGAACTGAAAATCCATCTTGGAATAAGTATTATTCGCTTTAGTCACAGATTTGTTTATATTTGTGAAGGATGGACAGACTGGCATGGTTTCTTTTATAATAGTATAGATTATAACTAAAACATACCAGTAAGAAGAATAAACTGAATAAATGTATTAGTAAAAAGAATAAAGAGATGAATGATAACTTTACTCACAAATAATTGGTGATTACAGTTTAGTTAAAAATTGCAAACATAAACAGAAGAAACGCAAGTTAGTTTGAGTTAAAAGTTAATTCATGAACAGAATGTGAAACTTATCCTATCTTTGTAAAACACTTGTTCAACCTGTATGTGAGGAGAAAGATAAATTACAGGTTTTTAGTGTCTTATTCTAACACATGGATAGAGTCGATAATTCTGAGTCGATAGTCTCAGTTCCTGCAGGCTATGTTTAAATAAAGACCCTAAGTTACACAAAATAATCATTTATTACGATAATGAGAGGAAAGAGCAACTCTGATGAAAATGTCTACTCAACAGAATACAAATATATTTATGCACTGGTCGTTGTACCCAACTAAACTCAGAAACATGATTATATAACTTGCTACATCAAATCGATGACGCCTAATGCAATGAATTTCTTTGATAATGACCGTGATACTTCAGTTTTCGTTACATTATTGAAACCAACTCTCTTGTACGTATCTTCCAGTCAGACTGATGTATGTTAAAGGATTTCTGATGAGTTTTACACTCTGATGGTTATTCTCACGATTTTAATTACTATTTAATCTTTTTTTGATAGACATTTATAGGTTTATATATATATATAATATATAAATTTATATATATTATATATTTATATTTATATATTATTTATATATATTTATATTATATTTATATATATTATATATAAATTTATATATATAAATCCAGTCTTTCAACTGGACCCGGAGTCAGTTGGGTTTTTGATTCTGACGAAGACCGCTTGTGACGGTTGAAATATCTTAGTCTTGTTTTCCCATTTCATATTGCGGTTTGATCATCGATTGTTGTTTCACCTGTTTATGTGAAATCTTGTATATATATATATATATATATATATAAACTAGAATTTAAAAAGAACACATAGAAAGGAAACCACTGAACTCACTACTATATTTCGATGTCCTCATCTTCAGGAAAAGAAGTGAATCGCTCCAAAGGCTGATAACGACTCAGATAGGCTGATATACATATATATATATATATATATATATATATATATATATATATATCACTTCTAAAGAAGAAGTTTGATCACTTTTGAAGAAGGTTGAAGATGAATGGTCCTCCACCATCGTGCATGAAGACTTAAAGACTCCTGTGGACACTGAATAAATGCTCTCTATCCCCCCACCCACAACTTTCACTTAGACAAAATAGGAGTGTTCAGTTGTCATTTAAACACCAATATAGTAAGTAATATGTATATTTAATTAATATAAGTAATTTAAGAACTTGAAGATGACCCACGGGGCCGAAAGCTTGTCATAATAGTTTAGTTTGTGTAGTAGTTAATTAAATATAGATATTCCCGGTGAAGTGTTTTTTAGTGTTCCAGCCTTCTGAATGTCTTATGTTAGCTTGCTTTGGCAATTATCACCAGCACAAAAGAAGATCGTGAGAAAAATAGAAGCTATAAGTAGAAAAATCTTGAATGCAGAATCTCCGATCAAATTCAATACCATATGCTTAAAAGCGGACTTGCTGCCGAAATACACTAATATATATATATATATATATATATATATATATATTGAAATTCGAATATTTAGGAAACAGTCCTTCGTTAAGGGACTAGACTTAAGGGATTTGGAAAAGTTATCCAAGAAATTAATTAAAAAAACAATAGGCCGTAAATTCAATCTCATATATATTTATGAGCAAACCACAATAAGAAAATGGGAAAACAAGACTAAGATCTTTCAACCGTAACAAGCGGTCTTCGTCAGAGTCAAAAACCGAACTGATATATATATATATATGCTTTTAAAAATTGGATGTCTGTTTCCACTTTGTTCAATTTCGTCTTATATTTTTCCAAATTACGAAATTTTGTCTTTAATTCCGAGTTCAGCATAAATATTAAAAATTGAAAAAGGACTGCTCCCAACTTTTACAAATATATATATATATATATATGCTAAGATATATTATGTCCAGAATCTGGATGGCTAACGCAGAATGAGTACGTAATGTATGGAAGATAGTTGTTTATCTTTTTGAGTATTGTACTTTTTCATTGTTTTTTCTTTTGTTGTTTTTATCGTTTATATAATTTACTTTTATAAAGTATTTAATTAATTTTACCATAAATTAAATGAAAGAAAACTATTATTACAAGTTTGCGTTTTAATGAAGCTGTTTAAAATTAATTTACGAACAATTAAGTAATGTCTAATATAAACTTTATGAGAATTCTGACAAGATTTTGAAGTTATTAGGAGTTTAGTGAGAAGCTAACTTCTTTTAATTTGTCTGCAGAACTGCGTAATAATCTGGAGTTAACTTTCTCATAAAATATTTGGCTGGTCATGAGAAAAGTAAAAAGGAGTTGATAATTTAATGAAGAGCGATCTCGTTAAGTTTTAATTGTTATTTTCAATGATTCAAATTGTTGTAGTTATTTAGTTTTAAGGATGCAATAACAAATGGTTGTTGTTATATTTTTGAAGAGTTAAATAAAAAAGGAATATTTTAATGTCTAGATTTTTCGAATGAATGATTTACAATTTTATTTCATGGTTGGTTTGGTGAAATAAAGGAGAAACATAAATCTACTTAGAAGGAACAAATGCTCATATGTAAAATATGAGACTACATATATGGTGATATCGGCAAGGGGCCAAAGCAGGGCAAAAGAGGAGATTCATCACTTCGAACACAACTTAATCATGGCGTCCTTAGCATGAGTAATATTCATTAAAGCATGCTTCGCAAAGTTGAGAACTTTATCTCTGAAAAGTGCTTTAAATGCTTCACTAGCCTTGCCAATAAATCAGCTTATTAGCCCACTTACATCAGGCTTTAATAGTTCATAATTTATGATTTATATCTATCGCGAAACGAAATATCATTGATTCCTCTTATAAATTTCATTTCCATAAATATTAAAATCAAATATTTGTAACATCATAAATATAACATTACTTGAAAATTCTTAAAAAAATATTTCTTAAAATTATTTACTTCCAAGAGTACTTAAACACAAATTAACTAATTTACAAGTCTTATTATCACAGAAGTACGGTATATAAATGCTAAAATAACTTACATTGCCCTGTTTATTCTTTACTTTAGTTAATTACAAATTTGAAAATTTTTAGTACTTTTTAATTAAGATTTTTGTTCCTTATCCATTTCTGCTAATAGTTCATTCGTCATTAATTTATATTTTCAAAATATTTTTCATTATTTATCAGTATCTATTTATCCACTTTTTTATATTTATTTTTTATCCTTGCTTTCCCTCCTTACGTAAGTTCTCTACACTGATTTAGTATATCTTGAAAGGCATGACTTCAGTTGTTGCCTGTCTTAGGAACGACTCAGTTTTTTGTCTTTTTACCGGATAACAGAAAAATATATTTTTCTTTATCGATGTTGTGTCTAGTGTCATACAATTTCTCAAGAAGACACCTTTAAGTTAACGATTCGTCATATTTCTAGACATCTTCAGGGCTATATAATACATAACTCATTGCAATAGCATAAAATGTATTGATCTAGTAATTGAAAAAAAAAACAAGTAATGGATCATAAATGAAAAACAATGACATTAACTATTTAAACTGTAACGATAAGAAAATAGTAAAACTAAAAATAAAAGAATGCTATTACTTTTAAAAGACGACTGTATGTCTCCTGGACCAGCCTGTTTGTCCAATCGTAATTTTCACCAAGATAATTTCTTTTGAAGTAAACATATCTCAGCAGGATACCAGGTTCTGGATGGTGCAGAGTATGTTGGCTGTGAAGAAGGAAAGATTTATGTTTTCGTTGTTCAAATGGCTTCATCTGATGAAAGTTGGTCCCTGTCATCAAGCTCATCATCATTTCTAAAACCTTTTTATCTCTCATATCATTTAACTTTTTTTTAAAAAAGGCCTTGTATTCTCGCTTCCTTAAGTGCTTGAGGGGTTTGATTTTTCCTAACGCAATCATCATTATTTATAATGATACTTGGAATGTCCCACATAAAGATTACCCTCTTCCATTCATATTGTGATTTCATCATATATATATATATATATACATATATATACTTTAACACAGAGAAAAGAACACAGAAAGACACCACAGAAACAAACTTCGATATTTCGACATCCGTCGTCATCGGGAAGAAGTGCGAAGTACTCGCGTTGAGAAGCAAACTGCTACTCTGTATATATATATATGGTTACTAGCCGTTGCGTCTACAACGTGCTTGGTCTCCCTTTCTCTTTTCTCCTGAAGACGGATTACCGAAAATTTGAGTCTGTAAGTGTGTTTCTTTTATTTTTTGTGCTGCCTATCTTCAATTTTGAACTCTTATATATATATATATATATATATATATATATAATATTGTCATATTGAGTTTCCAGCTGTTTTTTTACCTTCCTTCTCCATTACTTCTATGTTAACTTCTCAGTTTTTACTTTGTTAGCTCTCTGATGACATACATTGAAAGGACTCAGAGCATTTTTTTCTATTTTTCTCCTTTTTCCATTGAGGTTTAAACTTCATTGATTGCATCACGTGTTTGTTGTTTATTGTGATTTTTCTGCAATATATATATATATTGAAGTTACAACTAAAGAACACAAAATACACAAAAACGGGGACTGAAACTCACTATTTTTGATCATTTTCGCTGTCTTGCCGTCGTCTGGAGAGGAGAAAAAGAAAAAGGAAAGAAACGAAGGAACGGAGACGTGAATCTTGGATGTTAGTTGTATAAAATATATTTTATACAATACTTACTAATACTTTCTATTAGTTCGTTAATTTTTTTTCTAAATTGCTGGTACATAACAAAGTGCGAAATCACAAGTGCACTTCGGATTCCTTTGTTTACCCTGACCTGTTCAGACTTTTGTTCCTTCTCCTTACCTGTGTAGCTTTTGACGTAACACTCTTATCTCCCCTCCTTCCCAATACCACACCTGATGTCTGACTTCACTTGAATCTGCTCTAGTGTGACTCTGCCGAATACCAGTCATTTTATCGTCATTATTAGTCCCATTTCTGAACTCCACACTAGATTTTGAACGTTGATTTTTACTTCACATGTTTACTGTGAAAACGTTTATATATATATATTTATATTGAACTATTTTATAGTTCTTTATTGAAACAGAAATTTTCTACTGTAAGCTAAGCTAAGCCTGCGTATGAATAATCACAGGACATCCGTTGGCAAACGCAGTGACCTTCCCGTTGCTACTCATGCCAGCTCTCACGGACTCAGTTCTAATGACTGTTTCCGTGTACAGGTCCTGAGGCAGATTGATCAGACTAATTCGAAAGTTACTCTGAGAGCTTCAGAAGAAGCACTTATTAGTCTTCTGGTCGGTAGATCGGCTCCTGGGCTTAACCTCAATCGTTGATTTTTTTTTTTTTTAAGTTGTTATCAGCTTTTAATTTTATTTTAGTTAAATGTTTTCATTTTTTAATTTTTATTTGGCTTGTATCTCTTTATCTTTCCTGTCTACCTTTGATCCGAAAGTTGGCTACACTGTTTGAGTGCTTCAGTTCGAACGCCAAGTCAGTCGTTATCAGCCTTTGGAGCGATTCACTTCTTTTCCTGAAGACGAGGACATCGAAATATAGTAGTGAGTTCAGTGATTTCCTTTCTATGTGTTCTTTTTAAATTCTAGTTTATATATATATATATATATATATATATATATCAGATGGAGGAGAATAAAGTACGCTGTCTGATAGCTATGCAGTAAGTATTTTGTTCTCTAGATATTGGATAATTGTTATGAAAAGCCGGAGGCACGTATCAGTTTTGTTCAAGAAATATCACGTAGCTTGTTATTAAATACAGAAGTGTCTCTCTTATATTTCAACAATTTCGTTCAAAAATGTGTTTTCCTTCATATCATGTAATTTATTTTTACTCTTTATTTGTTGTAATTGTTTTAATTCTTTAATTGTTCTAATTGTTTTAATTCTTTAATTGTTGACTCTCATGTTGTTTGGTATTGTAATTCAATATACTTTACGATACTTCCTCAGAGAATATTAAAACTCCTATCACAATTCTATTGCATTACAAATAAATATCTTATCAAATGACTATTCTGTTGGCAAAACAATTCTGAAAGTCATTTTCATAACATTATAAAATAAAATGAGTTTATGATTTGTTAAATACCGTATACAGTTTGTCTCGAGAAATCGGCTTTTAAATATGCAAAAATAGAAATATGTTCATAAGCTCTATAGCACAGAGTTTTTCAAACTTTTTTTCGACTTGGAACTCTTTTTGGTTTTAGTAACTTTCCCGGGAACCCCAAATTCTAATGATTTATACAATCATAATATAAATATTTTCATATGCTTTTTTTAAATACATAGTATGTATGTTTAGAAACAATTAAAAAGTAATATACTGCAATGTGCTTTTTTCGAATAAAAATTCAAAACTAAAAGATTTTAATTTTCATATTTTTTACAAGTGCATAACGCATACAACAGAATTACTTGCAATTTTAGCATAAAGTTTGTTTTGTAATCATTTTTTCCTTTATAGTTGAGAGTTTGATTCTCAAGTTAGCCCCAGCATTAAGTCTACTTCGGTATTTAGTTTCCATGGCAGTTTAAAGGGAAAGTCCAGTTTCACATAAGTAGGTAGTGGGAAATGGCAGCAATGTGTAAAGTGCTACTTTTGTAATAGCAGGAATCAGATAGTTCCAAAAACTGACTAGTGATTCAACATAAATATGAATAAAATTTTGACCACTTCTACGTATGGGTATAAACGTAGATATAAACATTATTCGGTTTCATGATTCACAAGAAATATAGAATAAATCCATACCCAAAAAAAATTTTTTAGAAAAATGTTCTTACTAAATGTTTTTCACGGAACCCCAGACAGTCCGTTAAGAAACCGCGTAACCCACTTTGGGAACCTCTGCTTTAGCATAAACCAATTCAAGTGAGTAGTTTGTAGCTGTATTTTCATACCAATTGTTTAAACTGTTAAATGTTATTTTATTTTTTAAAATTGAAAAACTGTTAAAAATCTATTTTTATATTTCGATATTTAAAATATTCTATAGTAATTTCACTTTGTTCTTTGGAAATCTAAGATTTTTTTAGAGTAATATTTTTATATTGAATATAAATTGTACTTTCAAGTGAGTTAAATTATTTATTAATTTATTTCCAAACTGAAAAATTGCTTTGAAATAGTCGGTTCTAAACTTTGCAGGTACATGGAAATCACAAATTTTAGTTATTGAAATGGTCTTAAATTGTCAGCTAACCCTCAGTGTAGGCACTGTGGCTCGGGGGAAAACTACGATGTTGAGCATTCCTTCTTCTTCTGTGCTAAATGAGGAGTGCTACGCCAGGGATTAATTACATCGCTGGGTGAGAGGTTACCCCAGAGATACTCCAGAATGAGGAAAACTGGACAAAACTCACGAGCTTTCTAGAGACTGTCCTCCGTCAAAAGAATAATCAAAGTGATTGGAAAGGACAATGATAATTCTTAGATGAACGAATGGGGACGACCCGGTGATTCCTGCTTAGGACTGACGGCACGGGCACCAAGTAATGTGAAAACTGTTTCCCTGTCGGATATTGCCAGGCTTTAGGATGTGGTTTTTTAGTGGGTCAGGACTCCGAACTCCACATACCCTCAGCAAATGATTTGTTCTCGGTTCTGATTAACAGATTTTTCCACAACTTATCGAAAAAACAAAAAAAAAAACAAAAAACCTGTCAGCTACTTGAATATCCAATCGAATACAGCAAGGGTATGATTTTAAAATTCACTAATTTGATTGATCTTATTCAGCATGTGCTAAATGAATTGTCTTTAGCACGTGAACTTGATAATATGCCTTGTCTTAAAAAAAAAATGAGAACCTAATAACAAATGAACTACACTTTTCGCTTTGCCACCATTGAAGACCAAAGACTTATTTAGTGATTTTAAGAAATTTGTTTGACTTATTTTTTTAATGTATGCTTCCTTTATTATTTTTTTTCTAATTTTTTTAATTTTAATTTTTCTTAAATTTGATAATGATTTTTAAAATTAGTTTTAAAATGTATATTGTTTATCCTGGACTCCCCTCCCTACGTACGAGTAAGTTGGTTAAACTGATTGAGTGTCTTTTTCAATGAGACTTCATTTCAGTCCTTATTTGCTTTCGGAATGGTTCTCTCCGAAACAAAGAACTTTGTATCTGATCTGAGCAGTCTAAGCATACTAGTGATTTTTTGTGATCCTTTTTTTTCTGGTTGAAGTTTTATTCATTTATGAACAGTTCAGGTTAAGCCCATTATCAGATCTTTCTCCTAGGAGACAAAAAAGCTCTTTTTCAGAAGCTGTAAAAATGATATTAGTATTGGAATCAGGAATCTGACTAAAGAACCTCTATACAAAAAATGTTATTGAGATTGAGTCTTTGAGAACTACGAGTAAATGTCAACTGATATGACCCCTGCGCTTACCAAGGGAAATAAGCAAGCTTGGCATTGTTGAAGCAAAACCCGCATAAAAAAACATCACATTGTGTCCAGTCCAATCGATAATGGCAGTTACAAGAAGCACAGAATATTTATTGAGAAATTGAGTAGATGTGATAGCTAAGGAACGATAGAATAAGACCGTTAATATGACAAATACTATTGAGCTCCTAGGTTGGACTTCTATCTTCAATTATTCTATAGTTTTATAGTCGATCTATAGTTTTAGCTGTTTTTATAGTCATGTTTTACTTTAAGAAGTACTATCCTGTTTTTTTATTGATTTCATAGTGTTATTGGAAGGTTATGATACTTAGAAGTGAAATAAAGCAGTCTTTGCATGATATTCATGGGCTCAATGTGCACAAGATTTTTCCAAATCCTACATTGATTGTCTTAAGATTTATGAAGTAAAACTTTGAAAGCATTGAAAACAACACGCTAACCAATAAACATGCAGGTTTAGGGAATGTTTGTATTAGAATACTGACGACTGGAGGTACAAAACAGAACCAGTTGAGTGTTTGATAGGAGACATAAGGGCCAACACAGTAGACTGATAAGATTCCAAGAAACAGCGCCCCAATGAAAAAGACGCTGAGAGCCCCTCTGAGCGAAGCCTCGCCTACTTCTCCCAGGTACATTGGCAGCACTGTGTAGATGATTCCCAAAGCTACACCTGGAAATGAATATTTCCTCATTACAATGATATTTCTTCTGAACAAAAAGTAAACAGGTGTAGTCATAATATACCCAATTAGGATAATCAAAATATTTCTCTTGTAGGGTATAAAGCTAATGAAATGGTCTCCACATATAAAAAATTAATGGTATGAACAACTCGTTTCGAACACGTAGTGTTCTTCCTCAGGCATTAACTAAAAAATACAATGACACCAGAGAGTTATCTGTAGTACAAAGTAAATAAGTACAAAATAAAATATTAATATAGAATACATTAAAATATAGTAATAATAATATTTTATACTATATTTACTTTGTACTATAGATAACTCTCTGGTGTCATTGTATTTTTAGTTAATGCCTGAGGAAGAACACTAACTGGTCGGAGCGCGTTGTTTATATTATTATATATATGTGGAGACCATTTCATTAGCTTTTTACCCTACAATGAGTAAGTACCACATAATAACTGATTGCACTACGTTAGAATTAAAATATTTCTCTTTCTACAAGAAACCATTATTGAATGTATGAAACATCTATTCAAAGCAAAATTAAGTGAACTAAATAAAACGTTAGTTTCTATAGTAGAAACGTGTGAACAAATATATCAGTCATTGGTCAGTAAAGACCAGTGGTTTTTAACCTTGTGGATGTACCGAACCTCAACAGTTTCAAATGCGTATTTACATAACTCTTCTTTAGTGGAAAATAAAATATGATTTTCTCAAATTAAAGTTATAGGCATATGTTTTTCTTTACTGGTGTACAAAATGAACCGTTTTTTTAATATCACTTCAAAGAACAAAACTAACACAGTGCATGAAATCACAACAAATTACATTCCTGCAAATCAGTGTGACTTCTGCTGTTGACCTCCTCGGCGGAGGCTCCGCCAAAACCCTGAGACCGACTTATAGAACCACTAGGGTTCGATCGAACTCAAGTTAAGAACTACTATAGGCCTCTTACAGCCGTCCTTTTGTTGTTTATCTCCTTTTTTTTATTTTTTTTAAATAACTTTTATATTTTCTAAAATATGGTTTCCTTTTATTTATTTTTTTGTTGATGACAGTTGAAACGAAATTCGAAACTATTATTGTTCATCTGTCTTATTACTGTATCAGTGTTAATGTTTAACTGCATATATGATCATAAAAAGATTTCATATAAACACGTGAAATAACAATCAATGATCAAAACCACAACAAGAAATGGGAAAACAAGACTAAGATCTTTCAACCGTAACTAGCGGTCTTCGTCTGAGTCAAAAAACCAACTGACTCGGACGAAGACCGCTTGTTACGGTTAAAAGAACTTAGTCTTGTTTTCCTATTTCTTGTTGTGGTTTGATCATTGATATATGTTGATATAGGTAAAAGCCTCAGAAAAAAAGACTTTCTAATCAATATAGAATAATATTTAAATATTAATAAACTAACTGAAATTTTAAAAAAAATACATTTTTTATTTCAGGTAAGTTGGTGATAGCAATTTATTGATCTTCCCTATATATTCTCATGATGTCATTTGGAACCAAAAAAGCCAAGACTGTAAGTTTTAGTCTGTTTTCATTTATGCACCTTAATTCATTTTATACTGTATATATTATACTAGATTCACAAAAAGAACACACAGAAAAGAAATCACAAAAACTCACGACTATATTTCGATGTCCTCGTCATTAGGAAGATAGATATGAATCGCTCTGTAATCATCTTGTCTTCGGAGCAATAGGGCCACCAAAATATAGTAATCAGTTTCTGTGTGTTTTTTTTTGTGAAACTAGTTTATTTACATGCTGGAATCGTTTCATTTAATATTATATATATAATATATATATAAATATATATATATTCAACTGTAACAAGCGGTCTTCGTCAAAGTCAAAAACCCAACTGAAACACTAGATGCAGGACACATCTGGTGAGGGGTTGAGAGGAGTGGGAGGGAAGAGTGGTATTTAAAAAGGGTGAAAGCGGAGGAAAGGACAAATGTCCAGAAAGGGATGTTTGGGGAAATGAAGGAGTACAGTAAGAAAGAGTAAAAAACTATCCGCTAGGTGTCAACCCTTTTAGAAGATGCTGTTAATATTGTATATAAATATATTATGATATAACTTATATAATATATATTACAACTATATATTAATATAGTTATATATTATATATAACTGTTAATATTATATATATATATATATATAGTAATATGAGTAAAAGAACACAGAAAGCTAATAAGCTGTCTACAAAAGAAAGAAAAATATTTGGTATAGTAGTAATTATTAAATTAATTGATAATTTTAAATTGCATATATTTTTTTATATATTTTTTTGTTCGTGATGGAAAATGGCTAGCTTTGCTAGATCGATATCCTGCTCTTAAAATGAATGAACGTATTTACCGAACTGTATATTCTGTTAGAGAATTTGAAATATTATTGAGAGTCAACTTGAGTGGTTCTCAAGTTGACATGAGTGGCTACTTTTCCCTAAAACAGTGCATCATTCTTATAATCATTAGAATTTCTTTAATATAAAATTAAAGCCCCTTGACTTTTTTATTTCTTTTTTTGTTTTTTTTTCCTCATATCATAAATATACTCGTATATTGTCTGTACATGAATTTTACTTGCTACAGTGCTATTATATAATTTCTAACAAGTATTATTTAGGAATATTTTCTTTCTTCTGTGCAAGTTACTACTAATAGAGGCCAGGTTAGCTCAATGACAACGTCTCGTCTCTGAACTGGTAGGTTCGGGGTACGATCCCCACCTGGCCTTCCAGCACTTGGGAGGTGAATAAATCTGAGCACGTCGTCCCTCGTAGAGGACGTTAAGCGGTTGCTCCTGAGCCTGTACGATGTCAGGTACAGTGTTAAAAATCCCTACTCTAAATACATTTGAGTTAGGAAGAATTTAGGACTTTCAATGTAGAATCAATCTCAATTGTGTGGTATCACAAAGGGCCAATGTTCAGTACATGTGTGTTCCCTTGTGTGATTACCTCTGCAACTTAACCTAACCTATTACTACTACAATACATGAAGTTGTATACTTGCCTTGAATGATTCTCATTATATATAGATAGATGACGTCCCTTGTGAACAGCACTAGTAGCCAAGTGACGATGTACATGGGTGCTACAGACAGTAGGACAGGTTTACGACCAAACCGGTCAGCAATAAGAGCTCCTGGCAGTGGGGAAACAAAGTTACCGATTTCAATCAAGGAGACAACCCAGGAAGCATCATCATGAGTGAGAAAGACTTCTGAGTCTGGACTTTGAAGTCTGACTAGTAAGGGTGTTACCCAGACAAAGGAGCACCCTCCGCAGTATGCACTCAGAGCACCTTAAACAAAAAAAACATGCACTTTGTCACCTACTTAATATAGAGTTTCGTCATGTTATATTT
Source organism: Hermatobates lingyangjiaoensis (assembly GCA_026182355.1). Classification (NCBI taxonomy): domain Eukaryota; kingdom Metazoa; phylum Arthropoda; class Insecta; order Hemiptera; family Hermatobatidae; genus Hermatobates; species Hermatobates lingyangjiaoensis. The sequence goes on along the minus strand of JAPFBL010000041.1, from coordinate 675,080 downwards.
CTGATCAAACACAGCTATTTATTTCGAATATGGTCTTAATTTCACAACTATAATATGGTTATTTATATGAGCTGTAAAATCTAAAACAAAGTATTAATAGGATTTATGTCAAGTATACTTATAAGGATAATCTAAAACAAAGTGTTAATAAGATTTATGTCAAGTATACTTATAAGGATAATCTAAAACAAAGTGTTAATAAGATTTATGTCAAGTATACTTATAAGGATAATCAAAAACAAAGTGTTAATAAGATTTATGTCAAGTATACTTATAAGGATAATCTAAAACAAAGTGTTAATAAGATTTATGTCAAGTATACTTATAAGGATAATCTAAAACAAAGTGTTAATAAGGTTTATGTCAAGTATACTTATAAGGATAATCTAAAACAACGTGTTAATAAGGTTTATGTCAAGTATACTTATAAGGATAATCTAAAACGACACAGAACATATAGGAATAAAATATAAACCGATAAAAGAGAGAATAGATATTATTTTCTCTGATTATTGAACCAAAGACGTTAAAAAAACAAACAAGTTAATGCCATATAATAAGTATCAATAGAATAGTTTCAAGTTATCATAGAGATAACTAAAAACTGGATCCTAATATTAAGTTGTGTAATATAAGTAGGCCAGTATCTAAATAATTATATGTTATTTTTTTTAACAACGATATTAAAAGTAAATTTCTGGCTTACAATTATTTTACATTATAGAAAGCTGTATATTAATATATTCAAGTGATGGAATAAATACTGAGAGTGTCTAGTGATCAGGAAAACGAATTCGATATGCAAGATACTGGATAGGCGAATGAGTGCATTGTATCTCTCTAACAGGTTTGAAGGAAAATATGAGATGCAATAGAGAAATATAACTGTTTACTGTATTATATATATGAGAAAGTAAAAATATAGTTTTTCAAGAAATTTAAGAGAAAATAACGGGAAATAATGCATATTTCAATCTGGGTGGAAATTTATCAACATTGTTGGTGAACCTAATAATACTTCCCTTCTTCAGATCAACATTGATTAGTAAAACTAATAATACTTCCCTTCTTCAGATCAACATTGATTAGTAAAACTAATAATACTTCCCTTCTTCAGATCAACATTGATTAGAAAAACTAATAATACTTCCCTTCTTCAGATCAACATTGATTAGTAAAACTAATAATACTTGCCTTCTTCAGATCAACATTGATAAGTAAAACTAATAATACTTGCCTTCTTCAGATCAACATTGATTAGTAAAACTAATAATACTTTCCATCTTCAGATCAACATTGATTAGTAAAACTAATAATACTTTCCATCTTCAGATCAACATTGATTAGTAAAACTAATAATACTTCCCTTCTTCAGATCAACATTGATTAGTAAAACTAATAATACTTCCCTTCTTCAGATCAACATTGATTAGTAAAACTAATAATACTTTCCATCTTCAGATCAACATTGATTAGTAAAACTAATAATACTTCCCTTCTTCAGATCAACATTGACTAGTAAAACTAATAATACTTTCCATCTTCAGATCAACATTGATTAGTAAAACTAATAATACTTCCCTTCTTCAGATCAACATTGATTAGTAAAACTAATAATACTTCCCTTCTTCAGATCAACATTGATTAGTAAAACTAATAATACTTTCCATCTTCAGATCAACATTGATTAGTAAAACTAATAATACTTTCCATCTTCAGATCAACATTGATTAGTAAAACTAATAATACTTCCCTTCTTCAGATCAACATTGATTAGTAAAACTAATAATACTTTCCATCTTCAGATCAACATTGATTAGTAAAACTAATAATACTTTCCATCTTCAGATCAACATTGATTAGTAAAACTAATAATACTTTCCATCTCCAGATCAACATTGATTAGTAAAACTAATAATAACTTGATTGCATTATCGAGATTATAAAGTTTAACAAAGTTGTGCTTTGGCATTTTTCAATATGCAATGATGTTTCCTGCTGGAGGGAGACACTGAGTTGTATTTTACTCACGAGGGTATATTAAGCAGACCGGGATTTTACAAAGTAGCTTATATATATATTTTTTTAAAGGGTTTTACTTGCACTTTTAGCCTTTCTGTGAAATATAGCTGTATGGGTTTTTAAAAGATAGCAAAATATTTTTTTATAATATGAATATTATCGCTGTTAGCGCTAATGCAGTTTTCAGGAATGTTAAATTAAACAATCGTACAGCTTCCCTACTCTTCTTTAAATCAAACTTTCCCACCTTGTCCATATTTCACAAAATATCTTCCATTAAAAACATAAAGTTTTTTTGGTTTTGTCGAAAATAAAGCTCTTTTTATAAAATTCTTTTAATTTTGTCTCTAAGATGAAGTAAATCACATAAAATATCACTTACAAATCTAAGTTTCAAATTATTATGTAGTCACTGATAGTAATATAAGGGTAAATATGATGCTGCGAAGGTATGTATGGTATGTACGTACATGCTGAGAAAGTATGTACATTTTAAGTGATGATCTGGTAAATGATCTGGTTTCAAATCATAATTCAACTGTACAATACAACTGCTAACATTTTTCCAAAATTTGAGGAACATTAAGGCGTTTTTAACTGTTTGATTAAAAAACATGTTAGTTATTCTTCCATGGCATAGGAGAATTATTCTTCTCCTAGGGCATAGGAGTTATTCTTCCATGGAAATTTGGTATATGCTTTTGACAGCAGACAATACACATTTGACTATATATCGAGTAGTTCTAAATCCTTTACAGGAAATTATGCTTTTGATATCAAACAATAGGTTTGATTCTAGGTCAGGTATACCTAAATTCTAAATCCTTTACAGGAAATTACGCTTTTGATATCAAACAATAGGTTTGATTCTAGGTCAGGTATACCTAAAATTCTAAATCGTTTATAGTTGAAAATTACGCTTTTTTGACATCAAACATATAGGTTTGATTCTAGGTCAGGTATACCTAAATTCTAAATCTTTACAGGAAATTACGCTTTATGATATCAAACAATAGGTTTGATTCTAGGTCAGGTATACCTAAATTCTAAATCGTTTATATTGGAAATTACTCTGTTTGATATCAAACAATAGGTTTGATTCTAGGTCAGGTATTATCCTAAATTCTAGAATCAGCTTTTACAGGAAATTTGACTGCTTTTGATATCAAACAATAGGTTTGATTCTAGGTCAGGTATACCTAAATTCTAAATCGTTTATAGGAAATTACTCTTTTGATATCAAACAATAGGTTTGATTCTAGGTCAGGTATACCTAAATTCTAAATCCTTTACAGGAAATTACGCTTTTGATATCAAACAATAGGTTTGATTCTAGGTCAGGTATACCTAAATTCTAAATCGTTTATAGGAAATTACGCTTTTGACATCAAACAATAGGTTTGATTCTAGGTCAGGTATACCTAAATTCTAAATCCTTTACAGGAAATTACGCTTTTGATATCAAACAATAGGTTTGATTCTAGGTCAGGTATACCTAAATTCTAAATCGTTTATAGGAAATTACTCTTTTGATATCAAACAATAGGTTTGATTCTAGGTCAGGTATACCTAAATTCTAAATCCTTTACAGGAAATTACGCTTTTGATATCAAACAATAGGTTTGATTCTAGGTCAGGTATACCTAAATTCTAAATCCTTTACAGGAAATTACGCTTTTGATATCAAACAATAGGTTTGATTCTAGGTCAGGTATACCTAAATTCTAAATCGTTTATAGGAAATTACTCTTTTGATATCAAACAATAGGTTTGATTCTAGGTCAGGTATACCTAAATTCTAAATCCTTTACAGGAAATTACGCTTTTGATATCAAACAATAGGTTTGATTCTAGGTCAGGTATACCTAAATTCTAAATCGTTTATAGGAAATTACTCTTTTGATATCAAAAAATAGGTTTGATTCTAGGTCAGGTATACCTAAATTCTAAATCCTTTACAGGAAATTACGCTTTTGATATCAAACAATAGGTTTGATTCTAGGTCAGGTATACCTAAATTCTAAATCGTTTATAGGAAATTACTCTTTTGATATCAAACAATAGGTTTGATTCTAGGTCAGGTATACCTAAATTCTAAATCGTTTATAGGAAATTACGCTTTTGACATCAAACAATAGGTTTGATTCTAGGTCAGGTATACCTAAATTCTAAATCGTTTATAGGAAATTACTCTTTTGATATCAAACAATAGGTTTGATTCTAGGTCAGGTATACCTAAATTCTAAATCCTTTACAGGAAATTACGCTTTTGATATCAAACAATAGGTTTGATTCTAGGTCAGGTATACCTAAATTCTAAATCGTTTATAGGAAATTACTCTTTTGATATCAAACAATAGGTTTGATTCTAGGTCAGGTATACCTAAATTCTAAATCGTTTATAGGAATATACGCTTTTGACATCAAACAATAGGTTTGATTCTAGGTCAGGTATACCTAAATTCTAAATCGTTTATAGGAAATTACTCTTTTGATATCAAACAATAGGTTTGATTCTAGGTCAGGTATACCTAAATTCTAAATCCTTTACAGGAAATTACGCTTTTGATATCAAACAATAGGTTTGATTCTAGGTCAGGTATACCTAAATTCTAAATCGTTTATAGGAAATTACTCTTTTGATATCAAACAATAGGTTTGATTCTAGGTCAGGTATACCTAAATTCTAAATCCTTTACAGGAAATTACGCTTTTGATATCAAACAATAAGTTTGATTCTAGGTCAGGTATACCTAAATTCTAAAACGTTTATAGGAAATTACTCTTTTGATATCAAACAATTGGTTTGATTCTAGGTCAGGTATACCTAAATTCTAAATCGTTTATAGGAAATTACGCTTTTGATATCAAACAATAGGCTTGATTCTAGGTCAGGTATACCTAAATTCTAAATCCTTTATAGGAAATTACTCTTTTGATATCAAACAATTGGTTTGATTCTAGGTCAGGTATACCTAAATTCTAAATCGTTTATAGGAAATTACGCTTTTAATATCAAACAATAGGTTTGATTCTAGGTCAGGTATACCTAAATTCTAAATCATTTATAGGAAATTACGCTTTTGATATCAATCAATAGGTTTGATTCTAGGTCAGGTATACCTAAATTCTAAATCCTTTACAGGAAATTACGCTTTTGATATCAAACAATAGGTTTGATTCTAGGTCAGGTATACCTAAATTCTAAATCGTTTATAGGAGATTACGCTTTTGATATCAAACAATAGGTTTGATTCTAGGTCAGGTATACCTAAATTCTAAATCCTTTACAGGAAATTACGCTTTTGATATCAAACAATAGGTTTGATTCTAGGTCAGGTATACCTAAATTCTAAATCGTTTATAGGATATTACGTTCAGGTCTTTATGTATTTTTGGACATCACACAAATAGTTTATATTTTGCATAGCGTAGACCTAAATTTTGGAAACGAAATTACTTATAGTCCATTAACTATTTTCTTACATCATAAATAGAATTTGTTGTATACAACATAGTTCTAAAGCCTTTATATGAAATTCGCTTTTCACATCAAACAATAGGTTTATTTCTACAATGCAGAGTTATGAATTCTGCAAAGGCTTTTAGATATTTTTTGACATTAGTCAATAGGTTTGGTTCTTCATCAGGTAGACCTAAATTCTCGTTTGTTAGAGATAATTAATATTTTTGATTATCAAAAGCATTGGTGTTACACAGGCTAAAATTAACATGTTCGTGCCTACTTATTAGCATATAAAGTTGAAAAATGTACTTTACCCTTACTAAAAACTAAGTTCTATTTGCTAGATATAAACTTCACCCTTTACATACAAACAACGAGAGATCATGAATACAGAAGATAGGACTTTGTACTTAATCTAGCTTTAAACAATACATATTACTTGAAGTGGAAAATGAATTTTTACAAATTATTTTATAAGACTTAAAGCATAATGTAAAATATAAACAAAAAAAAAATAATTGAATTACTCGCGAAATAAAAAAAAAAATATCTTCCTTTTTTTTCAAATTAAAACTAAAGTCTCAACAGGGCAATTTAATTTAAAATGTAAATAAATGTAAAAAAGATTGCAAATGTAATTGAGTGATATCAAAAGAAAATAAATACATTTATGTATGCAATTAGGGAGATTAAAATGCCCTTGGTTCTGTTTACAGTCGAATACTTGTTTATTGTCTCTGGCAATCTCCTTGGAGAAGGAAGTCCTTATCTGCTAATCTTCTCCAAGCTTAGCATCTGGCTTTAAATTATGTCAAACAATCTTGCCTTTACTCACACCTTTTAAAGAAACTCCCCCATTATTCTATTGCCTTATTCGAATTGTAGATGAAATTAGTTAGAAATATTCATATTGGCTGTTCTAAATTATAAATGGAAAACTTATTTTTGTACATAAATTAGATTAGGCATGGGTAACCTTTAGTCAACTGGGAGCCGTATTACAAAATTTCTAAGTAATCTCGGGCAGCATGGTAATTTCTGTGGTACTTGGATACATACAGCTTATATATATATATATATATATATATATATATATATACAAGACTCAATAATATATCGACCGTTTGATAGAATAGGTGTATTCTCTAATCGGGGTTTAGTCAATTTTCCAGGATAAAAAAAACAAACTCTCGTTGCCAACGTTTCGGTTTTATTTAAAACCTTTTTCATAGGCAGAAGTAAGAATTTTTTAACTAAGAAAATTAAATTTACATTATTTAAAGGAACAACAATGTAAATTTCATTTTCTTAGTTAAAAAATTCTTACTTCTGCATATGAAAAAGGTTTTAAATAAAACCGAAACGTTGGCAACGAGAGTTTGATTTTTTTTATCCTGGAAAATTGAACGAACCCCGATTAGAGAACACACCTATATATATATATATATATATATATATAGTTCAATATAGACAAAGAAAAATAGAGAAATCAAAAGAACACACTTACAGTCTGTAATTTCTGGTTTGAACCGTCTTCAGGAGAGATAAGAGATGGAAACCAAGCGCACTCTCTTTTGATTTCTCTATGTTTCTTTGTCTATATTGAACTATATTTGTCCGTTTTGGATCGTATTTCCAACGAAAAAGTGTATATATATATATATATATATATAATGCATATAAATATGCATTATATATATAATGCATATAAATATGCATTATAAATAATGCATATAAATACATACTGTTAGGTATATTAATGTATCAATAATTATTTAACTATTTGTTATTCTTATAATGCAAATAATTATTCATTTCTCATTATGTCATAATGATAATGAAGCAATCATCACAACCCAATCCCTAAAAGATTAGTGACGTCATATAAAAAAAATATTGCTGTTGAGCTCTCTCTTCCCAGTGTTGTAATTTTGTTCCGAAAGTCATTGTGAGCTTTTGTTAATAAGCGAAAGGCAAAGGAGTTTTTAATATTATGATAGAATCCCAGATATCTCCGAGGCCGCACAGCATCACGTGTCGGGCCGCATGTGGCCCGTGGGCCGAGGGTTGCCCATGGGCCGCATGTGGCCCGTGGGCCGAGGGTTGCCCATGGGCCGCATGTGGCCCGTGGGCCGAGGGTTGCCCATGCCTGGATTAGATGAATCAGTGTAAAAATCATAGAGAAAAAAAAATACAGGTTATTTATAAGATCGGTGTTTATTTCAGTGCAACGTAAAACAGTGTAATAATAGAATGAGCAAGTTATTCTACAGATAATTTGTTTAAATTGCTGAATAACACGGCCGTCTTGTCACTTGTTACTTGAGGTAAGATCGGGCCTAAAATATTCACCCCGACCCGACCCAGGCCCACATGTTTTAAACCCGACCCGAGCCATTATACGCGGTGTTCCAAAAGTCTTGACCCAATTTGAAGTTCTCATATCTCCTTAACTATGAATGGTATTAAGATAAAAGTTTTGCTATTTTAAAGTTAATTACATCAAGTTTTTTGTAAGGCTATTATTTTTTTATTTCAATTCAGACCCAATAATGGCGTTCTGTCAACCGGAAAAGGCGTTTTGTGTGCTTTAATTTGCAAAAACTGAGTCATGCACTGTTGTTCAACGTGAATTTTGTCGAAAATTCGGAAAGGAGCCACCATACAGGAAGTCTATAGTGAGATGGCATAGTAAATTCACAACGGATGGGTGCTTATGTCCAGCTAAAAGAACGGGACGCCCCTCAACTCAAAGCATGAATAACAGAAGCTGTTTCAGGCATTGACAATGCAATGCTGGGACGTATTTGGCAAGAATTTGACTATCGGTTTGATGTTTATCGTGTAACAAATGGTCCTCACATTGAACATCTTTGAACATTTCATGTAAAACTTGAAATAACAAATTTTCTGATTTTACCAGATGCGTTTTTATATCTTTAATAGTTTCCGAGATATTCAATGTCAAAATGTGGGTAAGACTTTTGGAACACTCCGTATACCTCGGGTTGGGTATATATTGCAGTTTATTTTTTAAATCTCGGTCATTTGTTTTATCTAAATTATTTATTTTATAAAAATAAATAGTTTACATAATATATCGTGTACATAATAGTATATTTGTGTATATAATTTATAAATATGTATTCATTAAAAAATAGCGAGAGAAAACCGAGGCCCGACCTGAACGTAACAAAGCCCGAACTCGGGTTAGTTCAGACTCGGGTTAGGATCATTCCTCTATCTGTTACCATTGTTCGTTAAAAACGAACAATGATGATACGTTTGAAAGATCTTAGTCTTGTTTTCCCATTTCTTATTGTGGTTTGATCATTAATAGGTTATGCATACATAAGGTCGAATTTACTTTTTTTCAATAAGTTTTTTATGTAACTTTTCTAGTCCTCTTAACAGTGATTTCAATTTTTTTAAGACTACGTGAAGAAATTTTTCTGAACATTTTCTGAAAAATATATTTAAGGATGAATATTTCCTTCAAATACAAACGCAAGATTATTTCTTAATGTGGTTGCTACAAAGTTTGGGGACGTTTTGTGGTTCTCTGAACCCATTTTATGTTAATTGTGCCTGCCTGTGCCTGAGTCGTTGTTTATTAAAAGTGTTATTACAAATTTACATGTCTTACTTAACATCAAATCTTTATAACTTGTGACCAACATATAGTTTTTAGTGTGATGAAGAATGAAATTGGTTTCGCGTACTAATTATGAATGAGGAAGTTACAATATTTCATTTTCACATTAAAACAGGTTTTCTAACCCACTGTTACAATAATTTCAGAAAAAATAATGTGTATGTTATCTATCGATGTAATATGAATATTGGTTGAAAACAATTTCAACAATTTTAGTGAAGTTTACAAATTAGATTATGAAACGTACCACGAATAAGGCTGACTTATGAAGTTCTAACTGCAACCATTTTGAACATTGTGTTATAGCAAATATTTGAAGTTGTGTTAAATTGATAGAATTGAGATAGCTATAATTAAGTAAAACATTTGAAAATTTCATTTTGAATGAATTTGAAATACGTTTAATTATTGTAAAGTTGAGTGTTGACCACTCCACATTGTGTCAATTAGTGTTAGATGTTCTATTAGAATAATAAGAGTCGTATAATAGGTACAATCTGAAAACAGTATACACAACTGTTGAAGATGAACAATCTATCAAATCAAAATATAATATTAATTAATATAAGATATAATACAATACAGTTGTGTGATTTTTAAAATGTTTAATTTTGGTGAAGGATAAACTTGTTATATTCGTGAATTAAATTTAAATTAGAAAATGCTATAATTCTAGCTGTCTGTACGCATGAACAAATTGCTTTACAGGAAGTAAATATGTACAGTGGCTTCATTCAAGATTTAGTCTTTATATTTATCTAAGGCTAATATAAAAGTTTTATTTACCAAAAGCTGCTGTTAGAAACTGTCTAATTTGCGATTTGGTTGATGTTTTCACTTTGACGCCCATGATAAATAAATGAATACAAGTTTAACAATTAACGTCACATTCAGCGTATTAACAAGTCAGATACAATGTGAGACTGAGTAGCAGCTAAAGCATCACTGTTTTGTGATAACGATCTGAAATCTACACTACTGTCTCGTACATTCTCTACCTTCTTACAGCCTGTATGAGTGTCATTTCTTTTTAATGCTCTATTTACACACGTGTAACTAAACAGAGTACAATGCTACTTACAATTACTATATGGTCTAGTTCAAACAACAGTCTTACTTTACAGTGTATTATAACAATACTATTTCAATTTTTTTCACCAATAATACGTTATCAATAAACAAAAACTATAAACCATATTACAAAATTATACAGATTGTACCTTTCTAATCCGGCATCCACTAGACCTTAGACTCGCCGGACCATGGAAAATACCCAACTATAGGTGATCCCCAAATCACTCTCTACAAGTGTAGCTGTGACATTGATGTACATTGATGTTGCATTACATGAATATATATATATATAACAGATTCAATAATATATAATATATCGACCGTTTGATAGAATAGGTGTGTTCACTAATCGGGGTTCGGTCAATTTTCCAGGATAAAAAAAAAATCAAACTCTCGTTGCCAACGTTTCGGTTTTATTTAAAACCTTTATCATAGGCCTACAAACAAAGGATAATAAGAAATCACAATTTAAGCAATATTTATTCTGGAGTGTTGTGCTGAGTTTTAGTGAAATTTGATTTATTTAGTTCCCTTGAGTGAACAGTGTTGAGGTTATTTGTAATGTTATCTTATTAGTCTAGTCGAAGGTTTTGTCCGGTTAACATTGTTGTTCCTTTAAATAATGTAAATTTCATTTTCCAATGAAAAGTTACAAAATACTTACTTCTGTAAGTATTATTGTTTTATGTATCTCTGAAATATTTCTACTTGTAATATTCATAAGTTGTAACAATCCATTTTCATATTGTGTATATGTTTGATGCATATATATGTGATTTCTTATTATCCTTTGTTTGTAGGCCTATGAAAAAAATTTTAAATAAAACCGAAACGTTGGCAACGAGAGTTTGATTTTTTTTTATCCTGGAAAATTGACCGAACCCCGATTAGTGAACACACCTATATATATATATAAGTATCAATCAATGATCGAACCACAGTAAATAAGCAGTCTTCATCAGAGTCAAAAACCCAACTGTTACGTTGAAACCAACTAACCAACTTGTTATGGTTGAAAGATCTTAGTCTTGTTTTCCCGTTTCCATATTGTGGTTTGATCATTGATTGTTATTTCACGTGTTTATGTGAAATCTTTTTATATAGAAGTATATAGAAAAACACATGCATGAGAGAATACTCAAGCATTTACTTTTACAACAAAATAAGCAGATAAACTGTGGAGAAAATAATCTAGAATATATCATGACCAGTAAGTGCTACAGAACTATATGAAATAACGAAATAGTCATAGAACTGTACCTGTGTCACAATGATGTTCACCTGTAAGTAAGGAAACTATAAAATAAGAATTGAAAAAGTAAAATAAAAATTAAAAGTGCACAAGTTTTAAGAAAATGATTGCATTAAAAAAGATAAAATTAAAGGAAGTAATTAAAAAGTTATAGATTGAAATAATGAATTATCAAACATACTGACATTCAGTTTAATGAAACAATTTAAAATGTTCCCATTTTTCTAATTATGAGGAAAATAAACTCATTTACAGAACGCTATATAGACCGGTGAACTTGATTATTAATTAAATTAGACGCAGTCATTTATTATGGCTATTAATCAAAATACAAAAGGGCATTACTAGTAACAAGCCATGCAATCCGACGCTTTGTATTTCTAGCAGAACAGTTTATGTAGTTAATCGCATTTCTAATTTATTTTGATTATCTTCTCACAGACTTTAGAAAATGGAATAATAAAGAAATTATTTTTCTAGATTGTCTTTAAGACTACTGCAATGATAAGTCTTGTATTATTAGGATTATGTCTGAATCTGTGTGGGTTGTGGCAGGTATCAGAAATGCTATAATCATTCTACAGGTAGAATCATTTGACTGATTTTAATTAATCATAGTTTGCAATCTCATTTGATATAATTATACGCCAATGTTACCTATTTTATTTCGTTATTAAATCACAATCATTGAAAAGTAACATACCTTTTCGATGTTTGTCATTTGTTCAGAAACAAAATAATATCTCTATTACATTTCCATCATAATTGTCAACATGTTAAATTGAATTTAATCAATTCACTGTTCATTATATCTAATAATTGCTTTACATAATACAAAATTGCGTGTATATCACTCCAGATTTTGTTTGCTGACTTTAAATTATTTTTGAATACCATATTATGTCTTGATAAATAAATTATACATTTTTCATTTTTTTACCCATTCCTTTTAGTAACTATCAAGTAAATAATAATAAATAATGAAGTAATGCTTAAAAAGAAATATAAATTATAAACAATGAATTCTTTAGATATTTTTCATTTTATTTGTTTTAATATAGTTTTTTTTTAAAATGACAAAATGGATTTTAAAATAACGTTAATAAAATTTAACTATAAGAGGGTTAAAATGACGAATCGTTGGAGAAAAAAGTCTCCTATCACGGTAGTAAAGTTGATGTAGGTAAAATTGATTTTATGTAAATCCGATGGAACGGTAGGTGTTGCAGAGCAGGAGATAACATTCACCCTAAGCCCCCTAGATATCCTGTCTTCGGATTATTGCTCTTATGTCGCTAGCTTGCGATGTTTATTCTTCAGAACCAATTTTATTATATGGCTCAATTATTGAAACACACATTAATTTTCTTTTGTTTGTTATAGAAAATGATGCAGTTTTAAAACACTTTCTCATACTATAGTCACTGAAGTTATCAAAGAACTAAAATTTATTAAAAAAAATTAAACTCCATAACACTTCAAACTTCCTGACCATTGTTCTAATGTGACTGGGTGATTGTGGGTGAGTGTGTTAGCATTGCTTGTTACCACGATACGGTCGAGAATCTTTGATAAATCAAGTAGATATTTTACACCAAATTGGGCCCAATAGAGTAGATGATCCCTATTGTTTGTGAAGAATTATGCATGACGAGAAACTCACTTTTTTTTTGCCAAAAACCGGTTTTAAAAATTTTGTTTTTCTCCTAAACTGCTGATTTTAGATTTTAAAATTTTGGCATTATCTTTGTGGTAACAAATGGAATAAACGAAAAATATATTCAGAATTTTAAAACAACGGGAAATATTATTTTTCAATATAATGTAAAAATTTTTACTTATAATTCAATCTCAAAGCTTATGAGACCATTACAAGCCAAACCGTTTGACGGATCAAAATGAAACTATTCCTAATAATAGAACATTATGTGGAAAATGATTTGAGATAATTTTTTTCAAAATTACATCACCAAAAATGGGTGTTAAAGTGCGATTTTTTGTTTTCAGAAAATGTTTTTTTGACGCTAAACGGCTCATTAAAAAATCATAAAAATTTGGCTAACAATGGTACAAAAAATTATCAATTTATAAAAAAAAATTCATGAAATTTTGATCACGGCAAAGAGCAATAAAGCTATAAAAACTGTTTGTTTATCCTAGATCACTTGCTATACTTGTCGAATTTTTGATATTTTTTACATTGTTTACATTGACTTAGAATTTTTTTGAGCGTATCCACTAATATAAAATTGATGTTTATAAAGGAAAAATTTAAATAATTTATTGACTTCTATGAGATATAAGAAGAATAATATTTTTACATGTAAAAAAAAAACACCGCCAATAAACAAATAAATTTCCTTTGTCTTCCATGATATTATGGATTTGTCTCATAAAATGCTTTAATAAATCTAAGTTTTGCACTCTTGAGCAAAACTTAATATCAGTTACAATTACATTATAATTGTGAATGTAGTACCTTTCCATGTTATTGAAATGTGACGAATGGACTCTTCCCTCAAAAAGAGGATTCTATTAGAATTGGACTAAAATTGTATCGTATGGTAAGAATAATGCAAAAGTCTTGTATCGTTTATGTATACAAAAATAAAGATAATAATATTCGCAAGTTCTAAAATACGTACTCGTATTCCGCTTATGGTTTATATTTTGTGCACTAATATCCATTTGCAGAAATAAGACTAATGGCATTTCTTTAAAGGAAGTTAAGATGGGTTACATCAAGTCACGTGCCAACACAATATTTTGTTTCTCAAAAGAGCTGAGTTATCCTTCAACTCTAACTGGTTGTCACCGTTTTTAATTTCACTCTCTACTAAATCTGTGGCAAAGTTAACCGATTTAGACTTTCACTTATATACAATTTTTTTTTTCAATTTAATATAGTAATGGGTAGTATTATTAAACAAATCGTCAAATAGTATATTTTTGTGCAACATCGTTTGAATTAACTTAACTCTAAATCTAAGAATGTACCACAACAATGAATTAAAAAGGGAAAACAATAATCTGAAGCATTGCCAGTAACACTCATAATGGTTTTGTTTTATGACGAAAGAAGGAAAAAAAATGTTGTTTTTTTATTTTTATTAAGGAATATGCGTTCAGGCAATCTATTTATCATCAAGAAATTGACTTTGCCAAATTGTTATCAACATTGAAGTTTCAGAGTTCAACAGCCAGTTTTAGCATTGTGGCAACATGCTCTGGGTTTAATACCCATTTTGGTAAATAAATCTGAACACGTCGTTCCTTTGAGAGGATGTTAATCCGTCGGTCCCAAGCCTATATCATGTCAAGTACTCATTAAAGATTCCTACTCTAAACACATTTGAATTAGAAAAAAATTAGAATCTCCCAATATAGAATCAACATCATTATGTGATATCACAAAGGACAATGTTCAGCCCATATGTGTTCTCTTCTGGCACTTTCACTGCTACCTGAATGAAGGCTGGATAGAGTTTTTGTATCATCATTTTCATTTCATTTGATAATAGTCATTATTTCAGGATGACAAAATGTTATACAATGTATGTAGAATCTATATATGTAAAAATGAATGTATGTCTGTTTGTTTGTACTCGATAGATTCAAAAACCATACATCCAATCGCCGTAAAAATTTAGGAAATTATTAGGTTTATCCCCGGGAAGGTTTATGTAAAGTTTTTTTAAAAATCAGAGTTATGGTTAGGTAATATCCCAAAAATATTACAACAGATAAGGTTTGCTGTATAACCTGTTTGTTTACAATTTGACTTTAATTGGTAATGGCAGCCGCAGGTAGGTTATTATTTATGATAATATTTCCACATGCTTTGTTCGATTGGAAATAACCAGGTACCAGAAATTTTATTATTGTTTTCAGATTGATATTAAAGACAATTATTGTAATTTTATATCGGTTTCTTATTAACTTTAACAAAGCTTTAGCTATTATCAATAGTTTGCAATTAACTTTTCATATCTAATTGGTTTAACTTGCTTTAAGCATTAAAGAAAGTTATGGGTTAAATAATGACTTTAAGTATGCATGATAGTATTACGAATAATAATGATAGTATTTGAACCATTAATTCTAATCTTAAAAGGATAGTTAAAGTATTAAGTTTAATGGATGTAAGGCTTCTTTATTTATTCCTGATTGATTAATTCGTTTGTTTAAAATATTTAATTGTTAGTAATTAGTATCCGGTTCTACTCCATATAGGCAAAATGATAAATTATTATTTATATATCGATGATATCTAACTAGAAGACGTTTTATTTCTTTATGTATTGTTCGGCAAAAAATATTCTTTTTATTATTTGTTTAATCTAATCTATCAACTACCAATTGTATTAGACAAAATGTGCTATTTATAATCAGTGTTTGATTATATATTTTTTGCGTAATCTATAATTTTAATTCTGTATTAATTTCGTTTATCTCAAAAAAGTTAAGTGTGACGGAACTATAGAAAATTTAAATTGTTTTCGTTATATGTAATTTATTATTAGAGTTGGAATTAAATTGTTTTCCGAGTAAAGGCGGGTAGGTCAGCTAGTATTTTATGAATTTTAACTATAAGTTATTGATTATGAAGTTATAAAAGAGTTGATAAATCAATAATAAGGCTGGATGTCATATAATGATATTGATAAAACTTATAATGGATGTTTTAAAAGAAGGTGATGAAAATAAAGTTGGTTATCTGATACTAGCTGATCCATACTCTTTCGGTTGATTTTGTTTTGTATAAAAAAACACAGACTTACGAGGCAGGAGGTTTTAAAACCCCTCCGAGAGAGTTATTATTCCTTGATAACGCCAATTTTACCAGAAACACTTTTGATGAAACAATAATGTCATTTTGCGTCTATATGATATATTATGTATCGATCACTGCTTTCTGTTTTCTCATTTTTATGAACATATAAGAAAACTTATCTCGGAAAAATACATAAAGCAACTTAGTTTTGTATGTGTTGTTTCAGTAAACAGACCGACTTACTCCTTATGAGTGGTAATTAATAAATGTTCTGATGTTTTATTTTCTATGGAATGGTTATAAAAACAAATTTAACAAAATTATTTATTTAACATGAAGAACATATCAAAGTCAAATATTTAAATAAATATTTTACAATAAATTATAATATAAATTACAGCATGTTTAAAACAACATTGTCATATGTACACTTATATTAATATTTACAGAAAAATACAAATCCTATAATTATTTTTTTCTTTTTTTTATAACAGTTCTTGTATTTCGGCAAATGTTTTTCCTTTTGTTTCTGGTAAGTAAATGTTTATTAAAATGAAACCTACGAATACAAATCCAGCGTATATTGCATAGTTGAGGTAGAGTCCTATTTCATCTTGAATAGGGATGTATAGTTTGAGAATAATGAAAGACATGATGCATATATTAAGAGCTGTAATGGCTGAGGAGATACCACGAGTTGCTGTTGAAAAGAGCTCAGCTTGAAGTGTTGGTAGAATAGCAGCTAAACCAAAGTTGAGTATGCCAACGTATAGAATCAATGATAAATAGGGAACCCAATTGACGCTTGATAGGTCAACGGTTGTTTCTTCTGAAAGGAAAAAGTAAACAGCTGTAACGGCTAAAGTTATACATGAACCACCTGAAGAAATCAGAAGAATGGGTCTTCTACCAAAACGATCAACAAAAACAGCTGATAGAAGAGTGCTTATCATTGCTGTAACACCAATAATGATTGTACATATATCAGGATCTATAAGTGTATCTCCACTTTTGGTAAATGAATCCGTTATATAACTAAGGACTGCTGTAAACCCACCCATGATCTGAGCCATTGCAACAACTTGAGCTAAAATCACCGACTTTCTTGCAACTCGATTTGAAAAGATATCTTTCCACGATGCCTTTGATTTGGCTTCTTCTTGAATTGAGCCTAAAATCATGGCCATTTCATCTTCAACAGCCTGAACTTTGGACTCTCCTCGCAACCATGCCAATGCTTTGGCTGCCTTCACCTCCTTACCTCTCATGAGAAGAAAGTACGGACTTTCTGGAAAATACCAGAAAGTGCACATATACACCTGAAACATAAAATATATTGTTATAAAAAAGAAACGTAATTGAGCATATATTTGTTTTAGATAGAAATAAATAAAGCGAATAAGATTCATCTTCTTTAAATGTTAAAAAAAATTGTTATAACTAACCAGTGATTTTGGTCTTCTCAATATCTGGTACAACATGAGAAAGTACATTGCGTTTTGAAATCACATTATTTTTAAAATCCTTTGTTAAGTTCTAGAGGTTTTTTTTTTGTTATTTTCTTATCATTTGTCTCGTAACGATGCTCAAGATATAAATTTTAGTTATGATTTCTAGAATGATGCACAAATAAATATATGATAGTTTAGGTTGCAGTATTGTGGTAGTCCCACGTAGGCCGAGCATTGGCTCTTTGTGATACCACACAATGAAGATTGATTCTACAGTGGGAGTCCTAAATTTTGCCTAACTCACGTGTATTTAGAGTAGAGATATTTAACTAGTACCTGACATCGTAATGCACGGGACCGATGGTTTAACGTCCTGTCGATAACAGATACCTGCATAAACTCTGTTCCACATATTGAAAGTTTGAAATTTTGCTAATTGTTATGCTATAGGTTTTTATATAGAGCTACTATAGAAAAATTGCATGCAAAAGTATAGACCCCAGTGAATTTAAAATACGTATTTACAAATTTTCTGAACTGTTGATTTTGCTTGTGGGCTTGTCGTTTTCTTAACTACTAATGTGTTTTGTTAAGTTTCTTGTAGGTTTTTTTTTCTTTTTCTGTTGTATACTGAAGAAAGAAAGTTTTTAAGAATATGGTTGTGCTTTCCTGACTTGAGTTAGTGTGTAGCATTTTGGAACAATCCCTGTGTGAATGCCAGGTTTTATGACTAATGTATAGCCTTCTAACCTGTGCCAAGTCAGCGTGGAATTGTCTTGAAGTAGTGCCAAGTGTTTTGCACTAGTTCAGAGGTTAGCCTCTGGACTGGTAGGTTCGGGGTTCGATACTCACTCTGACGAACGATTTATTCACGTGGGAGGTGAGTAAAGCTGAGCATGTTGTTCTTGAGAGAGGATGTTAAACCTGTTTTGACCTTAGTGTATCTCAGCCTTTAGGTAATTGCACAAGTGCGGCTCTTTAGCCATTTCAAACTCTAAAAGTTCGAAGTACCCGAGATAGACCTCATGAAGTCAGGACACAGACCTAGTAGTTCCAGATCTTTGATTACTATGCTACTGTAACTTGGACTTTAAGTAATTCATGTCGGATATTAAGTTCGTCTGTACAAATAACGTCGTATTTGCGATCACGTGGTCTTATTGGTCATACATAGTTCTCAATTTTTTTAGTAGTGAGTTGAAAAAAAATAGTCAGTGGATGAAGTAATTGTTCAGTGAAATTGAGGAAGGTTGTTGGCAGGATTGAGAGCTTGTACAAGGAGGTTTGGATAAGTAGGTAGTTTGTTGTCTTCATTGGTAGTAAGTCGGGTGATGTAACTATCTGTGGATTCCATTTTCAAATCATGATAAATATGCATATTTTGGCCCTACCAAGGAGCACTTTATATCTTACCGGAAAGGTCGAAAGCCATACTTAGAAAGTTAGAAAAATTCACTCGCAAAAGGACAAAAATAAAAATTGGCATAATTTTTAACAAAATATATGTATCATATATATATATATATATATATATATATATATATATATATATATATATATATATATATATAATTAAAGTTACAGCTAGAGAACACAAGTGAAATCAGACGGTCCAAACGGACAAATAATTAAAGTTACAGCTAGAGAACACAAGCTTTTTGAAATCAGACGGTCCAAACGGACAAATAATTAAAGTTACAGCTAGAGAACACAAGCTTTTTGAAATCAGACGGTCCAAACGGACAAATAATTAAAGTTACAGCTAGAGAACACAAGCTTTTTGAAATCAGACGGTCCAAACGGACAAATAATTAAAGTTACAGCTAGAGAACACAAGCTTTTTGAAATCAGACGGTCCAAACGGACAAATAATTAAAGTTACAGCTAGAGAACACAAGAACATATACAAGAGAACATGTATATATATATATATATACATGTTTTTTGTAAAGTATTTATACTTAGATATTATATAGTTATATAGATGTTTAAATTTCTAGTATTAGCAAGTGAAGTTAAAAACACCCTGAAGATGATCAACGATGACTGAAACGTTGGTGAATAGTGTAAGAGTGAATATAGTTAACAATGAGTTTGGAAGATAAAACTTTTGGAGAATTATTATTTTATAATAATTTCATAATTTTCATATCCCGGAAAACTTCAGAACACTGATTAGGAAATTAGAAAAGTTAAAGAGAAAAGAGACGAGAAATTGTTTAATGAAATATATATATATATTGTGCAATCAACACGTTTTCTTTTCTTATATTTATTATTATTATTCTTTTCTTTATTTCTAACTAACTATACCTTCCCTATTAATTCTTACTCTCTTTTTACTCTTTATTTAATATATCTTTTCTAGTTTATTATTATTCTTAATTATTATTATTATTAATTATTATTAACATTATTATTATTATTATTATTATTACTATTAATTTAATCTTTATTAATCTATGTATTACCTATTAATCTGTTTACACTATTGACCTTTTAACTCTTTTATTCATATCTTTATTGTACTTTTCTTTATTTCTAATTATACCTTCCCTATTAATTCTTACTTTCATTTAATCTATTAATAGCAATGACTAAGTATTAGCCATTAGTCATCGATTTTAATTTAGCATATCACTTGGCCAACTCCTTTTCCAGTTGAACTTTGTTAGCGGGAGGTTAGTTCGTAGGATCGAATCTCTCTGTCTTAAGATCGTGAATGCCGAGACTGCGGTTAATTTTAATGATACCTGTTTAAAAGAGGATCTGCTGCCTATTTATACAAATATATATATATATATATATGTAAAATTCTATTATTATATGTAAAAATAAGAAATACTGTACAAAACATGAAATACAATATAGATCATGCTATAATTAAATAATAATAATAAAAAGAATTGTACTTACGACAGGGGGAACAAAACAAAACCAAGTAAGCGTGTCATAGGAGACGTAAGGTCCAATCACATAAATGTAAAGAATTCCCAAAAACCAGGCGCCGATGAAGAAAACACTAAGAGTTCCACGGAGGGATGCGTGGGCCACTTCTCCGATGTACATGGGCAGAACTGTGTACACTATGCCTAGAGCGATTCCTGCCAACACAGCCTAAAGACGTGTATCAAATGTCACACACATACAATAAAAAGGTGAATATCAATGAAACCAGTGGTGGGGTTCAGCAGGTTTGCTTGAACTGGTTCCTAAACGGTCACATAAATGGTACCAAAATTTCGTAACCTTTGACAAGTTCAAGAATATAGCTTTTTCTGAAAAATGCAAGTTTGTGAATTTACCGAGAGAGAAGCTGCTTGACTCTATAGTTTATAACATGTAGAAGAGGCTAATAGATTCAAATCTGGTGCATGAGCTTATAAACTTGATAGAACCTCATTCATGGAATATTGAAGAGATTACTGTACTATGTATGGAAGGGGAAGAAAAGCTTGGTAGATTCGAGGAAATTTTCTTCCACAAGATTAATATCAATGACTTTAGAGACTATATAGAAGATTTAATATAGAACTGTGAAAATCATACTATGCCACCAAGTACAGTAGTACGTCGGTTTTCGACCTCCTCACTATTCGAACAATTCGGTTTTCGACCAAAAAATTCGAGCTAAAAATGCTTCCGAATTCGAACAGATTTCGGTGTTCGAACACTCGGGCTAGGAACCGAAAATAGCCGAGTGGAACCGAAACGTACGCAGCGCACCCTGTATGCCATCATACCTCTGTTCAAAAGCTATGTAAATGATACAAAATGGTTTATATTACTTCTTTTTATGTTTATTCTATATTATGTACACATTTAGGTCTTTAATGTTGTTTAGATACACGTTTTTTAATTGTTTAGGTATTTTTCTTTATGTAAAACGGATTAAAATACTTACCATTGTTTCTTATGGGAAAAAATGTTTCACTTCTCGAACAAATCGGTTTTCGACCAACAAACTCGAACGAATTATGGTCGACAACCGAGGTACCACTGTACTAGAAAGGCCAAAAGCATTTAGAAGTGCTATAGCTGTCAGTTCAGCAGAGGCTGAAATAAGGTAATCTAAAATGAATGTCATCTATTCAGATAAAAGAAGTAAATTACTTGTAGAAAATGACATCGACTTGATGACTATAGATCTGGTTGGTCTACCACAAGAAGAGTGGGATCCTACATCATCTGTGAAATTATGGCTACACGAAAATCATTCTGCTGATGACAGATGTGTTAAAAAAGGAGTGAATGACAAATAAACTTGTCATTAAGTCGTATTTGATTTCTTTTTCAATTATTCTATATATATATTTATATTAGTGTACTTCGGTAGCAGTCCTTCTTTTATACATGATTGGTTAAACACGACTGAATATTGTCGGTCGATGATCTTCTTCTCCAACTTTTCAAGCTTGCGAAATATATATATATATATAGTAGATTAATAATATATCGACCGTTTGATAGAATAGGTGTGCTCTCTAAATTGACCGAATCCCAATTAGAGAGCACACCCATATATATAACTTTAAATTACACAAAGCACGACACAGAAAAGAGACTAAAAAGAACACTTACAGAATTCAATATTTCGAACTGTTGTTCGTCATCAGGAGAGTAGACTAGAAGAGAGGACGAAGTGAGAGAGATCTCCCCACGTTGAAGAACGGAGCGCGAATGAAGCAATAAAGAGTCAACCGATGAGGCCAGCACTAGCTTAAAAAAGGAGCTAGGCACTAAACGTCGGAGAACGGAGAAAGTAAAAACAATAGATAAAATTATAAAATTAAAAATTATAAATTACAAATTATAAAAAAGGAAAAAAAAATATATGAATATATAAGTTAAAAATAAAAGGAAAAACATATAAAAGTTAACGCTTCTGATTTAAACCGGGATCTGATCGGCCCCCCAATAACCATATGTGGGCCTCCTCAGACGCTCTTAATGTCAAACTACGGTCATGAGTGGTCACTAGCTTAATTATTTGAACAGTAAAGCAGTCATTAAAAGAAAGGTTATGGCTGTTGGCATGGATAGCTACAGGAAGCTGTTTGCGCTGACCGACCGAAGCTCTATGGCCGTTCAAACGCTCATTGAGCTTGGTATATATATATAATATATATATATATATATAAAGATTTCACAATAAATACGAGAAATAACAATCAATGAACAAACCACAATGTGGTCTTCCATTGTTTTTTTAACTTTGCAAAGACTGCTTGTTAAGGTTGAAAGATCGTAGTCTCTTTTTTTTTGCATTTCATATTGTGGGTTTGATCATTAGTCTATATACATGCATGATCATGTGGTTTACTAAAATTACAAACCCGTGGTACTTGATGTACCGAATAACAATGGTATGTATGTATGTATGTATGTGCCATTGCGTACATACATTCGGCCTACATGTCTTAGCGAGGCACATAGGCTCGTGCCGTATGTTTGAGGCAGTTAATTCTCTTTTTATTAACTCATACCACTTCACTACAGCAGACAAAAACAACTATCACAGTTCTAATTTTTGAGATAGAACCTGTTCCTAAAATACTTGAATCCCACCACTGAATCAAACTATTTTAAGTTAAGAAAATCTTCAATATTTAAATCCTGAAATTTGTCAGCCTTTTAATAGTTATAATTAAAAAGGATTAGTAATTTTCATGAATAAATAATTTTCATGTATTAGTAAATTCTATGCAAATTATGAACAGTAAATGTAAATTCAACTTTTGTAAATTTTATGTAATAAAAATAGTTGTAACTTCTTATTATGCCTAAAACTGCTTAATGATAAATAGTGATTCTTCAAACATGAACATTTATTGATAAAAAAACATTGTTTTTATTAAATAAAACATTTTCATTATTAAAAAAAACATTGAACATTTTTGATGGATTTTGTTAAATGAATTAAAGAAAGGACTTAATTTGATTTATAAATATATAGTGCTATCTATCGGAGTCCGTGTGAATGAAAAAGCATCTGTTACTGCTGCGCTATCTTGTAACAGGCAGGCGAAACACTTATCATTTCAACTTATGTATGGTAAATTCTGTTACATTTAAATGAATATTTGTTGTTTTCATTACTTGTCAGCTCAACATAATGTATCTTATGTAAAAAAAAGAAAAACAAATAGGAGAAATGTAATTTATTTTTTACTTAATAATTATTATCATATTTATACAAGCGATGTCACCTCGAATCGTATATTTCACATTAATTAGACGAGGTCACGAAAGGCTTTTACACTATTTAATGAAATTGTGTATTACAGATACAGAAATAAGAGCAGTTGAAAAAAAAAATAGTCTTTTATAGTTTTGATTTTTTTTCAATAAGATAGAATGATAAATATGCTGAGGAAACATGTTTATTATAAACACATCAAATACTTATAAGCTATTCTAGTAAAGTTAATTTATATCATTATGTGAATAATACTGGAGAATCTTAATAATGGAAACAATCCTAAAATTGAAAATGAAGAAGAATTAAATATAAGCTTAATACAAACGAATATATCCGCGAACTATAGTGCATGTCGTAACTAGCAGTTCAAGACTAGAGGACTTCTATTGCTTGATTACTGCGCTACCATACCTTGGACTGTACTGTATAGTACTGTACAGTAATGATGTCTTATTCACAGTCATAAGGGTCTTATTGTTCATAGTTTTCTGTTGTGCAAACTGTTTTTAGTCATGAGTTGGAAAAAAAATAGTCAGTGGATGAAGTAATTGTTGAGGAAGGTTGGTGGCAGTATTGAGAGCTTGTACAAGGAGGTTTGTTGTCCTCATTGGTAGTAAGGCGGGTGATGTAGCTATCTATGGATTCCATTTTCAAATCATGATAAATATGCATATTTTTGGCTTACCAAGGAGCCCTGTATATAAGACGGGCACACTTATTCTGAACGATCTGAAGCTTAATAATAAGTATGATTTTGACTATAGTTTTTTCGTTATTCTACTGTTCAAGACAGTGATGGGATCAGCCGGTTCGTGCGAACCGGTGCTTAAAATATTATGAGTTCGGCGAACGGGTTGTTAAAATTACGTAAACTCTATTCAGACCTGTATTAATTACCCTCTATCAAACTCCACAAGTGTCGTGTGACTCACGTAACTTGTGCATGTATGACAACGTAATTTCCGCATGTACGAGTATATATGGTAGGCTATATATAACTAAACGATTTAGTTTCCAAACTCATAATATTTTAAGCACCAGATCGCTCGAACCGGTTCTTAGATAATTTGAATCCCACCACTGGTTCAAGAGTATTGTTTTATGTAGTTTACCTTGAATGAATCTCATGATGTAAAGGTAGATGACTTCTCTGGTGAAGAGGACGAGAAGCCATGTCACAATGTACATGGGTCCAGTGGCGAGTAGGATAGGCTTGCGACCTAGCCGGTCTCCTAGAAATGCACCTGGCAGTGGAGAAAGAATGTTACCCAACTCAATCAAAGAGACTACCCAGGAGGTCTCTGTAAGTGTGAGGAAGACAGGAGAGTCTGGGCTTTGAAGACGTACAAGAAGAGGTGTAACCCAGACGAAGGAGCAGCCGGCGCAGAATGCACTGAGGGAACCTGGGGAAATTAGTAAAGTTAGAAACATAGCAAAATACTGAGTGTACATCTAACGTGGAAATATCAGTCAAGCTAGAGTCCTGGTCAAATTATGTATGCACATGTAACAGAGGGAAATTTGTAAAGTAAGTTTTAGAAGGGACTAGGTTAGCTCAGTGGTTAACGTACTCGCCTCTGGACTGGTAGTCCGGGGTTCGATCTCCACCTGGCCCTCGATATATTCGGGGAGGACTTTAAGCCGTCGGTCCCGAGCCTGTACGATGTTAGGTAGTCGTTAAAGTTCGCTACTTGAAATGTCACATGGCCCTCCATTTATTCACGCGGGAGGTGAATAAATCTGAATAAGTCACCCCTCGGAGAGGACTTAAGGCCGTCGGTCCCGAGCCTGTACGATGTTAGGTACTCGTTAAAGATCCCTACTTAAAAATTTAGGGCTCGTAATGTAGAATCTGTAAAATTACCGATCAAACAAAAAGCCGGTAAACGGCTGACTTTATCACCCACTAGTTTAAACAATAAAAACAAAAAACAAATAAGATTCATAGCAAAATTCTACACTTACATGTAACATGGGAAAATCATTAGAGTCCGATTCATAGCAATATTCAGCACGTATGTTTCACGTAACAACATTCTGCAGATTTCACTCATTTGGAATGTTTGAAGTATTTCTATTATACTAGTTGTACTTATACGAAAATTCTACAAAAAGAATTTCAAAATGGTTCAGTTCTCGGCATAGGAAGGAGGGCTATATTCATTATCACTAAAACTATTTATGAGTCAGAAATGTTAATGCAAACTTCAAGTATTTGCATTAGCTTGAAGTCAGTGCACTTTGAAATCCCATTTATTAACATTGTTGTCAACTTTGATCAATATGGAAACGCAATATCTGTTTTTAGACATCAACATGACTTAAAAGCTTACTTACTTGCAATTCATTATAGCTTACTTATCTCTATGTTTATGTTTGGGTTATTCTTTTATAAATAAGTCAGTAGACTTGATAAATCGTTGTGGCAAATACCAGTGATTTATAGTTCTGTGACTCAGATTCACAAGAGAGGGCTGCATTTGGTGCACGGCACCAAGGCCCAGAAAAGTCTAGGAGGCACATGAATATCAAAATTAAAAATTCAAATGGGTATTTAAACATGAATATTTTTTACTACTAAATTGAAGAAGAAAGAGAATTAGAGGACACTGTGACAACCATTACTCCTTATTCTCTAGTGTTGCCATTTTTCCAGCCCAGGGTTGCCTTATTCTCCAGGTCGCCATGTTTCGATGCAAGTTTCTTCAAATTTATACTTCTTTTCAAGTAGTACAAAACATAGTTTTTATTTTCCTGTAAGCTGGCTCCTTTTTTACTTTACTATAAGTAAAGTATAGTGATCGTGAAAAAATTCGATCTCGAGATTTTGACGGAATTACATGTTTTGAGGTCCCAGAAGTCGTTTTATGACGTTTTTACGATGATGTCTGTGTGTGTGTGGGTGGGTGGGTGGGTGAGTGGGTGAGTGTGTTAGCATTGCTTGTTACCACGCTACGGTCCAGAATCTTTGATGGATCAAGTTGATATTTTACACAAAAATGGGCCTCATAAAGACGAAGATCCCTATTGTTTGCGAAGAATTATGCATGATGGGAAAGTCACTTTTTTTGCCAAAAACCGTTTTTTTTAAAACATTTATTTCTCCTAAACTGATAACCCTAGAGTTTTGAAATTTTGATATTATCTTTGAGGTTACAAATGGAACAAATGAAAAATATATTCAGAATTTTAAAACAACCGGAAATATTTTTTTTTTCACTAAAATCTAAAAATCTTGACTTATAATTCAATCTCAAACCTTGTGAGAGCGATAGAAGCCATACTGTTTGACGGACAAGAATGAAACTATGCCTATAAATAGAACATTATATGGAGAATGAGTTGAGATATTTTTTTCTAAAATTACATTCGCTAAAGCGGCGTTACAGTACGATTTGTGTTTTCAGAAATTGTTTTTTTGACGCTAAACGGCTCATTAAAAAATAATGAAAATTTGACCAAAAATGGAACAAAAAATTAGCAATTCATACAAAAAAAATCATGAAGTTTCAATAACGATATAAAAACTCTTTGTTTATCCTAGACTAAGAGATCACCTGCTATACTTGTCGAATTTTTTGTATTTTTTTACATTGTTTACATTGACTTAGAAATTTTTTGAGCTAATCCACTGAGATAAAATTGATGTTTCTAATGGAAAAATGAAAATATATTATTGACTTATAAGAGATGTAAGAGGAATAATATTGTGCAGGTAAATGATAACACTCATTAAAAAAAAATTCGTATATATGTTATTTGACAAAGGGGAAGGAAAATGATCTTATTAAATACTAAGAAGCCATAAAATGCAAAGTATAATAATTCTGTTAAAAACCAAAAATGTAAAAGATAATTCAAAATATGAATCTTTCGTTTAGAGATTAATAACTGTAATTATCGTACATCTTTAATTAACAATTCACCTTAAAACAACATTTTCTTCGCTGTTTAAGATGTTTTTCAGAGAAAAAAAGGGTATTTTACTGTTTCAAATTTGAAAATTTGACATTAATATTCAATGTAGAAGGATGTCAAGTAAACGACGTAAGAAATCTACTGGCTATTTGAACAATAGCCATGTTCTCTTGTAGGCTAATATTTCGTTTCAAGAAATGTTCACATTGTTTTTTCAAAAATGTTATTACTGCTGTAGTTATACTAATGAAATTATTTGCAAATAATAAATTATTTGTGATGTACAAAAATAAGCTTATAAATTGATATGTCCTTCAATCACTATATGTACTACCCCACGAATGCAATGCTAATAATTATATCCCATTTAGATATTTATGTTATGCTTAAATGATACGTTATGTTTTATATACTCAAGAAATTTGACATTGAGTTACTTATAGTAAAGTAGAGTGTAGGCCACTCCAGATTTTTTTAAAGGGAAATAGTCTGTGAGTTAAGAAAGTGAAGAAAATTGAAATAATGAACATTTTATCAATAATCTATAAAAAACGGCTGCGTTTGATGAATTTAACTCCAATCTTTCCCAATAGTCAAATTATGGCGGCAGCTTTTGATATATAGGTCCTCAGGCCTTAAAATATACGTTTGTTTATATACGTTCTAATGATAAATTTAATTATAGGTTCCTTTCCTTTGCTATGTTGTTTATAGTTCATTGACCTAACATCTTAGGAACAGATTTACTTTTGTTAATCTTATCTTCTTCGTGTCTATATCTTAATCCAACCTACTTATATCAATGAAAATTCTGTTTAAAAAGACTCTTACAAAACTCAGAACATACAATCCAGTACATCTGAATTATTTAGATGAGACCAATGTTGGAAAGAGGGGCTCAGAAAGGGTCTTACACCGGCACATTTTTTTCCCTCTAAACGGCCCTGTTGTGACTGTTTAGTCGTGCAATTTATTTTATCATATTATAAAAGCCAGAAGCAAATATGCTATGTACTGTTAAAAATGTCTGTCTTAAATGATGTCTGTCGTAAATTGGTGTTACAGCCACCTGACCGGTTTCGCAAGTTACGCATTTTCAAATGAGACTGATAATTTTAAGAATCCTGTTTATAACTTCCTATTTAAACATACATTGACACTACTTGTCTAATATTTATTCCAAAAATTCGACAATTATCAGTCCCAATTGAAGATGGCCGAAGTGCAAAACCGGTCGAGCAGCTACAACAACGACCGATTTCTCAAGTTGTGCATCTTCAATCTGATAACTGTCGAAGTATCTTGGAATAAATATTTGCCAAGCAGTCTCAATGTATTTAATACTTAAATATGTATTTAAGTAATATGTATAGTATTAATGTAGAGTAAGTAATGTATAGCCTTAATGTATAGTAAGGCGGACATTTATATATATATATATATTATATATATATATATATATATATATATCATATATATATCATACGATCTCCAACCGTCTCTGTACCAGTGGACTTGGTTTTCCTCTCTAAATTCTTCTGAAGACGGCTCAACCGACAATTAGAGACTGTATGTGTGTGTTTTTTATTTCTCTGTGTTTCCTTATGTACATTGAACTGTATTTGTCCATTTGGATCGTATTTTCATCGAAAAAGTATATATATATATAAATATATATATATATATATATATTATATATATATATATATATATATTATATAAAGATCTCATATAAACACATGAAATAACAATCAATAATCAAACCATAATATGAAATGAGAAAACTTGTTTTCTTATTCCGTATTGTGGTTTGATTATTGATATATTTATATTTTTGAAATGCACAGCAGCCTCTGCATTGACGACTTTAATGCTGGTCTGCTTAAAGTTCATGACCATTCTTCGGTGGGTCGGTATATATATATATATATATATATATATATATATATATGAACTATATTGACACAAAGAACACTCAGAAATGAAACAGAAACTCACTACTATATTTCGATGTCCTCGTCATCAGGAAGATAGTAGTGAGTTTCTGTTTCATTTCTGAGTGTTCTTTGTGTCAATATAGTTTATTTAGTTCGTGGAATCGTTTTATTTAATTGGTATATATATATAGCATATTTAATGTTCAGACAACAATAATAAATGAGAAAAAGCGACAAGATGTTTTAACCGTAACAAGCAGTCTTCATCAGAGTCCAATCTCAACAAAAAAAGATTTTAGTTTTTTTTTCCTTTCTTATTGTGATTTGAACATTGATTGTTATTTCACACGTTTATTGTGAAATCTTGTTATAGCATATTTAATATGCATTCAATATTAAATATGTAGTCCAAACGTCCAAACCACAATAAGAAATGAGAAAAAAGAATCAGATCTTTCAACTGTAACGAACTGTCATCATCAGAGTCAAATCCCAGCATCAGTTGGTTGCGGTTGGTTTTAGATCTTCATTGTTATTTCACGTATTTCTTGTGAAATCCTGTCATAATATTATACATTATTACATCGGTAATGTAGAAGTGCATCTTAGATGTTAAATTCAATATCTTTTATAGATAAATTTATGATTTGTGATGATAATCATTCTTTCTAGTAAACTGTCACCATTTACTTATTGTTGCAATTTTTTTTATTAAACCCTAAAAAAATTTAAGTATATTAAAGACTGGCTTTATTTTTTTTTTTATGTATCTAATAACGTCAGTGGTATTATCAATCTAATAATTATATAAATTTATTTCATGCTTCGAAAGGCCTAGGAGACATTTATGTTCATCTGGTTTAGAAAAGAGTTTATGTTATGACGGTGGTGAAATGTTGATTTCACTTGATGACTTCAATTTTGGCCAACAAAACGAATTTATATATACGTTCTGAACATAAATTTAATTATAGGTCCCCTTTTTCTTTGCCATGTAGTTTATAGTTCAATAAAAGGTAAGATGTGGTCTAGGAAATTACAAAAGAGTTGGTCCTGGTGAAGGGTGGTTGTTGGGGGGCGGTCGTGTGAAGAAGACAGAAGAATGAATTATGTTGTTAAGGTGGGAGCAGCGGCTCGGACCTCCGCTCCCAAAGGGAACGCCAACAAATCTCGCACTTCCCATTTATCCCAGTACCGTTTACGTCTCCACAAAAACGCACAAATGAAATTAATGGTCCAATAACAGTTTCATGGTCCCGTGAGAAGTTATAAAACTTTCAGCTCCCTTAAAAAAAAAAATAAGAGAATCTCTTGCCACTGTAGGTTTGAATGATAATTGTATTATGTATTTCACCGGCTGTAATTTATAGTAATGACCAAGTAAAATTATTTTTTCCTAAACCATTTTACAGAGATTGTGCGTAATGGAATTTATGATTGCAAAATAATATTATGAATGAAAAAGCTCTATAAATAACTATGCGGTGCATGCATAAAACATATCCGTCAAAGAGGGATGTATTCAAAGAGACATTTTGAAGGCTCTTTTATACAATAAATAAATACTGCTTTGGATTTCTGTGAAGATTAGAAAAAAGCTACATGATGACCAATATGAGAGTAGTATGCATACATCATCACATAATAACATCACCTGATAACACATAATAAACCTGCAAGTGACACTTGTTGATAGCTCTGATAACGGAATAATCCGTACAATCACTTTTCCTTCTATAATACTTGTGTATAAAAGTGTTATACATCCATCAGCAATGATAACGAAGTGATATAAGCGCTTTATTATTGTATACTAGAATTAATCCGTCCGAAACTTTTATTTGAGTACACTGTTCACGTCATTCTTATGGAATGCCAAGTTATTTTAACGGGTCTACATACACTTATAGCAATTTAGATTAAAAAAAAAAAGGAAAGTATAATCTTAGTGTTAAGGAATCTATGAATAGGTGATATTATTTATATAAATTCCATGTGTCTAGGAAATAAAAGAAAAGTAATAAACAAAAAGAAAGCGTAGAATGAACAAAGGATAACATCAAAAGTAAAAGTACTAGGATTTAATAAACATGAAAAATAAAATGTAATACAACTTAAATTAAACTGATACTTAAAATAATTAAAATTATAAATAAAATATCTGATAAAACATTAAATTGTAAAAATAACATAAAAAAAGTGAAGGAATGAGAGCAAAGCGTCTGAGAAGGGATGTAACAGTAAAGAAAGGAGTACAGGAAGAAATAAATTATCTGCGAGCTGTCAACCCTCTTAGATCTACATATACATGTTTACATGAATAAAAAGATTTCACATAAACAAGTGAAATAACATTCAATGATCAAACCACAAGAAGAAATGGGAAAACAAGACTAAGATCTTTCAACCCTAACAAGCGGTCTTCGTCAGAGTCAAAAACCCAACTGATGTCAGACTCTGACGAAGACCGCTTGTTACGGTTGAAATATCTTAGTCTTGTTTTCCTATTTCTTATTGTGGTTTGATCATTGAATATTTACATGAAGTTTAAGCCACAAGGAAAAAAGGAAATTAATAGAAATAAATGCTTTCAGGCCTTTCAATTCAAGTCATAAGAGAGCAAACAAACTGAAAACTAAGAAGGCAACATAAAATTTATGTTATGATCCCAAAATAATGTTATGAATGAACAAGCGCTATAAATAACTATGCGGTGCACGCATAGTGTCTTCCTTTTGCATAACTTTTATGTTATCTTCTTAGTTTTTACTTTGCTTGCTCTATGACGACATAAATTGAAAAGACTCAATTTAATATGTCGACTTTTAACATAAAAAAGTCGACTACTTTGTCTGACTTTTGACTTTCTAATTCACTTATTCACTTATGTAGAAATAGTTAAGGGGCAACTATGAAACTCTTACAAAAAAAAATACTCCTTCTTCCTTGTGGATCAAGCTTCATGGCTTACAACACATGTTGATTTATTGTGATATTTCTGCATACATATTTATAGATAAAAAGATTTCACATAAACAACAAACCACAATAGGAAATGGGAAAACAAGACTAAGATCTTTCAACCATAACAACCAGTCTTCGTCAGAGTCAAAAACCCAACTGAAACACTAGATGCAGAAAACATCTGGTGAGGGGTTGAGAAGAGTGGAAGGGAAGAGTGGTATTTTAAAAGGGTGAAAGTGCAGGAAAGAACAAATGTCCAGAAAGGGATTGTGGTTTGATCATATTTGTGCATATAGGTCAAACATTGGCACATTGTATTACCATATAACGAACATTCTACTTTAGGGGTCCTAAATTTCGCCTAACTCAAGTATATTTAGAGTACGGATTCTTAACAAGTACTGGACATAGTACAGGCTCAGAACAGACGGCTTATCAGATTTTTTCACTTCTAATAAATTGAGGTGATTATGAGTACGGAACCTCGGATTCACTGGTCCAGTGGTGACGTATATTTTTAACTAATTTATTGTTTAATTTTACACAAGGGTTATATTTTGATTACTTTTTAATTTTAATCATTTAAAAGCTTGCAAACATTAGAATACATTAATTAGTTACTTAAATTGTTTATTAATTATTTAATAACATTAATTAAATGAAATCCGAATGCAGACTCTAGTATTTTTAAAATTTAATCCATTAAATGGAGTTTTTCTAATATTTTTAATGGAGTAATGCATGCAACGGCTGCCTCTCTAGTGAGAAATACTGAATGCATTTCGTTCTGTAGAACTAGCAGTAATTCTCATAGGATTTCTTTAATTACGAGTCTCAGTAAGTGAGGTCAGAATAACGTGAGTGAAATGTATTACCGGAACAAAGGTTGTATGTCATTGAATAGCTATGTATATTGGGTTGATTTGGGGTGATTTCCTACACACTGTGTCCAATCTAATCTATACAATAAGCTTAAAATAATGAATTACTGGCATAAGAATCTATAACGTTTCTAAATGCATTGTATTTTTAATGCCGCTTTTTCAATCCTTTCTCTGGCTATCTAACTTTTGGCTTTCTGTATCACTTACTCATACATTCACTTATGCAAAAACACCTAAGAGGCAACTAACAATCTCTTACAAAAAATCTGTTCAAAAACAATTCTCAGTCCTGCTTCACTTTTCACTTGAAGTGAGGTACTCGTATAAATATGAAAACATAAATAAATCTACGTAAACACATATAATAAGGAAAATCAATTTTATTTCAGCAATGGCCTTCTACTTTACAACATGATCAAATAGTGAACATATACATGGTATAGGTTATTTCATTCGCATCAATATTAACCTTCCACAATAATAATTAAGGTTACGTACGTACTAATGTTCAAATATTTATAGCCACTATATCTGTTTCAGTGCGCAAAATACTCTTTCTGTCAATATATCCCGTTATCACTCTCGCACTCAATCTCTCTCTCTCTCTCTCCATATATATATATATATATATATAGGCCTTAGAGCATTTTAATCAATATATAATTGTTTATTGTGACGCTTAATTCATATATCATATCAAGAGTTATTGTTAATTATTAATTTTGATATATATATATATATACATATATATAATCATATAATATATATAATCATAGAAGTGACATTACCAATTTGAACACTATTTATTCAGGAGTGTTAAGTTGATTTTAGTGAAATTTAATTTCCTTAGTTCCTTTTTTGTGTTCTTTGAGTGAACAGTGTTTCGGTTTACATGTAATTGTAATCAGTTAGTCTGGTCCAAGTTTTTGACCAGTTAAGATGTTAGTTCACTAACTATCTATTGTTACTTCATTTTATATAATGTAAATTTCATCATTTTTCTAATTAAAAAATTCTGACTTCTGTAAGTTCATAAAAATGTTTATTGCTTTTCTATTACTTCTACTTGTATATATATTTTTGTTTTTTCACAACTGTAATATTCCATTTTGATGTTAGTTATATGTTGATGTTTATATATGATTTCTTGTCATCCTTTGTTTGTAGGCCTATGAAAAAGGTTTTAAATAAAACCGAAACGGCATTGAGAGTTTGATTTTGATCCTGGAAAATTGACCGAATCCCGATTACATTATACACCTATATACATATATATATTCACAAAAAGAACATACAGAAATTAAACTCACTACTATATTTCGATGGCCTTGTCATCAGGAAGATAGATTTGAGTAACTCCGATGACAGGCAACGACTTATATATATGTATAACAGTTATAATTGAAGATAGGCAGCACACAAAGTAAAGAAACACACTTACAAACTCAAATTTTCGGATAATCCGTCTTCAGGAGAAAAGTGAAAGGGAGACCAAGCACGTTCTATACGCAACGGCTAGTAACCCTGATATGTATGTATATATATATACCATGATAAACGAAAAACGGTCGTTAAGGGTACTGAAAATTGAGTCTTTGTTATGTTTCTGCCTATGTGTCACAGTTGTTTTAAGTATATATATATATATATATAGATATATATCTATATATATCAATGATCAAACCACAATATGAAATGGGAAAACAAGACTAAGATCTTTCAACCGTAACAAGCGGTCTTCGTCAGAGTCAAAAACCCAACTGACTAAGATCTTTCAACCGTAACAAGCGGTCTTCGTCAGAGTCAAAAACCCAACTGTCAGTTGGGTTTTTGACTCTGACAAAGACCGCTTGTTACGGTTGAAAGATCTTAGTCTTGTTTTCCCATTTCTTATTGTGGTTTGATCATTGATTGTTGTTTCACGTGTTTATGTGAAATCTTTTTATATATATGTATATATATAACAGATTCAAGTCTAGTCGAAGGTTTTGTCCGGCTAACATTGTTGTTCCTTTAAATAATGTAAATTTCATTTTCTTAGTTAAAAAATTCTTACTTCTGCCTATGAAAAAGGTTTTAAATAAAACCGAAACGTTGGCAACGAGAGTTTGATTTTTTATCCTGGAAAATTGACCGAACCCCGATTAGAGAACACACCTATATGTATATATATATATATATATTATACATGAAAAAGATAACACATACAAGAAACAAGAAAACTTACTGGATCAAAATATCGAACTGAAGTTCGTCGTGAGGAAGAGAGTAGAAGGGAAGAAGAAGAGGTAAGTGCGTTCAGGAGTACCAGTGAAGTTACCTTTCATTACTACACCTGAACGCACGTACCTCTTCTTCCCTCTTCCTGTTGACGAACTTCGGTTCGAAATAGTGATCCAGTAAGTGTTCTCGTTTCATTTATGTCTTTTTCATTTATCTATCTGTCCGGTTTGGACTGGTTAGTAATTATATATATAAACTCAAAAATTGTTATTGACCTCTTCTATTCTATTCACTGTTTTGTTATTGAGGGCTAGGTCAAATAAAAGAAAAATAAACTCCTTTCTAGGCCGACGTTTCGATGTATTTGTACATCATCTTCAGGGCTAAAATTAGAGTAAGACTATAATACATTTATCAAAACAATCTATGTGAGTTGTAGATTGTTTTGATAAATGTATTATAGTCTTACTCTAATTTTAGCCCTGAAGATGATATACAAATATATCGAAACGTCGGCCTAGAAAGGAGTTTATTTTTCTTTTATTTGACCTAGCCCTCAATAACAAAACAGTGAATATATATATATATATGTATATATATATTCTTCTAAACAAATGTTGTTGAAGGCCACAGCGGCTTCAGTATTTACGATCTTTCTCAGTAATTGTTCCCTTTTTCTGAACACTTTCCGGTGTTGAACATTTAATTGGTGGAGTAACTCTCCTAGGTACATTTTAACTACACTGTTTTTGAATACCTTTACTTATCTATATTATATCAAGCTTTCGGCTCACATTAGCCATCATCAGGTAGAAAACAGAACAGAAGGTACTGTACAAAGTAAAACCATATATAGCACTAAACTAAAGTAAAATGGAATAAAATTAGAATAGAAATTAAGCGATAAACAAGACTATAAATAACAACAGATGCAAGGAAGGTTACAAACTGCTAGCGCTTCAAGCGCTCAGTCGGATGAATTAACATTATCACTTTTTATAAATTTAAAACTAGGGTTAATATTCTTAGAACTAGGAATTACAAACATATCATTAATTATATATATATATATATTACATGTCTCTATCCCAATTTACACTTTTTCATTTCAATTTATCATTTTCTTCATTCTATAATCAAAAAAGTCTTAATTTTATCGAAAATAACTCAATACAAAAAAAATTTATTATTTTTTATGTATTAATATTATTAAATATGTTATATCGAAAATAATTATTTGAATATATTTTTCTTGTAAGTGGTATTACATTATAGCAGTTGAAAAGATGAACACTAAAGTTTATAAATTCCATTACAGAGAATAATTTAGAGGTATTTGAAGCTGTTTGCTGGTTTTTACAGCGAAGTCTGAATAAAAGGATTCGAGCTATAAAAGAAGGTGGATATTAATGAAATTGATTTTTGAATATTATTAGAATGGTTTTGTTAAGCTCCAAGTAACTTCTAATAAGAAATGTTTTATGAATAGAATAAAAGCATTTCTTTCAAATTCAATATTTTTTTTGTTGTTAAATTCCTTTTTTATGACTTCTATAAACTAAATAGATTTAATTTTCAATAAGTTGTTTATGTATTTCATCAAAATATTATTATTTTTATTGAATGTATTGTATTTGTTTTTTTTTTTAAGTTATAATATTCATTACTAGTTTGTAGTATTTTTATTAATTGGAAATGACTGCAAGTTTATTCAGTTCGCTTTACAAATTTATAAATTTGTAAATTTTTGTATCAGTCCTTACTTAAGATATTCATTATTAAACATGTGAGTAAGCCTGTTTGATTCATAAACATGCACCCTGACCTTTCGACCAATAACATGACATGTGAGTAAGCCGTGCTGATGTCTGTTTCTTATCAAACATTCAAATTTTCCAAAGCAACCTCTCCTTATTTCGTCTACACGAAACTAGTATTGTTTGCAACAATTGAGGGTCTAACCTGAACGTTGTCGTAACCTTGCTAGAACCTGCTTTTGCATTAACTTGTATTGTTTCCTGTTTTATTTATGTTAAACTAGTTATGTTCAGTTTTTCCTTTTTTTCTTTTAAAGTAAAGTTTTTCTCGGTAAAGTATATTCATTATAGTCGAGATCTTTCGAATGATCAACATTAATCTTGATTGTTGATTTATTTTTTACTTTTATATTTATTATAACATTTTTTTGATATTTATAATAATAATATTATCAAATGTTTTCTTCCTTGACTACATATATTTAGCAATATTTTTATTTTCTATCCAGGTTTGGTTCAGCTTCAAACAATCAACACCTTTAAGCGACGTTCCGCCTATAATTGTAGAAATCTTCAAGGCTACGTGAACTGTAATTGAATTCTGTATTGATGTAGCTCTGAAGATGTATACAAATATAGATGAAACGTCGGCTTAAGGTGTTGTATTGTTTGAAGCTAGACCAAACCTCGATACAAAAAAGTAATAATGATATTATAACAATTATAGTTATAATAATAGCATATAATTTTATAGTATAATAATAGATGCATATTAAATCGTAAACGGTATACCACTTTGTGCGGGTAAAATCTATTATGATATAATTAAAATATAACTTTAAATTACACAAATCACGACACAGAAAAATGAATAAACAGCACACTTACAGAATTCTCAATATTTCGAACTGTTGTTCGTCATCAGGAGTAGACTAGAAGAAAGGACGAAGTGAGAGAAATCTCCCACGTCGAAGGACGGAGTGCAAATCCTTTCATTATTACATTTAATAATTAAAATATATATTTACTGAGCACATTATTTCCGTGTACAATGAAATAAAATATATTTATTTTACTTCCAACGTTCTTATGTGTACTAGATCAATTTAAATACACGATAGTTTAGTGAGAAAAAATATATTAAGTTTTCACCACAAGGAATTTATGTCACAACTCGTTTCAAACACTTAATGTTCATCATCATAATCATCATAATGTTATTTCTCCATACTATTATGAATATATACCACCTATTATGAATAACTGCTTGCCTAGCTAATAAGTTAATAAAGGCTACACAATAGTTCATAATTATTAAGAATAAAATAAATTTTCATAAATAATGATAATCTTATGCTAAAGTCATCCATGAAATATATTGTCAATTATGTTAGTTGAGTTATTTTACATTTGATATAATTTTGTTTATACACTTCATTTCAAAAATGGTTAGAGCTTTAGTATGATTGTGGATTGTCACTTTATGTCTTTATATTTCGAGGAACACGTTTGCTTGATTATGTTTTTAGCCTTTATTCTTGCTGGTTTGGCTATTCAGGTATTCGCTGACGCGTCACCTTGTAGAGTGGCACGTGTGCTTGGCAGAGAGCATAATGAGAGCATATCAGTCAGTCCTGTGTAACGTGCTGAGTTTTGACCTGTCCTATCTTCTTCAGTGCCACAGAAGAGACAAATTAAAGTACAGTTTACCCTGGCTACTCTCTTTTGCAAAATGGTCAACTTCTTTGCCCTTATATCGCAGTTAACAGAAACCTATTTTATCCAGCTTTTGATATACTTTCAAAATCATTCAGTTATCAGATGAACAAAGGGGTTTTGTTAAAGCATATATCACTTGAACAACCTTTTATTATGAGAGATATTTTGTAGATTGCGGCAAACACTTTTAAATGACTGTCACAAACCCATGCAGGTATTACATTTGAGTAATATCAGAGGATAAACCTTTCCTAATGTGTTTAGCTTAGTTTGTTTGAATCCAGACATACGAAACTTCTCTGAACGATAGTGCTTTTAATAGAGCAAGACCAAAGTTCTCTACTTTGAACCATGCAATGACTTTTGCACCATCAATATCCCAACAGTTAGTGTTTAATATGAAGATAGCTTTTCGACCTCTGATGTTTCAAATAGAAAATTGTTACTGAGAATTAAATCAAAAAATGAATTTCTTCAGAATACAAGCCAACATTTCGTCAAATTTGTTCAACATTCTCAATGCTAAAAACAATTTATTGAAAAACATTACTACTACTATAAACAAATCTCAACCAACAGAAAACAAAAACACAATAAGCATTAAACAAAAATAAAATAAAAGATAACCAAAATGGACGGCATATTATTTTATAGAATAGATGTGTTTCTAACATGGTTTCTTTTATTAATTATTAGGGCTAAAAACAATTTAAAAGATTACTAGTACTGTAAAATAACTCTGCAAAGATACCTCAACAGAATATTAGAGGAACAGAAAACAAAAAACACAATAAGCAAAAAATAAACAAACACAAGGGAAAACAAAAATCTACAAAGTTATTACCTTTGTAGTTCCTTTCAAAACGGTAATGGCTTTGTAGATTTTTGTTTTGCACTGTATTTCTTTATTTTTTGCTTATTTTTATTGTTGATTATTGTGTTTTTATTTTATGTTAGTTCATATTCTGTGGACTATTTGTTTTTGGAGTATTCTTTACTATAGTAACCATTTTTCAATAAATGTTTTTTATTGAATAAATTTCGGCAAAACGTTGGCTTGTAATCCGAAGTAATTAATTTTTGATTTATATTAGAAATAGGGAAAACCGTCTTCTTATTAAGATGTTCTTGAAGAGCGCTTTCCCAAGTGGTCCATCCTCAATTGTAACTCCGATAAATAATCCGAAATTAATTTTTGCACCTAATTCTCGATAACAATTTTTTTTATAGTATTTAATGTTGGTGAGTAATACAGTGGACAACCCTTTAGGTTGCAGTGGCAGTCCCATAAGGCATCACACACAGGCCGAACATTGTACCCTTTTGTGATACCATAAAATGAATATTGATTCTACATTGGAAGTTCTATATTTTACCTGACTCAAGTGTATTTAGAGTAGCGATCTTTGACGAGTAATTCACATTGTATAGGTTCGGGACCGATGGCTTAACGTCCTCTTTCTTGAGACTTGAGTTTTCCCCCTCTCTATTAAGGAGCCCTCTGTGGTTAGTCTTATGTATCTATTTATATTGTCAGTTGTTAAGTGTTAGTTTTAGTTTTATTCACAAGGGAATATTGAGTACGTTGTGAGAGTAGTTATAGTTGAGTGTATGTCCTTTTTGGCTAATTTATTTGTCTTTCGTCTCTTGTTTGATGTCTGTCCTGGTTGCCCGCCTCCGCGAGGTCCACCTTGGGCGCTCCGCGGAATGCGGAGGGGATAGGCTATAATGTCATTCCATCTGTATTCCGTGGGGTAGCTAAAGGCCACGACGTTAAAAACATCGATCTTCTTTGCTTTGTTCCATGTTATGGCCGGAAGGCTGAAACGTGCATGGTAATGAATCAAAACAGGCTTAACGTCCTCTCCGAGGGATGACGTGCTCAGATTCACATCCCACGAGAAAGAATCGAAGGCTAGAGTTGGTATTGAACCCAGGATGTACCAGTTCGGAAGCGAGCACGTAGCCATTGATCTAACCTAGCCTTCTAATATTAGTGATATATCTCCCCAAATTAGCTACAAATTCAGTTTTGTTTGAGAGTCGTATGATTTTCAAAGGAATACCATTTTAGGAAACAGAAAGTCTTAGGTTTTATTTCAATTACTGTTAGATTAATTTAATACGTAAGATATCCTTGAATGACTGTATGAAAGACTAAAATAGTACCAAGTCAAACTCATTAACGCCGCTGTAATTAACAAGAAGTCTATCTTATCCACACATCTAAAACGAATGTCAAGGTTCTATTTGAATAAATACACAGCCCAGTACACATCGTAAGCCTTTATCTCAACGTCATTCTTCATGACGAAATATTTAACAAGATAACTCTAATTCTGTTTGGCACTAATTTAAAGTGATTAAAACATGTAACAAAAAATGCTGGAATTTATAAAA
Source organism: Hermatobates lingyangjiaoensis (assembly GCA_026182355.1). Classification (NCBI taxonomy): domain Eukaryota; kingdom Metazoa; phylum Arthropoda; class Insecta; order Hemiptera; family Hermatobatidae; genus Hermatobates; species Hermatobates lingyangjiaoensis. Next base: position 633,382 of record JAPFBL010000041.1, on the reverse strand, counting down.
TATGTATTTTTTATAAATATATTTAAATAAATCATTCTGAATCAATGATTTATAGTGTTGACTCAGGACTATAAACTCAAAAAAAATATAAAATAACTAAAGGAAGAAAAGAATAAAATATCGAAAGTGTAAAATGAAATAGTGAAAAAAATAAGAAAATATGAAATAATAAAAAATTAAAACAAGATAGTACCTAGCTAAAGAAATGTATTGAAAAACAAAAAAACAACGAAAAGAAGAAGGAGAAAATAATTCTAACGTAGTGCAGTCAGTTATTATGTGGTATTTACTCATTGTAGGGCAAAAAGCTAAAGAAATGGTCTCCACATATAAAAATTTAAACGCGTTGTTTATACGATTAAATTTTTATATGCGGAGCCCATTTCATTAGCTTTTTACCCTACAATAACAAAATAAGATTGAAATAAAAAAAATTAACATTAAAAATTAATAGTACAAACTGAGACCAGGGTTTCAACGTGCTTTAAGGAAACAGGTAACTCTTCCCAAGCTCTTGAATTAATAAGAAAGGTGACATCAGACGTCTGTTTAAGAACCTGGATATAGAAATAGTCAGTGAATTTACGTCCATTGAAGATACGAGTAGCATGGATGGCGATGTGTAGGTCACTGGTCTGATATACGGAAGCATGTGGGGGATTCAAGCAAAGAAGTTTGATATCCTGTGAACTGAATCTATTTTTAATAAAGTTTTGTGATTATAATCTTACGAGCTTAGTAGAGGCCCAAACCAACTTAAAAATATATCAGACTGAGTACAATTCAAAAGATAAACGTAGTTTCCTGGATGTGCAAGAGATGGCAGTAGGGATAGAATATATTTTATTATGAAGGGGATTGAAGGGTAACAAACAGTCTGGGTAATAATAGAGGGTTGATAGCAATATCTTCGTCATTGTTCCATTCTGCTGCCAGCAAGGGGAATGTAATGAAGATATAAGTGAAAATCAACCAGGTAATAATTTTATTATTATCAGGTAATAATAAAATTATTACCTGACTGATAATAATAAAAATTATTATCAGTCAGGTAATATTTTTTATTGTTGACTGATTCTTTATTCATCTGTGGGATAACTGTTTCTTATACTTTTCGCTTAATTTATTATAGATTGATTTGTTCTTCATTTTCATATGCTTGTCAGACATATTATGAAGATTTTTATATAAATACATGCATGGTAAGATATGCATGGAGGTTTGCAAAAGAAGTACCGTCTTTTTCCGAAAATAAGACATCCCTCAAAAATAAGTCCTAGCGTGATTTTCAGGACATTTTGGACTATAAGCCCTCCCCTGAAAATAGGTCCTAGTTACGATAATGTGCAAAATATAATTCGTTAAAAAATTACTGTTGAATGTAGTAGGTATCTCTAGCTGTCGTAATATTTGAGAGAATTCTTTGGAAAAATATATTCCAAGAAATTCCTTGTTTAGCTCTAAAGTTCATTTCAAGGAGGCTACCTAGGCAAGAAGCATTAATTTAACCTCAGTTATATTGCAAGACATGAGAGATTCAGACAAATAGTTCTACAGGAAATAGATTTGGAGGAAAATCAGAAAAAAATTCAAAATTTTGATAATTTATGACGGTGTTCCAGAAGATGACATGACTGTAATCGAATAAATTTAAATTTCTATATAAAAATATATAATAAACATTAAATATAAATCTACTTATTGTACTTGAAGCCCTAACCCGAGAATAAGCCGTAGCACGGATTATGACGTAAAAGTAAAGTAAGCCAGTGTCTTAATTTCGCAAAAAGACGGTTGAGGAGGATTATGAACGTATAACAACACTTCATAACAATAGTGGCTAGTTTCTGAGTTCCAGCGATAAAAATGTGAAACTGAAGAATGTAGTATCAATGAGAACCTACATGGGTCAAGGCCGGTGAATTACATTTGCTGTTAGAACACCTTTATCAATCAAAGAGTGGTGATAACCCTGTGAATAAATCTGTTTCTTAGAAGGTTTAAATTTTGATGACGATCTTCAAGATTATTGCACGAGGTGTTGATATAACCCTCTTTATAAGAGATAGATGGCAGCTCCTGAAGTTTAGAGGTTGCTGAGAATTTGCTGTTATAATGCGGCCTTTTTTGGAAAAGAAATGATTTCACAATCAGCCTATACTAACATCTAGAAGGGTCAATGTTGGCTCAGTGGTAATGTACTTGCCTATTAACTGGTAGGTCTGGGGTTCAAAGCCCACTCTGGCCCTCGATTTATGTTCATTTCGAGGCCCACTCTAGCCCTCCGTTTATCATTTGAATTATACTCAGTCTGATAAATTTTTAAGTTGGTTTGGGCCTCTGCTAAGCTCGTAAGATTGTAATCACAAAACCTTATTAAAAACAGATTCAAATCACAGGAATATCAACCTTCTTTACTTGAATCGCCACATGCTTCCGTACATCAGCGCAGTGACCTACCCATCGCCATCCATGCTACTCGTATCTTCAATGGACGTAAATTCACTGACTATTTCTATACGATATTCACTGAGCCTATACGATGTCAGGTATACGTGAAATATCCCTACTATAAATACATTTGACTTAGACAAAATTTAGAACTCCCAATGTAGAATCAATTTTCATTGTATAGTAACCGAACAAATGGTAATGTCGGCTTATGTTTGTTCCCTTGTAGGACTTCCACTGAAACCTAACATAACTTAACATCTAGGAAGAAAATATAAATGTTAAACACATGATGGGTAAAACTAATATAGGATGAGCTCATGCTTATCATGATATCAAATGAAAAAATGCCATCTATCTAACGGTTACAAAGAAGAGACTGAAAAGAAAGAAGAAACTTTGGAAGAATTTGAGGTTTAGCAAGAAAAGCTTGATATACCTCGGCCATAAAGACGTTAGCAAAAAAGGGGGCCAGAGTGGTACCCATGGCAGTACTTTTGATTTGTAAGAAGTAATTACTACTAAAAAGAAAAGCATGGTGTTGGAGGACAAGATAAGAAAAGGAGACCTATGATCTAGAAAATATCGAATTGCTTCCAACCACACACCATGATCAAGGAACTGGGCAAACGTAGCATGAATATTGGAGAACAAGATAAGAAAAGGAGACTAGCATGAATATTGGAGAACAAGATAAGAAAAGGAGACCTATGATCTAGAGAATATCGATTTGCTTCCAATCACTCACCATGATCAAGGAACTGGGCAAACGTAGCATGAATATTGGAGAACAAGATAAGAAAAGGAGACCTATGATCTAGAAAATATCGAATTGCTTCCAACTACTCACTATGATCAAGGAACTGGGCAAACGTAGCATGAATATTGGAGAACAAGATAAGAAAAGGAGACGTATGATCTAGAAAATATCGAATTGCTTCCAACCACTCACCATGATCAACGAACTGGGCAAACGTAGCATGAATATTGGAGAACAAGATAAGAAAAGGAGACCTATGATCTAGAAAATATCGAATTGGTTCCAAAAACACACCATGATCAAGGAACTGGGCAAACATAGCATGAATATTGGAGAACAAGATAAGAAAAGGAGGCCTATGATCTAGAAAATATCGAATTGCTTCCAACTACTCACCATGATCAAGGAACTGGGCAAACGTAGCATGAATATTGGAGAACAAGATAAGAAAAGGAGACCTATGATCTAGAAAATATCGATTTGCTTCTAAATCACTCACCATGATCTATAATTCTATCAAGTGAAGTGACCATGGTAACAATGAACAAGGGATGATCGGCTGTAGTCGGTAGGGAGAGATTATTAAGGCTGTTCATGAAGGGAAATGTGTCCTTACAGTAGAAGGGATACATATTTATATTACATTTAATAACGTCTCCTTAAATAATACCAATTAAATGATTCGAAACTATAATTAAGCCATTTGGATAAGGCATATGAAACAAAATCAACCGAACAATTAGCCATATTGGAAAATTACGGATCGATAACACGTCAAACATCAAATGTCACACCTCTACGATATCATGAATTATTAAAAATCCACTTGCTAGGATTGCTCAAAATATTGACTGTAATAAAGTTTTTTTCTTTTGTGAAGGAAAATGAATATGAATAAATGGAGAAAGTTTTTCTGAGCATGTTTCATTGTGTTTATTTCTCTGCTATTTGATTTATTGATGTTAACATTTTTCACTTTTTTTTTTAAATAACTGCTTAAAAGTACCCTATTATTTGGGAGTTTATTAATTAATATACACAACAAGTGACACTGGGTGTAAATTCTAATACATAAATCTATAACACTTCTATTTTAAGTTTGTTCAAAAAATTCGTGTAATATGAACATATTGAGTAAAATCTAATACCAGATAGAAATACATATTAAACTTCTAAAAACATGTCTCTATTTTTTTTTATAAAAATCATAAAATATTCATACAAATTTATAAAAAATTGTGCGTGTGTTGTGTGCGTGGTGTGTGTGTGTGTGAATATATACTCATATGTTTTGTATACATGTGCATGTGTAGTTATTGTATGTTTTAATTGTACTTTATGTTTTTTTTAAATATAAAGGGTATCTAAAATATTTGCTCAATCTCTTTCCTTAGTGATGTCTTAAGTATTTTTAAAGTTTTTTTTAAATTTAAAGATAGTGCTTTAGGATATTATGTGGTACATACTCACTGTAGGAAAAAAAAAGTATGAAATAGTCTCCACATATAGAAGTTTAATAGTCTAAAGAACGCGTTTCAAACACATAGTGTTCTTTTTCAAGCTGAAAACAAAACAACAAATCAGAGTAAGACAATACTCTGATGTAGTTGTATCCTTTAGTTTTATGGCTGAAGGAGGACACTGCATGTTCGAAACGCGTTCTTTATAATATTAAACTTGTATATGTGGAGACCATTTTATTAGATTTTTATGCTACAATTAGTTTGTTTTATAGCTATATTATTTTATAGCTATATTATACAAAGTTCTACCTATTTATACCTATAAATTCACAAAGAATATGAAAGAGTTATTGTAATGTAAAAAATTAATGAAATTGTCTCCACATAAAGAAATTTATTAATGCAAACAGCGCGTTTCGAACACATAGTGTTCTTCTTCAGGCATTAAATAAAAATCACAATGGCATCAGAGAGTTATGTATAGTATAAAGTAATACGTACATTTATATGGTACATACCCAAGGATGAGTGTTTGTGGTACAACTGACTGGAAATAGGATGAAAGTGGGTGACAGAGAGTTGATAACTCTCAGAGGTCGTTATATTTTTCTACGTGTAGAAATTATATTACGTCTTTACCTCAAGAAAAGTGTATATTACATTTTCACAACCCTACAATGAGTTTTTCTAAATTGTACTCACTTTATTAATTGGTATGATTGTATGTTTTAACAAAGGAGCGCTATTTATATATAAATTTAAGGGGGAAATTCGTTTGAAAGAGTAATGTTGTATAGATATGTTGTTTTTCTGTGTTAATTCTGGCTGCCGGCAGTTAAGACTAGGCGTGAGGGTGAAGCAGTCCTGCTGGGCCTTTGAGGCCAACCTAAGTGAATTGGCTACTATTCCTAATGGCCGCGATAAATCGCTTTCCACTGCTTGGCAAACCTGCTCGCCTACCGCCCTCAACCTCACCTCCAAACCAAAACTTATTCCCTTATACAAGTGACTGATGGTCCAAGCAATGCCTTAAACTTGATATATGAGAATCATAACAATAATCCTCAACATATTTATTTATGAACGTTATTTTGTATGTTACATAGAAAAAATTGTGAATTTCTTCCATATGTGACAATATTTTTTTACTTTAGTGTTATTCCATTCGGTGACGCACTGAACAATACAGACGCGAATAAATGTTTGTTTTCTAACACCCGCACATATAAGGCTTTCACCTATTAGTGATTTTCTAGAAGCGAAAATTGTGGCTCATTTATTATTTGGCACCCATTTTAGTAATGGTCCAGCAACATTACCTGTTGATTCTGCATTCAGAGTACTAAATTATTTTATTAATATTAAACATATAATCTACCGTCTTACCTCGTACATTACTGCCGTAGCTATCGGACCGGTTTCGGGTGTCACCCATCTTCAACACGAACTGATCTAATGCTCGTAGTATTAGATCAGTTCGTGTTGAAGATGGGTGACACCCGACACCGGTCCGACAGCTACGGCAGTAATGTACGAGGTATGACGGTAGATTATATGTTTAATATTAATAATGCTAACCTCTGTGGTAATGATGACATGCATGAACTAAATTATTTATTCGGACTCAAGTGTATTTACAGTGAGGGTCTAAAACAAGTATCTGACATCGTACAGGCTCGATACCGACGGCATAACATCCTCTTCGAGGGACGAAGTGTACAGATGTATTCACCTCCCAAGTAATTAAATCGATAGCAAGGTCGGAATCAAACCCAGAACACAAGTACTTATATTAACGTATATTAGCAAGTAACATTAAAGTTTGACCAGAAAAAAAAGGTGAATGTTCAAGTGTTGATTTGGACTTGAAAATGTCTGATATACAGACGAAAATAGTTGAAACACATAATATAGGTGAACTTTTAAACCAGATAGATGAGTTAAACGTCAAGAAGAAGTATTGTCAGTATGAAAAAACTTGAAGAAAGAAATTGCAGCAAGATTTGACGTTATACTAGATTTGACGGACACTAGAAGCGCTATACATACTCGAAAAAGCTCCAAATATGAACGATCAAAAAGATAACTTTAACAACCAGTTGCGCTTGTTTGGAAACCTAGGGCTGGGTATGCAAACACTGACAACTCCAAACCTGACTGTGTAACCTTTTGTTAACCTGTTCATTTATGTTTATTATTGAAATGTGATTTTAAGTATTAGATTAATTTGTTAAGTGTAGTTTTAATTGTTTTAAAAAATTTTAAGTGTTTTAATTTGTTGAAGATGATGGATGTAAGACCGAAACATATCCAATAATAAATTAAAAAATCTGGAGTGGCCTACACTCTACTTTACTATAAGTAACTTAATGTCAAATTTCTTGAGTATATAAAACATAACGAATCATTTAAGCATAACATAAATATCTAAATGGGATATAATTATTAGCATTGCATTCGTGAGGTGGTACAGATAGTGATTGAAGGACATATCAATTTATAAGCTTATTTTTGTACATCACAAATAATTTATTATTTGCAAATAATTTCATTAGTATGACTACAGCAGTAATAACATTTTTGAAAAACCAATGTGAACATTTCTTGAAACGAAATATTATCCTACAAGAGAACATGGCTATTGTTCAAATAGCCAGTAGATTTCTTACATCGTTTACTTGACATCCTTCTACATTGAATATTAATGTAATATTTTCAAATTTGAAACAGTAAAATACCCTTTTTTTCTCTGAAAAACCTCTTAAACAGCGAAGAAAATGTTGTTTTAAGGTGATTTGTTAATTAAAGATGTAGGATAATTACAGTTATTAATCTCTAAACGAAAGATTTATATTTTGAATTATCTTTTTCATTTTTGGTTTTTAACAGAATTATTATACTGGGAATTTTATGGCTTCTTAGTATTTAATAAGATCATTAAATTTTCCTTTCCCTTTGTCAAATAACATATATACGAATTTTTTTTTAATGAGTGTTATCATTTACCTGCACAATATTATTCCTCTTACATCTCTTATAAGTCAATAATATATTTTCATTTTTCCATTAGAAACATCAATTTTATCTCAGTGGATTCCCTCAAAAAATTTCTAAGTCAATGTAAACAATGTAAAAAAATACAAAAATTTCGACAAGTATAGCAGGTGATCTCTTAGTGTAGTATAAACAAAGAGTTTTTATATCGTTATTGCTCTTTCCCGTAACTGAAACTTCATGATTTTTTTTTATGAATTGCTAATTTTTCGTTCCATTTTTGGTCAAATTTTCATTATTTTTTAATGAGCCGTTTAGCGTCAAAAAAACATTTTCTGAAAACACAAATCGTACTGTAACGCCCCTTTAGCGAATGTAATTTTAGAAAAAAATATCTCAACTCATTCTCCATGTAATGTTCTATTTATAGCCATAGTTTCATCTTTGTCCGTCAAACAATATGGCTTGTATCGCTCTCACAAGGTTTGAGATTGAATTATAAGTCAAAATTTTTACATTTTATTGAAAAAAAAATATTTCCTGTTGTTTTAAAATTCTGAATATATTTTTCGTTTGTTCGATTTGTAACTTCAAAGATAATGTCAAAATTTCAAAACTCTAGGGTTATCAGTTTAGGAGAAATAAATGTTTTAAAAAAAACAATTTTTGGCAAAAAAAGTGACTTTCCCATCATGCATAATTCTTCGCAAACAATAGGGATCTTCGTCTTTATGAGGCCCATTTTTGTGTAAAATATCAACTTGATCCATCAAAGATTCTGGACCGTAGCGTGGTAACAAGCAATGCTAACACACTCAAACACCCACCCACCCACCCACCCACCCACCCACCCACCCACCCACACACACACAGACATCATCGTAAAAAAATCATAAAACGACTTCTGGGACCTCAAAACATGTAATTCCGTCAAAATCTCGAGATCGAATTTTTTCACGATCACTATACTTTACTTATAGTAAAGTAAAAATTATGGTGATTTAATTTTTAAGTTAAACTCGGAATTAAAGAAAAAATTTCGTAATTTGGAAAAATATAAGACGAAATTGAACCATGTGGAAACAGACATCCAGTTTTTAAAAGCATGCATTGAAGAAGGACTGCTCCCAACTTTTACAAATATATATATATAGTTCACACAGGAAAGAGAAAAACAAACAAAAACACACACAAAAAAGACTCAGAACGATATTTCGACATTCGTCGTCATCAAGCAGAAGTAGTCTCTTTGAGTAGCTGAAGCTAACTATATATATATATATATATATATATATATATATATATATATATATCAATGATCAAACCACAATAAGAAATGGGAAAACAAGACTAAGATCTTTCAACCGTAACAAGCAGTCATGTCAGAGTCAAAAACCGAACAGTTGGGTTTTTGACTCTGACGAAGACCGCTTGTAATGGTTGAAAGATCTTAGTCTTGTTTTCCCATTTCTTATTGTGGTTTGATCATTGATTGTTATTTCACGTGTTTATGTGAAATCTTTATATATATTTATATATACGTTTCACGATGAATCGCAAACACAGAACTAAGGAACAAACACACTTACTGTCTCTAATTTTTCGGTTGAACCGTCATCAGGAGAGTTGAGAAAGGGACACCAAGTGCACTTGTGAAGTGACGGTTGGAGACCTACGGTCTATTTTAAATTTAATATTTTAAAATTTAAATTATTTTAAAATAATTTCTGAAGATGGTTGGAGACAGCCAAAACATGTCAAATGTTAATCAATAAATATTGATGACCAACCAGAGTTTCGATCAAATAATTCACCAACTAAATCAAGATGATTTGAAATTATCAAGAAAATATGAAAAACTGCTCTCAAGAAAGGTATGTTTGATTAAGGCTATTCAGTTTAACACAATTTGTATAAAAGAAGGTCTGCTCCCTATTTATACTAATATATATATATATATATATATATATATATATATATTATATATCAATGACCAAACCACAATATGAAATGGGAAAAAAGACTATGATCTTCCATCCACAACAAGTTGTCTTCGTCAGAGTCAAAAACCCTTCGTCAGTTTGGTTTTAGACTCTGACAAAGACCTCAAATGAATGACAAAGATGATTGATCGTTATTTCGTGTGTTTATGTAAAATCTTGTTATATATATTTACATATATGTATATATATTCAAACCACAATAAGAAAATTAGGAAACAAATACTATATATAATATATATATATATATTGAAAAGCAGTGCAGATTTCTGCATCACGACTTTTTTAAGTAGCTGTTTTATTCCTAATGACATTACTATGTTGCAGGTAATTGCATTACCAACAAATCATTAGGAGAAAAGACATACTTAAAAGTCGGAATGCAGAATTGCTCTGCTTTTCAATAATGTATGCTTAGATGAAGATCTGCTGCCAACTTATACAAATATATATATATATATATATAAAGATTTCACATAAACACGTGAAACAACAATCAATGATCAAACCACAATAAGAAATGGGAAAACAAGACCAAGATCTTTCAACCGTAACAAGTGGTCCTCGTCAGAGTCAAAAACCCAACTGACCAACCCCAGAGTCAGTTGGGTTTTTGACTCTGACGAGGACCGCTTGTTACGGTTGAAAGATCTTGGTCTTGTTTTCCCATTTCTTATTGTGGTTTGATCATGTATATATATATATATATATATATATATACCGTCATATTACCCAATCAATTAAAGAATTTTGAAACAAAAGATAAGCTAAGGTTTATGACATGAACAGTATGTCACATGTGATTTAACAGATATAATTGTTAATTCTTGTTTGGTTTCTTTGTTATCACACGGCTTTAAGCTGATATTGAATCAGATATAGGGGACGCTCAAGAGAGTGATAATACTTCTTTATTGCCGTGGTTTAATCTCAGAACTAACACCAGCCTGGTGGAATTCCATGATTATGTTTTATTTAAACTCCGCTTCAATCATGTTTATTTATAGTATTTTGATATCATGCATCTATATTTATTCAAACTTGGATAAATATGTTGATACAATTATTTGTATAAATTCAGAAATGGTGGGAATGTCATAAATTCATTTATATTTTTGATATTGCTATTTGCAAGACGGAGGTTTACCTCTGCTGCTGCTAATGATGACAAAGCTATCCTCTAAAATAACTCTATCGACATTCAATACCATTCAGTTTTTTTATATAAAATTTGGATAACACGCATATTGATCGGAAATTGCCACCTAACTTTGACACTTCCGTCTGTACAAATCATATACGATATTCTCAAATCTACAGCCATTAAAAAATAATTTGAATTGAATCTAGAAACATCCTGTTTATGGTCCAATATTAAATGAAAATGACAAAACTGAAATAAAAAAAACAACTATTGTTTCATTTTCTTTAGTGTCTAAAAATAACAACTGACAAAAAAATTACTACTTCACGCATTCATTAGAATTCCTAATGTAATAGTCTTTTATATTCTTATTTTAGGATAGATTGATATGTTGTAAGCAACAGTCCATTCAGATTTTCAGAGAATGCGTTCATTCAATCTAATATCCTTTGATTTTTCATTCTCTCTCTCACTCTCTCTGTTCTATATATCGTGTCATACAATCTTTTCAAATTTCAAGACTCAAACAAGTAACAATTACAGTTTTAAAATCTTGCATCAAATGAATAGTTCCATAGTTTGAAGTAATATTCATACTCTTATAAATGTTTAATGTTGTCTGATATGTATTTTGCCAATCTAGTTATTCGTTTGACAGATACACACACACACACACACACACACACACACACACACACACACATATATATATATATATATATATATATATATAAAGATTTTGCATAAAAACGTGCAATAATCAAACGAAAAGATAACTTGAAATGAGTTAGTTCTAATCAATGTACAGATAGATCCTATGTAGATATACAGGTATTTTGAGATTCCGGATACCTGTTTTGATATAATACTGCGTACCTCGACCTTTTCGACCATACCGCAAAGATATTACAACAAACCAGGTCGATACTTTTTTACGTGAAAGCTCTTTAGCCGTATACCAGTATCACTAATCCCGAAATGAGATGCCGGATACTATACCAAGTAGGAATTCATGGTTGATTTTAATTTCATTTGCCTTTGTTATAATTTGATCTCTTTAAAAAAGTGAGTCTTACCTACCCGCGTACTAAATAAGAAGTATGCCTAGAATAAAATCAAATTTGAGCACAGTATCTAAAGCTGCAAAACGTAAAAGAAACTCCAGATCAAATGACAGTAATAGACTGTAGTAATAATGCAATTCTACGATTATATTATTTCTAATAATATTTTAGAATACCATGTATCACCTCTGAATTTTTGTAAAAATGCCCGTTAAAGACGGGCATTTTTAGATCTCCTAGTATTAAAATAATAATATTATTAAAAATAATTAATAATATTTTTATTCAATTAATAAATATTAATTAATAAAATAAATATATTATACAATTAAACAATTAATTACGAGGCAAAATATCCGTCTTTCCTCGTAAGTTTATTAGTTAACAATTTCAAAATTTATTTTTTCTTTGTAGTTATTGTTTTTCAGCCGTGTTTGTTTTGAATCAGTATCAGTAAAGTTGAGTCATAGTTGGTTTTCAACTTAATTATGAGTACCTCGTGATATCGACCCAAAACAAGCCAACCTTGAGCTGTTCTCTATTAAATACAGTGTTCGCAAAATACCGTTAATGACACAATTGCTGTCATTTCAAATGGAACAAGGAATTTTTTGGGGGAAAAAACAGTCGCTGAGAAGTTATGGATTTGTTGTTTATTGTTTTCAACCTTTGTTAAAATGTATATTATAGTAGACCTGCCATTCCCAACGTTGGGCGCAGACCCCGCAGGTATGGAAGTGTACCCTTCGGCTGACTATACCAAGGACTACGGGGCAAATAAAAAATGAGTTATTAATTAAAAGAGAATTCTTCTGTCGCTTGTAACTTTTACAAAATGTAGCAATTGACAGCACAAGCAGTGCTGAAAACTTATGCGTTTCCATCAATAAACATTTTGATGTTCCTTTATTTATTTTTCCTTTTAAGAAAAGAAGTTAAATTTTGTATTACACCTGTATATATCAATGATCAAACCACAATAAGAAAATGGGAAAACAAGACTAAGATCTTTCAACCGTAACAAGCGGTCTTCGTCAGAGTCAAAAGTCTTCGTCACAAAGACTGCTTGTTACGGTTGAAAGATCTTAGTCTTGTTTTCCCATTTTCTTATTGTGGTTTGATCATTGATTGTTATTTCAGGTGTTTATATGAAATATTTTTACCTGTATATATATGTATTTGATGGTCTTTAATACTTTATCAAATTTAGGCATGGGTTCATTATTAGAAAAAAATAATCTAATTATAAATGGAAATTTAAAAAAAAATACGCTTAATGTCGAAAACGACTCTCTGGCCTTTTGTTATATATGCAGTATGACGGCCTTTGTCGTGATAAGCTTCCTTCACGTGAATAACAGTAAAGTTATGAATAACAAAAGTTAAATATCACGTGGAGGGAACAGGATTTTAGAAATGCGTAGGTGGAGATAGCGCAAAATCGGTTGGGAACCTCTTAAGCCAGACATCTTGTGACCTATGCAACCGTATACATACATATAACATTTTTTAATCGAGTGGATATTTGTAACAAAGAATAAAGTTAAACAATGAAACAATTTATTATCTTCATAATATTTTTTCCAAATATTGATTCAAATGTAAACACAAAACATCGGTTATTAACGAGACACAGATGGCGTGGAGGTAGAAGAGGTCGATGGGACATGGAGTGTACCGTAACTTATACTCTGATTTGAACTACGTAACTTAGCTTATTTTATCTTACTCACTACCTAAACTTACTGCGTGACTTAGCTTATTTTATCTTACTAACTACCTAAACTTACTTAACGTAACTAAACTTAATTTACGTAACTTAATTACTTACTAACTATGTAAACGTAAACTTTGTTACCTACGTAACTTAGGTTTCCTCACCTAGCCCTCGATTTATTCACGCAGGAGGTGAATAAATCTGAATACGTCGTCCCTCGGAGAAGACGTTAAGCTGTCAGTCGGGGGTCAGGCTAGCTCAGTGGTTACGTGCTCGCCTCTGAACTGATAGGACCGGGGTTTGATCCCCACCTGGCCCTCGATTTATTCACGCGGGAGGTGATAAATCTGAATACGTCGTCCCTCGGAGAAGACGTTAAGCTGCCAGTCGGGGGTCAGGCTAGCTCAGTGGTTACGTGCTCGCCTCTGAACTGATAGAACCGGGGTTTGATCCCCACCTGGCCCTCGATTTATTCACGCGGGAGGTGATAAATCTGAATACGTCGTCCCTCGGAGAAGACGTTAAGCTGTCAGTCGGGGGTCAGGCTAGCTCAGTGGTTACGTGCTCGCCTCCGAACTGATAGGACCGGGGTTCAATCCTCACCTGGCCCTCGATTTATTCACGCGGGAGGTGATAAATCTGAGCACGTCGTCCCTCTTTCATTAATTCATTCATTTTCATTTGACTACTATATATGAACAATTTTAATGAAAATGGTATTCTGTGCTCGTTTAGAGCAATTAGGGGCAGCTTGGAAAGTTTGTCTTGAATGATATGATTTAATATTGAAAATAAACAAAGAGAAATCAGAATTAATTTATATCTTGTGATTGAAAAAAAAAACGACACTACCTTTAACAAAAACAGAAAAGGAAATAATGAGAGGTATATTGGAGTTGTAGCATGCAATGAAATATATTATTTATTAGATAGCTAATTGAATGAAAAGAATACATCCATACATATTATCTATAAAAAGATTTTACTGTAAACACGTGAAATAGAAATCAACTTTCAAACCACAATAAGAACTGAGAACTAAGACTAAGATCTTTCAACCGCAACAAGCTGTCTTCGTCAGAGTCAAACTTCTGTTGAAATCAAAGGTCTAGAATCATCTGGTACAAAATACAGTACAGAAATAAATACAGTACAAATACTACAGAATAAATGTGCCCGCCTTATAGCTAGGGCTCCATGGTACACCAGAAATATTGATATTCAACATTATTTGAGTTTGGAATCTATCTATTCCTACAATGCTCGACTTGCCAGTAATGAAGACAAAAAACTGTCAACCCATCCAAATCTCCTTGTTCGGGAACTAAATCCTACTCCCAACCTTTTCTAATCCCACGAGCCTCAAAGTTTCCTACTTGAACTAAAAATGACAACCACATGACTCCAAAAGTATACAGTACCTCAAAGAATACAAAGCCTGAAGACCAAACGACCACGAAGACAACACATTCCCTTACTGACTGACTCCCCCATTCTTGACAATGTTTACTGACCTAGCAAAAACAGCAGGATGAGAATCTAGCAGTAGTGGGCCTCTGGTCCGGAACTGCTATTTACGACATGCACTCTTGAGCATGGTAATATTCGTTGGTCGTTGGTCATCTGGTAAGGGTTTGACAAATTTAGGGGGGGGGGGGGGGGTTTGAAAAAGTGTAATGTGCAAGAAAGAACTCTGCCTGGAATACGAGTATTATCCCTTTAAAATATCTCTCTTCCCTTCTACTCCTCTCATCCTTTATCAGATGTTTCTATATCTTTCGTTTCAGTTGAGATTTGACTCTGACAAAGACCGATTGTTACGTTTTTTTAGCCTTTTTTCTCATTTCCTATTGTGCTTTATACGTAGATACCTATTATCTATAGGTTATGTACAGTTTATATAGTCATTACATTAGGCATACGGCTAAAAATTGTAATATTCTCAAGGGAGATATTAAATGTATATTTTAACGTCAAATATGAATCACTATTCAGTTTCATTGTGATGGCTTAGTTTTACAACCCACAATTTTAAATCAGTCGCACCTGACACCTTGATTCTATTAATGACGGCTTTTAAGTAAAATGTCCCATAGTTTTTAGTAATTGTCCCTCTGTTGACCTTATCGTCTAGTCAGATAGGTCTATATTAATAACTTCCCTGTATTAATTAACTGTCATTTGTTTATCTTCCAGATTTTAATAAAAAAGTCTTTTTTTCTTTCATTTTTTTGTTTTGTATTTAATTTTGGGAGCCAGATTAGGCCTCCTCTTGATTTATTCACGTGGGAGGTGAATAAATCTGAGCTTCTCGTTCCTCGGAAAGGACGTTAAGTCCTCGGTTGTAAGCCTGTACGATGTCAAGTACTCTTTAAAGATACCTACTCTAAATATACTTGAGTTAGGCAAAATTTAGGACTCCTAATGTAGAATGAATTTTCATTGTGTGTGGTATCACAAAGGACCCAATGTTCGGCGTATGTGTGTCCCCTTACGAGATGCCACTGCAACCTATACTCCTGTTTATTGTTAATTAGCTTTTCAGAGATCTAGAAAATAAAGGAAGACAAACATTCATTTTTTAATTAAATTTCTTCATAATTATTTTTGTCACAAAATAATTAAATTTTTATAGTCTATAAAGTAAAGGTAAAAAACTAGTTTATATACACTACTATCTTAATCTTTTGACCTACAATCAATGTGAGCTACCTAAAATCTTCCCAGCGTCAAATAAATGAATATGATAGATTTTAACTAAAACTACATTTCAAACATAATCTGTTTACATTCAGACAGATAAAAAATAGAGAATTCTAAAAATATATATTATTTAATTTTCATTCTTTTTTAAGAATTTTAGTCCCTTTGATTTGTGAGGCTATCCTATTCGATTGTAATCAAAAAATTTAAGTATATATCATTTCAATTTATGATTTTTTATTGACTATATTTATAGTAAAAAACAAGATTAGTTCTCATGTATTTATTATATTGATGTTTGAGGTGGTATTACTATCATGGTTAGGTTACAGTGGATGAACAGGAGAAAACATACATATGTCAAAGGCTTATACAAAGTATACATATACATACTTATACTTCAATGATCAAACCACAATAAGAAATGGGAAAACAAGACTAAGATCTTTCAACCGTAACAAGCGGTCTTCGTCAGAGTCAAAAACCCAACTTCAGTTTGGGTTAGCTTTCAGACTAAGAAAGATCTTAGTCTTGTTTTCCCATTTCTTATTGTGGTTTGATCATTGATTGTTATTTCACGTGTTTATGTGAAAGCTTTTTATACTTATACTTATATGTCTTATACATATACAAAGACTGGCCCTTTATAAGACAACATAATCAACATTATACATTGGGAGTCTTAAATTTTGACTAACTTAATTGTAGGGGATCTTAAATGATACCTGACAAGAGCATAGGTTAGTGGCAAAAAGAATGAAGAACAAAATAGAACATACATATAAAACCACTATGGCTCTAACTAACCACGGAAAAAGTAAAGTTTATCTTGCCTGTTTTAAAATCATTGACCAACCAACATGTCCATGAGGAGCAAATTTCCTAAACTGGCATCACATCTTGTATAAATGCCCAATACACGAAAAAATAAAGGTCCACATTCAGAAAAGAATGTATACTTATTAAAAAGAATGAAAATTAAATATTTTTTTTTTTAAGAATTCTCTAATTTTTTTTATCTGTCTGAATGTAAACAGATTATGTTTGGAATGTAATTTTAGTTTAAATTTATCATATTCATTTATTTGACCCCGGGAAGGTTTTATGTAGCTCAAATTGATTGTAGGTCAAAAGATTAAGATAGCAGTATACAAGGTGGAAAGTGGCCAATGACTGAGTTGAAACTTGTAAATTTTGAAAAATTCACAAATTTCATAGATATAGACAAATTGCAACATAACCATTACGTGTATATATTTGTTATTATAAGACCTAAAATAATAATTATAAGAATATCAATAACCTTTTGTACTGTCTTTTTCTAAAGTTAATTATTTAATGTATATATCCTATTAGAATGATTTTTATTGTTATAGTTTGCAAATTAATACTTATAATCTATATAAGGTAACAGGTGATAAATAAACTCCTTGATTTGGGGGTTACTGAAAAAAAGTAGGATAGGTTCGGGACAGACAGATTAACGTCCTCTCCGAGAAGATTAAGGTAAATACACCAGACAAGTTAGCACAAGTATATAGATTTTGATTTTAATGTTCTGTATATTTAACATAAATACAATAAAAGAATAGCAATCAGGGACAAAAAAAATATTTATTATTATTTTTAAAATAATTTTCACCTTGATATCTTATTGTTATAGAAATCAAATATTTAAAATGTTACTTTTTTGACATTTTCATTTAAAATATTAATTTATTTTTACAAAAAATGATTGTTGAATGAATTTATTTATTCATTGGAGTTGTTTTGTGTTTACCACATGTTGATGACTGACAACAAATTGTTTTCCAAATCACACAGATATAATGGACAACCAACAACCAGAAATGCCAATTAAAAGCGCAGGAATATTAACTTTAAACGATATCAAAGAATAACATGGATTATTCAAGTAATTTATACACCTCAAAAATATAAATGCCAGTTCAAAAGATGGAATTAAACATTCATGAGGAAAATCTTACAAGTTATCTCCAATAATAACACAAAAACTGCCTAAAGGATTAATATACTGAAAAGAATATATGAATTTAGTCTTAAATTTTTCATCATTAGTTTTAGGTAAACAAGTAGGAACTAGTAAATAATTTAGTTAAAATATTCTTACTGTATTCATCTCGTTTGTTATCATAAAGTATAGTAGTTCAGTTGGAAATAGCTCTGCCAAAAGTAAAGTACAACTCAACATGTCGACGCAACTAGCTAAATAAACAATAGCTGTTAATTAAAATAGAAAATGTATACTTCTTAAACGATGAATGATACTATATTTCATCTCAACTGATGAATACAAACCCATGGAATTAGTTATTGAAAGGGATCATAAACATGGTAACATATCATAAACATGGTAACATATATGGAAATTTGCAGATCTGTAGGAAAGATCTGATTCTCTTCTGATCTAAAAGTTTCTTTTGTTACAACAAAAACAGCTAATAGATGCTAGATTTTAAGACAAAAGATTGTTTTTTTCTTTTTTTTATAGGTTTGAAGAAGAGATTGAGCATACACACACACACACAGTCGGATTGTATCAGATTACATGACTTACTCCAAGGACATCCTAACTGTTTTGTAATGGCATAATCCTCATACATTCACTGTGCCATTTAGAATACACGAGTTCTGAGCAACAATCCAAATGCACAGATTTAGAAGAATTTAGCAATACTTCTGAATAAATAAAAGTTGTCTAAATTATATCGACTTATTGTTGTAAATGGCATAGATGTTTTTATATATATATAAATATTCAATGATCAAACCACAATAAGAAATGGGAAAACAAGACTAAGATCTTTCAACCGTAACAAGTGGTCTTTGTCAGAGTCAAAAACCCAACTCAAAAAAACCCAGAATTGGGTTTTTGACTCTGACGAAGACCGCTTGTTACGGCTGATAGATCTTAGTCTTTTTTCCCATTTCTTATTGTGGTTTGATCATTGATTGTTATTTCACGTGTTTATGTGAAATCTTTTTATATATATAAATATGTATATGTAATTCGAAAACACACATATACAAAACTCAATCAAAGTAACATTCAAAATAATATATATATATATATATATATATATATTATATATATATAAAAAGATTTCACATAAACACGTGAAACAACAATCAATGATCAAACCACAATAAGAAATGAACAAGACTAAGATCTTTCAACCGTAACAAGCGGTCTTCGTCAGAGTGAAAAACCCAACTGACATCTGTTGGGTTTTTGACTCTGACGAAGACCGCTTGTTACGGTTGAAAGATCTTAGTCTTGTTTTCCCATTTCTTATTGTGGTTTGATCATTGATATATATATATATATATATAGATGACTGTCGTCCCTCCGTCAATTCACTTCTTCTTCTGATGACGACCGCCATTACGGTCGAAATATTGAAAAGTTAGTCTTTGTTATGTTTCTGTCTTTGTGTCACAGTTTATTTTAAATGTATATAAATATGTATATATATATTATATTTATTTATATATATATATATATTAATTATACACTTATTTATATATTATATATATTATTTATATAATAAGATTTTACATAAAAATGTGAAATAACAATCAATGATCAAACCACAATATGAAACTGGAAAAAAGAAAAAGTGATTCTTTGTTATGTTTTTTTCTATGTGTCTAAGTTTATTTTAAGTATTTATATATTTATATAAATGATGAAACCACAATATGAAATGGGAAAAAAAGAATAAACAACAAGCGTTCTTCGTTAGAATCAAAAATCCAACTAAAACACAGGATACAGAAGTCTTTTTTTCTCATTTCATACTGTGGTTTGATCATTGATTGTTACTTCATATGTTTATGTGAATTCTTATTACATATATATATATATATATATATATATATATATATATATATATATATATTATATATACGTTTTTGGAGGGCTAGGTCTTGGAAATAAACTGTTTTCCTTATTACCCCAAAATTTCAATAAATTATTGGAAACATTGGCATAATACGGAGAAACTTATTTCCAAGACCTAGCTCTCAAGAAGCATATCAAATACTGTGTTGAATTAAGAGGTCAAATTTGAGATAATTTGAGAATATATATATATATATATATATACAGTAGCAGTTTGCTTCTCAATGCGAGTACTTCGCACTTCTTCCCGATGCCCACGGATGTCGAAATATCGAAGTGAGTTCTGTAGTGTCTTTCTGTGTTCTTTTCTCTGTGTTAAAGTGTATATATATATATATATATATATATATATATATATATATATATATGTGTGTTTCGAGATATATTGTAGCATTAGACCAAACCTTCATGAAGGAAGAAAAATCATTTTGAATATATGCGATGGAGATAAGAAAACATTGACTATACATATATTCACTATAAAAATGGAAAGACGATCCAAACTGAACACCATACGAGTCCATATTTCTATAATTTGACTATCTTCATCATGAGGTGGTGAAAAATCTCTCAGGCAGTACATCCCAGCAAGGCACTTCACCTCCTGATGATGACCGTAGTCGAAATGTAAAAGTCAGTTATCAGTGTCTTTGTGTTCGTTTTTTTATATAGTATAAATATACACTTTATAAAAATACTAATAATTACTCTTAAATTGGTGACATTTGAGTAATGTTTGAGTATGACAATATTATTATAATTTAGTGTCATTAATAGCAACAATATTATTAATTTGTAGCAATAATATTTTTATACTAATAATAGTGATTAATCGCAACCATGAATTTCGTTCAAAATGAAAGTCATGATAATTTGGACTAGCAAGAAGGTCAAGTTGAGCATGTTGTTTCTGACGTCATTCAGATGAAAATTAATCAAGAATGTATCGGTTTTTTGTCCTTCGTTTGTTATGTCTTTTCTTCTTAAACAAATTTCTCTTGAATAAATTCGAAACCAATTAATATATTTATTGGTATGAAAATATGTTCAAAATGAATCATAAATGAGCTTAAATATTGTTTAGACAAATTTGTGTATTTTTAATTATATTTCACATATTTTTAATGCATTATAACTACTCCTAACAACTATTCTCGTCTATTATTTATAAAATAATTTCTAATTGATTGTATCAAAACATCCGTTTTGATGATAAGTACTTATATTATTTGCCCTCTTATGAAACATAGATATATTATCTGGGCAATAGCCTTGTAATAGATATCATAATATCAATGACATAATAGAATAGAATCAGAAAAAGCGAAAAACCTTTACATTTAAAGCATTGATTCAATTTCGTATCAAGTTTATTAGACCCAAAACTTTGCTGTGATGCTGGGACAATATCACTAAATAATATATATATGTTCTATTAAAACCTATGCCTATTTCAATTTTGACACATTTTTGAATTAATTTTTCAAATTTCCTTACCTCTGGCTTCCATAAGTTTGGGACAAGATAAATCAGTTCTCCAAAATTTTTACAGTTTATTATCAGTTCTGTCAAAATTGAAATAGGCATAGGTTTTAATAGATGAAAAATTAATTCGAAAATGTGTCAAAATTGAAATAGGCATAGGCTTTAATAGAACATGTATCAATAAAGGCCTGCTCCCCAAATATACGAATATATATATCAATGTTCAAGCCACAATAAAAAATGAGAAAAAAAGACTAAGATCTTTCAAAAAGTACAAGCGCTCTTCGACTGTTGGGTTTTTGACTCTGACGAAGATCGCTTGTTACGGTTGAAAGATCTTGGTCTTCTTTTCCCAATTCATATTGTGGTTTGATCATTGATTGTTGTTTCACGTGTTTATTGTACAATTTTATTATACATACATCTATATAAAAGAGTCAAAACGAAGGAAAAATAGAAATAGAAACAGGCATAACTTACTCCAATTTCTGTGTTACCTTTGTTTTACTGTTTTTTATTTAAAGTCAGTTGGACCAATTTATTTAAGTACTATATTTATTAATATACTAAACTTTTTTAAATAATGACGATCAAATCATATTGCAAACCCTTTAAAAAAAATACACCCGGCTGATCTAAAAGAAAAAAAAATTTAATTATCAATGCGGGGGATATTTATTTGATATATTTATATAACGGTATATGAGACAAATAAATTTTGCCCAACTAGACAAAGGGGGGCAAAAAAATACTCCGCAGAGCATTTATAGCAATTGTTTTCCTTATTCTCTTGTGGTTTTATAGTTCATAGATTGCATCACGTGTTTAATTTGATTGTTCATATATATATAAAGATTTCACATAAACACATGTAATAACAATCAATGATCAAACCACAAAATGAAATGGGAAAACAAGACTAAGATCTTTCAAGCGTAAGAAGCGGTCTTCGTCAGAGTTACCCAACTGGATATATATAAATATGATGTAATTATTTTTTTCGAGAGTTGAGGTCTAATGATTTGAAACTAGTCCTTTTGCCGACGTTTAGACATATATTTATGTCATCTTCAGGGCTACAACATGATTGTTTTACAATTAGCACTACTATTACTACTATTTTGGTTATTTATTAGATTTTAATATGTACAGTAACAGAGAGGAATTTATTTTTATCAAAAAAAAAAAATTACATCATATAAATATTGGGTCAAGAAAACAAATCATGATGATATATTATATATATAATATATATATATATATATATATATATTATATTTTTATAAGCATAGTTTCTGTTGATTAATAGGATGTCAATATTTCTTTGAATCTCTGCATGTCATCACGAATTGTACAACAAAATGAATTATCATAAATAATTGCTAAGATATGAAAAGTTTGGCTACTTACTGAAGATAACTGCTGCATATTGACGAAACTGTGACTTTGCCTTCATGTTTTGAACCCCTGCACAAACAACAGATCGTTAGAAGCCTATTGCAAACCGTTCCACAAGCCGAGAGAAACTGAAAGACGTGTTGTCAAGCCAACAAGCTTGGGTCGATAAAACTCTTGCCTTTCCAATATATATATTACTAATACAAAGGCATCAATGTTAACACTAATATCAAGCAAACTTCAATCTTTTTTTTTATTTTTTTATGTTTAACTAAAAGCGAATAATGTATTGTCAGAGAGTAGAGTTAAAGGTGTGGGGGCTTGAACATCTACTAGTATTTGATGACGGGCAGTTGTAGCTAATCAGCACCCGCAGTCATGTCATCTGATAACCCCAACACTGACGAGCTCTCACTCCAAATTGAAATGCAACTGTGCAATTTAGTTTAAAGAATAGTCAACTACGTGACCTTTCAAAAATGCTGGCTTATATATTCCAAGCCAGTAATAATTGTGTGTCAAAACTGTTTTAAAATCATATTTTAGATCTAATAGCTAAGACAAATTTAACATTTTTTATATAGAATTAAACATATATAAGAACACAGAATAAATAAGAAAGTTTATTTTTTACTACTACAAGTACAACTCAGACACACACACACGTATACACACACCCACATTCACGCACACACACACACACACACACACACACACACACACACACACACACACACACACACACACACACAGATGATCATCTCATGAATTTCATTAATAAATTTGGTTTAGATATTTTTGAAAGTGTAATAAGTATTTCCTATGTTATTAGAGTTAAGTCTAATACCACGGGATGTTGATATTTAAGTGACTTCATTGTATAATCTAAAAATTTGTTATGGTTTATGTAGTAGTATATCATAGCATGTTATACCTAGTGTGACACATATTTGTATATTAAGTAATAAACTCCCAACTGGCAGGGGTACTGCTGGGTCGGAAGAAAAAACAAACAAACAAACAAACAAACAAACACACACACACACACACACACACACATTTCAACTACTAGGATATGCATATCCTAATCTGCATTTACCTTAAATTATTATTCAAACTTTAACGTACACTCTCTTCAGGTTCATCATCATGAATTCAAAGTTCAATATTTATGCAATTGACAAGTATATATATTATAGTAAAAAAAAATTTGTTCTCATTGCTCAAATAAAGAAAAAAAATATATTATAAATATATCATCAATGCCGATAGAATTACGAGAATATGGTTGAAAAAGTAGAAACAATCAGAATACAGAAACACTTCGTGCAACGAAACTCATGGATGCCTGTTAACAATAAAAGAAAATAAGACCTGCTAGATGGAAAGCCTGCAACAATTTCTTGCTGATCAATATATTTTTGAAATATGATACCTTAAGTATAATGAAATAAATAGTTAATTTGTACTTCTTGTCAGCTAAATTTCTTTCAGCTAAATCCATTTCAAGAAAAAGCTGTATATGTTACTAATTTTAAATATATATATTCATCAAAGTGGTGAAAATATTTCAAATTCAAAAAACAAAATTATTTTTGTTTCTAAACAATATTTTTTTCCAGGTATGTGGCTCCTCGGAGAATCGGATATTTCATATTCAAGATATGTAGAGGTAAAGTACTAGATTAAAATAAACGTGAAATTATTTACAAAGTTTATATATATATATGCATTATTGAGTTTCTGTTTCATTTTTGTGTATTCGTTATGTCAATGTAGTTTATATATATGTATATATATATATATATATATATATATTAAGGCTGAGTCGCTATCAGCCTTTGGAGCGATTCACTTCTTCTTTTCCTGAAGACGAGGACATCGAAATATAGTAGTGAGTTCAGTGATTTCCTTTCTATGTGTTTCTTTTTAAATTCTAGTTTATATATATATATATATATATATATATATATATATTTGGGGAGCAGGCCTTCATTTATACACGTTTTATTAAAAGTAATGCCCAATTTAACTTTTACACTTTTTCTTATCCGTTTTTCAAGTGTTCTCATACTTGACTTCCATGGTTCTGGAACTAAAAACATAAGTTCACCAAAATTTTTATTACTATACACCGACATGTTTCGGTCATCGTTGACCATTTTCAAGGTTAAAGAATATATAAAATTATTAATGATCGAAAAGTGAATAACAATTAAAATAAACTAAAATAAACATAACGAGTCCAAAACACATATTCACAACTAGGGAGGTTATCAAAGGTAAAGGTATGTTGAGGTTTCACCAGGCTCTTGGTTACCTTCCATCCGTCATTTGTATCTGGGAAGGTAATCGATTAACTTCTATACCTCTCCCAGACTGGTTCGCCTTCTGACTGCCTTCATATAATTTTAGAATTCTTGAAAATCCTCCTCCTTGGCTGTTAATACTAGGTTGCTTTTCGAGGATCAAGATAGCTTCCAAAATTTGCAATCTGGTGTGGTCATGTTCTTGTTGTAATATTACAGTATTGTCTGTTAACATTTCCCTGGTTAATTGCACTCCATGTGTTAACCTAACGTGCTCTTAGGGCATCCGGAGGACCCAAAGAGCACGTTAGGTTAACACATGGAGTGCAATTAACCAGGGAAATGTTAACAGACAATACTGTAATATTACAACAAGAACATGACCACACCAGATTGCAAATTTTGGAAGCTATCTTGATCCTCGAAAAGCAACCTAGTATTAACAGCCAAGGAGGAGGATTTTCAAGAATTCTAAAATTATATGAAGGCAGTCAGAAGGCGAACCAGTCTGGGAGAGGTATAGAAGTTAATCGATTACCTTCCCAGATACAAATGACGGATGGAAGGTAACCAAGAGCCTGGTGAAACCTCAACATACCTTTACCTTTGATAACCTCCCTAGTTGTGAATATGTGTTTTGGACTCGTTATGTTTATTTTAGTTTATTTTAATTGTTATTCACTTTTCGATCATTAATAATTTTATATATTCTTTAACCTTGAAAATGGTCAACGATGACCGAAACATGTCGGTGTATAGTAATAAAAATTTTGGTGAACTTATGTTTTTAGTTCCAGAACCATGGAAGTCAAGTATGAGAACACTTGAAAAACGGATAAGAAAAAGTGTAAAAGTTAAATTGGGCATTACTTTTAATAAAACGTATATATATATATATATGTATAGGTAGGCAGCAAATCATTTTTTAAACTAGTTGAATTGAAATATGCAGCAGTCTCTGCATTTACGACTTTTTTACTAACTGACTCTAATTTTCTGATTATTTTTCTTTCATTTTGGGGTAAATTCCATATTAATTTTGCTAGGGACATTTGAACTTTACCAGTTGGGTTAACATATCATGACAAGTTAAACAAAATAGCAACCAGTATATATTTACTTAAAAGCTTTCGACTGTATAGTAGTCATCCTCAGGTATAATTTTGTTTACTTGCAAGCTTCCGACTGTATATATATATATAAATATATGATCAAACCACAATAAGAAATGGGAAAACAAGACTAAGATCTTTCAACCGTAACAGATTGATTGTTGTTTCACGTGTTTATGTGAAATCTTTTTATATATATATATATATATATATATATATTATATATTTACTCTTCTTTATATAATCTAGGAGGTGTCAGAGCTTATTTTTCAACCACCAGCTACTCGCCAAGCCGACACTCAGTCACCGCCCAGTACTCAGACCAGCAACACCTAAGATATGTATATGAGACAAAATGTCGTAGGAAGAATCAGAATGAAGAAAAATAAGCTCTGACACCTCCTAGATTATATATATATATATATATATTGTTAAGAAACGGTACATGTTTGCCTTATATCTGTTTCCTACATAATTTCTCCACTTTCCGGAATTCTTTTCTAGTCTCTTTATTAAAACTATAAAGTTTATATATAAATACCAATACCAATAAATAAATAAATAAAGTTATTATAAAGTCTTTAGGGGATCTTGTTGGTCACTGTGATTCTTCTAGAGACGTAGTGAAGCAATCATGAGTCTGTTTGGATTGCAGAATCTTCAATCTGACATTTATATTGATATATGAGGTTTATTTTCTGTAATGCAGACATATTTTGTTTAGTTTGTAAAGTACCAGTATGTTTCAGTGGTTAAACTTTCATAGGAGATGATATAATTTTCCTCCTTGCTTATAAAGATTCTCATCTTCTTTTTTTTTTTTTTTTAAAGACAACGCATTTGAAATATTGTAGCGAGTTTTTATAATCTTTTGTATCTGTTTTCCTTCTGTTTAATTAGATTATTTTTATGTATATGTGTCAAAATAACTTCACAGAAAGAACACACATATAAGAGACCACAGATACTTTTTACAATATTTCGGCTAAGTCGTCATCAGGTAGAAAGATGTGAGTCGCTCCGCAAAACAAATGATGACTGAAGTGAAGTGTCATTGAAGAGGTACTCTATTGGTGCAACCAGCTTACGAAGAGAGGGGAGACAAGGATAAAAAAAATAGTGAACAAAGTAAATAAATAAATTCATTATGAAACGAAATTATTTAAAAACACTAAACAAATAAAGTTTAAAGAACAATTCAGATCTACTTCCTGAGAGAAAAATAGTGCTTCTTCTGAAGCTCTGAAGGCGATATTGGTGTTTGAATCAATAATCTGCCTAAGAACCAGCACACGGAATTAGTAATTGAAACTGAGTCTGTGAAAACTGCGAATTGCAACGAGAAGGTCTCTGCAAATCGCATGTCACTTTGAAAGCTTCAGAAGAAGCTCTTATATCTCTCCTGGGAGATAGACGTCCTCTTGGGCTTCTATTTCTTTCGTACTATTTAAACAATATTATTTACCTATTTATTTCTCCATTAATACTTTATTTTGAATTAATATTTCTTTTTTATTTTACCATAAGTAAAGTATATTAATTATTAAAAAATTCGATCACGAGATTTTGAAGATTTTCGTATAATGTGCTCGTAAATTACATGATTGATTGCCTATCAAATACATAATGGATATGTAATAAATCATTTATTTTTTCATTTCTTAAATGTCATAGTCGGCTTATGGATATTTTTGGAATTAAGTGAATTTTTGACTTTATAATTTTGATTCATACCTGCAAAACTAACTGATTACTGGCAAACTCTATATATATAATATATATATTTTTTATTAATATTTTTTTCAAAGATATAACAAACTGAATATATGCATGTTTATAAAATTAGTGAATTAATTCAACAATTTAAATTAATTCCCATTTGAAAGTTGAAAGTAATATATTGAATTTGGCTAAGTTACTGGGCCTCTCACCTAACCCTTGATTTATTCACACGGGAGGTGAATAAATCTGAGCGCGTCGTCCCTCGGAGAAGGACACTAAACCGTCGGTCCCGAGCCTGTACGATGTCAGGTACTCGTTAAAGATCCCTACTCTAAATACATTTGAGTTAGGCAAAATTTAGGTCTCCCACTGTAGAATCAAATCTTCATTGTGTGGTATCACAAAGGGCCAATGCTCGGCCTACGTGTGTTCCCTTGTGGAACTGCCACTGCAACCTAACCTAACCTAACCTAACCTACTGGGAAATATAATAGATAGATTCTTAATTTGTATTCTACAAGAATTTATGTTAGTGGGAAATAAATTACATCAGTAGTGGTTAGAAAAAGTAATGGAATGGAATATATAATTATCTTGAATGGAAATCAATGTATTCCTGGAATAATAATCTTAAAATGTTTTATAAGGTATTATTGGTATCATATGTACTATTGGTATCTGGTATCTCAAGTAATAATTATGACTACTTTAATTGTTACTCTTAAGAGACTCATATAAGCTAACTTCTGGCCTCAGACAACGCCTTATAGTCATCTCTATCAGTGGAATGTTTGTTTTCAGTGCACCCATCGCATAGCACTTGAAAATGGGAAAAAAGACTAAGATATATATTGATTATATATATATATATATATATATATATATATATATATATATATAGATATATAAACTAGAATTTAAAAAGAACACATAGAAAGGAAATCACTGAACTCACTACAATATTTCGATGTCCTCGTCTTGAGGAAAAGAAGTGAATCGCTCCAAAGGCTGATAACGACTCATATATATATATATATATATCAATGATCAAACCACAATATGAAAATGGGAAAACAAGACTAAGATCTTTCAACTGTACTATATATATATATATATATATAAAGAAACGTAGAGGAATTAAAAACACAAACTTACAGTCTCTCATTTTTGGTTTAAACCGTCTTCAGCAGAGATAAGAGAGGGAAGCTGAGCCCACTCGTACAGAGACGGTTGCAGACCAACAATGTTGCCGCACACGCGTTCGGTCACAGAGAATAATTTTAAATTCAAGAATCAATTTAAAATTAATTATAGAAAAGGGAATATGAAAAAATAATAAATAAAAGAAAAACATAAGAATGAAAAGAGGAAATGATACATAAATAGTTGTAAGGACCAAGCTTTAATAGGAATATAATAAAAAAAAAATTAAATAATATTGAGAATACAAATAATAATATTAATATTAAATAAATAAAAAAATATTAAAACAATGAAACATTGTATTAGATAACAAAACATAAAAATAACATAAAAACTAAATGCAAGGACAATGAGTAGTCAAATATGGAGCCTCTTAAGAGGATCGTAGAATAAGATCTTTGCAATTAGATCTTTCATTGTCGTCATGTTTGATGTTATGTTTACTCAGAGTTGGGTGTAGTACACTCCAGAATTTTTGATCAGTAACTAGACCTAAATTAATTAAATTTTAAAAACTTCCAAAGGAGTCAGTACTTTGGATAATTGTATTAATTATGTGTAAAAATGATTTAATTCATATGTATTGAATATAGACGATGTGTGTAAAGGTTCTATAAGTGATTGAGGAAATTCATTAAATCATTCGCTATGGTATCGCAACTATTTTCTTAAATAGTCATAGAACAATTACCACTGTATCTAATGAACGTAGTTATGCAAACAACAGAAGTTATTAACCAGGATATATGCGTTATATACCTGTATTTTTGAAACAAACATGTAATAGAAAATTTTTTTCACCTTGGCATACATTTTTTCATTTTTGTGGCTATAAAACCATAAAATTTAGATTGCTATAAACTATACTGATAACAAAAAAAATTATGTATTCAGACAATTTATACACCTGAAGATGCAATGAATACATTTTTGACGTTTCATTAACAAATGGTGAAACGAAGGTAACTGAAAATGCGAATATTTAAAAAATTACTGAATTAAATAAAATTACTAATAAAATCGTAAATTTACGAATTCCTAGTTTTTCTTGATCACAATCAAGCAAAACATATTTCGAAGTCTTTAGAATACGTTTAACAAATATATCAATGTTTATTAAAATATTTCTGTGATATTCAAAAGGGAAACAAATATTTTACACTATTAAAGTGAATATGATGCAACTTATAAAGTTCAGCCGTTTAAGGTGATTGGATTAGTTCTTTAGATAATTTCATTGCTGGTACTGCAATAACATGTCTCTATACGTGTATAGAGATCATGTTATTGCAGTTAATCATGATTAATCATGCACCTAATCTTTTTTCCCTTCTCATTTTGTGGTTTAATCATTGATTATTAATTCACGTGTTTATGTGAAATCTTGTTATATATATATATATATATATAAGCAATAGATAAAATTGCTTATGTTTTGTTTATTGTATAAACTAAAAAATATTGTGGTTTATAATTATTACAGTAATGACAGTTCTTCTAGAATAACTGTTACACCGTTTCATAGATTAAACAAAAGCATTGTTTGACTTGATAAGCCAAATGATGGAAACAATTATTGCCTACTATTAACACGAATATTAATTCTGAAGATTATTTATCGGAAATGGTATAGTTGTTTGTCGTAATCTTAATAGTTCTCAATCGTTTTAAATCGTACGTACTCTAATCAAGGTAAACCATTTTTCAGAAATATTTTCTTTAAAATGGAGCAACCTCTTAATCAGTTTTATATTTTGACATTGAAAATATTTAAAAAAAAAAAATTTTTTTACTATATGAAACTGATTTAAACCTTAATTATACATAAAAAAAATTCAAAAATATTTTAACAGTAGAAAATAGAAAAATTATTGTCATTCATTTATTGATCAGTTTATTCATTTTTATATATATTTATGAATAGAGAATTTTTTAACAAGTAAATTAGTATGAAAGTTGACTTACTTAATCCTAAACCTTAGTAAAACATGACAACTTGCTGAAACATGAACTAATTCATAAGTAAAAGATTTTTAGTTACCCCCACAATTGATGGTGTTATTCCAACAGTGCAGGTAATTAAAAGTATCTATTCCTAAAAAAATAATTCATGTATTAGTATATTGTTATGTTTTATTCAGGTTTAGGTTTCATTGAGTCAGTTTTCATACTATTTCGCTTGTTAAAAACTTAAATAGTGCAAATCAATTCTCATATTATTGATTTGAGATATTATATTATATTATATTTCTCATATCAAATCAATTCACTCTTATGTTCTTAAAGCTCATATAAGTGTCTTTTTTTAGATACAAACCTGAAGAAGAACATTAAGTGTTCGAAATGCATTGTTAATTTTGGCATAAAACTCTTTTTTATGTAGAAATATAATTTTTGAAATTACCATCATGAGTAAATACAACACTATTACAGATTGCACAAATAATGAATTGAGAATACGTACTTATTTATTTTTTCAGAATTTGAAAATATTTATTTACTATTTGAGAACGGCATCAGAAAGTAATTTGGATTATGTTTTCTTCTACTTCATTGAGAAAGACAAAATGAAAAAAAAAATAAAAAATTAGGGCCTTCTGGAAATCTCTTTAGTATAATAATAACAACTCAATTTGGGTAAATTAAATTTTACAATTAGTTATGCTTAAATTTTAGTACAAATGTAATAATTTAAAGGAGTTCACACATTTTCTTTTTGAACTTATTATACTTCCAACACTCATTTTCTTAAGGTTATAGGACAGAGAAGGCGAAATCTCTCTGAATATTACTTATCAACATTCTTTTCATGGAATTAATCTAATATAAAGTTATTTTAATAATGTAAATAAAAATTATATTACGTAAACACGGTGAAAATAGCTGTGCGAGCATAAAGAAGTCATTAAATTAAAGTATATACTTAATATGCTTGGTTAGTCTAAATACTTATGAATCATTGTATTTCACTCACTGATATATATATATATATATATATATATATATATATATATATATATATATATATATATATTGGTATAAATAGGCAGCAGATCCTCTTTTAACATTAAAATTAACCGCAGTCTCGGCATTCACGATCTTCAGACTGAGGAGTTTGCCAAGTGACATGTTAAATTAAAATGGATGACTCATGCTTAGTCATTGCTATAAATAGATTAAAAGGATAGTACAGGTTAATATAAAGAGAAGGTCAAAGGTCAATAATGAACAAGAAACAAGCGGTTAGAATAAAAGAGTTGAAAGGTCAACGGTATAACTGGACTAATAGAGAATAAATTGATTAAGAATATTAAAGTAAATGAAGGATAAAAGATTATTAAAGGACAAGAAAATGTATTAAAATAAGAGAGTTGAATGAAAGTAAGAATTAATAGGGAAGGTATAATTAGAAATAAAGAAAAGTACAATAAAGATAAGAATAAAAGAGTTAAGATATATGTGATGTGGCAGTTTTTAGAGAAAGTCGGACAAATAAACAGTTGTTAGTTTTATTAAACTATACAATTAATTAATAGTCTTTTCATTGATTTACAATAAAAACACTAACTGGGATACACTGTCCATTCACAAGTGATGTCAAGACAACGAACTGTGCAATCACAGGTCAACCAACCAGACAGTCCTTAGAGCAAAGATTCAAATTTACATATATATATATATATATATATATATCAATGATCAAAACACAATATGAAATGGGAAAACAAGATTAAGATCTTTCAACCATAACAAGCGGTCTTCGTCTACTGAGTAGTGTTATTGACTCTGACGAAGACCGCTTGTTACGGTTGAAAGATCTTAGTCTTGTCTTCTCATTTCATATTGTGGTTTGATCATTGATTGTTATTTTACGTGTTAATGTAAAATATATATATATACCAATTAAAAGAAACGGTCCAGCGGACTTTTTTAAATAAAATAAATTCAAAACGAAGGAAACACACAGAAAGACACAGACATAACTCACATCGATATTTCGACTATCGTCGTCATCAGGAGGTATGAAGAACGAAGTCGTGTGACGACGATGGTCAAAATATCGATGTGAGTTATCTCTGTGTCTTTCTGTGTGTTTCCTTCGTTTTGAATTTATTTTATATATATATATATATATATATATATATATATATATATATATATATAATAATTGTATATATATTTTTTATTCTTGTGATTCTCAAACACCACCCCCATAAGAGGTAGTAAACAAACTGTAAAACATTTGTTCATCTACCCTCATTTTACTATTAAGCAAGCATCATTACTGGATTGATTTTTCAACAGGGAGTTGTTGCCCCATGTTCATGCAAATAAGCATATTCTATTTGTAACTGACATGTTTAGGACAGACATATAAATAACAGTTATATAAAAAAAAATGCATTTCAGTAGCATTTTGTTATTGAATCATTAAAGAAATGTATTAAGCTACTTACAGGTGCATAAAGAATTCTAAAATTGAATGTCCATTAAGCGTATGTTGTGGATGATGAGTGGAAATCATTGATTACACAGCTTCGATTTTCTGAACCAGCTACTGAAAGATGACTGTACCTTTTCAAAGATAACACCAAATCAGCCGGTACATCCATCTCACTTAGGTCCTAACTGCGTAACGTCATTCCTCGATAAAGCAATTACATCACTTTTGTGGAATTATATAATCTCCATTATTCAATAGCATGATTTATTGACATACCCTTCTTACTGAATGCAAACGTATATAACGAAATATGTACTTACATGCAATATTTCTTTTTTATTTAAAATTAATAGAAAATGGTTTCAATTAGTTTTCAAAAAAAGTAGTAGTACAACACCCACTCACACGTACATAACACACATTGGAAACATTTCCACTTGTTTTAAATATATATATATATATACGATTTCGAGATTAACAAAGAGCAACACACAAAGTAGGGAAACACACTTACAGACTCAAGTTTTCGGGTAATCCGTCTTCAGGAGAAAAGAGAATGGGAGACCAAGCACGTTGTAGACGCAACGGCAAGTAACCCACATATATATATATATATATATATATATATACATATACACTTTAACACATAGAAAAGAACACAGAAAGACACTAAAGAACTCACTTCGATATTTCGACATCCGTCGTCATCGGGAAGAAGTGCGAAGTACTCGCGTTGAGAAGCAAACTGCTACTCAATATATACATATATATATATATATATATATATATATACAGTTCACAAACGAAGAAAAGCAACACACAGAGAAAGAGACACACTTACAAACTCAAATTTTCGGATGATCCGTCTTCAGGAGAAAAGAGAGAAAGGGCGACCAAGTTGTGTTTCCGGCGACCAAGTTGTGTTTCCGGCGTGCTTGGTCGCCCTTTCTCTCTTTTCTCCTGAAGACGGATCATCCGAAAATTTGAGTTTGTAAGTGTGTCTCTTTCTCTGTGTGTTGCTTTTATTCGTTTGTGAACTGATTTGCGTCCAGTTTGGATCGTTTTTTCGAATTTTAAGTGGATATATATATATATATATATATATATATATATATACATGTATATATATATATATATATATACATATGATTCGATGCGATGTTGACCAATGGGAGTAGAGTTACAGGTCCAAGCGTAAGGTCCCAGTTGCCCGCTGCTCAGCAAAAAGCCTTTGCGTTCTGCCAATAGGTATAGAGGTTGCACAGTCCCTCTGTGTTAAATGATGTTTGGCAGAAAACATTAGCCTCACTTAATGTTTTCTGCCAAACATCATTTAACACAGAGGGACTGTGCAACCTCTATACCTATTGGCAGAACGCAAAGGCTTTTTGCTGAGCAGCGGGCAACTGGGACCTTACGCTTGGACCTGTAACTCTACTCCCATTGGTCAACATCGCATCGAATCATATTCCTTTCCCCGGACAACCCATAGAAAACTATATATACATATATATATATATATATATATATATATATATATATATATATATTTGTTTTTCTAACTTTAAAGATAGTGCCAAATTTTCAAGACTCTAGTGTCAGTAGTTCAGGAGATAAAAAAATTTTGTCTGAAAACATATTTTCTCCAAAGAAGTGACTTTATTATGCATAATTGCTACCAAACAATAGTGTTCATTTTCATTGTGAGGACAATTTTTGTGTAAAATATCAATTGGATATATCAAAGATTTTGAACCGTAGCGTCTACACAGATACATTTTCGCCCACCCATACACACAGATATCATTGAAAAAACGTTATAAAACGACTTTGAAGACAGCAAAACAAGTATATCCAACAAAATCTCGAGATCGAATTTTTTCATGTTCACTATACTTTACTTCTAGTAGATTAAAAAGTAGTAGTAAAGGACTTGTTTTTGTTGTTTGCTTTAAAATCTGTAATTTATTTTATGGAAATAAAGTAAACCAGTTACTCTTTTATATTGCTATAAATAAAGCAATAAAATTATGAACAATGTTTGATTTATTAAGACAAAGTAAAACCACTCATGCTGCAGACATGCAATTTCGGCAGTGCGTCCTAGTTAGATTCTGAGAAAGTTTTAAGCACTCTATTGTCATGAATATAACCACATTTACTTAATACTTGACATAATACTTAACAGATAATTCGGTTAAAATTCTAAAAACTTTGCTTTATACACATAATATAGCATAAATCAAATTCATTACTAATTTTATGTAGAACATTATATCTTGTGATTTGAAAAAAATTGAATGATGCTTATCCTTTTTTCGTAAAATATTTTCTTCGTTATTTCAATAAGTTATAATTCTATCGGTCGAAACGATGTTTATTTTGCGGACGGGAGGTCGCAAAAAAATAATTGTTCTACCTTTTGAATACTTTTGTCATTATTACAAACCTGAACTTTGTTTCTTCCAGTCACCTTTGATAATTTGTTACAAATATCCTTAATTTTAAAAAAAAATTAAAGATGTTTTTTACGCAAGTGTTTTTACGTGAAATAAAACATAGTGATCAATAACAGAAATATTAATTTGGAGAATGTTAGTGATGAATTATTGTTTTTTAAGTCCATTCTATTCTTCTTTTTTTTCTTTAATTCTGGTTTTGTGAGACTTGTTGAGAATATGTGTATTCAATATTTTGCAAAATTATTCCAAGTCAAGAGCCTAGCAAATTTTAATAGAAATTGTCACTCATATCGATCTTGATGTGGCGAAGATTCCTGTTGTTTTATACTAGTATTAAACTGTAAAATTGGCCTTTTCAATTACTTTATGAAAAACTTCGTTATAATTATTATCCTTTTTTAGTCATTCTAAAAGCTTCATTTTGCAAAACAAATATTACATTTCTCCGAATTTATTACGTAATACATATTTTGTGAAAATATTTGAAATGAAATTTTGTGTATTAAGTTTCTTATACAGTCATTTCTTTGCATTATTTATTTAACATTGAGATAAATCGCATGACATTAAAAACAATAAGTCATAATAACTTTTAAAATTCGTATTAACTCTCTAAACTCAAAACAAAGAACACGTGAATTCTTTTGCTCTTAATTGAGAACTCATCAGACTTATTGCATAACTCAATTCATAGAATGATTTAATTATTTTATATTTCACAGAGTGTCAACTATTTTACTCTTTAGATATATTTTCTTACCTGCAAATTTGCAGTTTCTATAACAAGTTGGCATTTTCGTTGTAACTGAAAAAAAAAACAGACACAATAAAATGTATATTTTTTTTATTATTGATTTTGATTGAGATTGGTAATATATTAGGTTATTTGAATGATTGACTGTGTTCAATTGTTGTTACTATAATTTTCTATTTATAGAAGATAAAAAAGCAATCACAAACCACGATAGCTGTATGATACACTTGGAGTGCATCCCCTACCTTAAAACTATGTGCTAAAAGATTTATTGGTGTGTTTTGATTTTATTTATGAAGTATTGATATTTACCTCTAAATGCGATTTCAATTCACGTTTATGTAAAGAACACAACTGCTGTAAATACCTCCAGTGTATAAAACAATGAAATGCTTTCTTATCTCGACTGCATGTATTTAACACTATTTTCCTTTTTTATCGAGGTTTGGTCTAGCTTCAATAATGCAACACCTTTAAACCGACGTTTCGTCTATATTTGTAGACATCTTCAAGGCTACATCAATACAGAATTTAATCACAATAACATGAAAAGTAATTATAATGTAATATAATATATTGTAAATAATGTAATATAATTACTTTTCATGTTATTGTAATTAAAATTCTGTATTGATGTAGCCCTGAAGATGTCTAAAAATATTGACGAAACGTCGGCTTAAAGGTGTTGTATTATTGAAGCTAGACCAAACCTCGATAAAAAAGAATAAAATAATCGATAGTATAAAACAATCAAATAAATTGGTTGTTATGTGATCCTGATATATTCCTCTTATAAGTACATTCGGCATCTTAGTTGAGACAATTTTTGGTCTCCTTTAATATATTTATAAGGTATGGTCCGAATTTTCTCAGAGATTTAAAAATATAAATCCTCTAATTACGAGTCTTTACTCTTTACATTGATTCGAACTTGTGAAGTGGGGACTAAGATTTCCCTACTGTAAATCTATATTGACAGAATAGTAAAATGAATGACTTTAAGATGTCAGTGAAAAGAATGGCTCTTATTAAAGCCGCGTCGTCGGTAACACAATTTGAATATTAATATTAAACATATAATATACCGTCTTACCTCGTACACTGCTGCTGAAGCACTTGGACCGATTTCGGGTACCACCCAAGAAAATTATTTTTCTTGTTGAAGATGTGTGACACCCGAAACCGGTCTGAGAGCTTCAGCAGCAGTGTACGAGGTAAGACGGTATATTATAGTTTTAATATTAATAATACTAACCACTGTGGTAATGACGAAATGCACAATTTGAATAGTCTAAATGTTTATGATGCATACATATATGCATAGAAGCTTAATGTTATATATACATATATACGTTACATTACATACTTTAGTAAAGAGGCCAACACTTGGAGTGTTGAATTCCTTTATGAATTCCTCATAAATGAACCAATACTGCAATATACTGATTTTTCTAAACCCTTTAATGTAACTACTCACGCTAGCAACATAGCATTAAGCGCAGTATTAAGTCAATTAACAGATGGTACTGATTTGCCAGTAGCTTATACAAGTAGAACATTAAATGATTCAGAAAAAATCTGGCTACTACAGAGCGAGAACTCTTAGCGATAGTTTTGGCTGTGAAATACTTGTAGGAAATCTAAAATATATACAGATCACAAACCTTTACAATGGTTATTTAATTTAAAAAGAGCCGAACTACAATTATTTAGATCAGAGGAATATAAATACGAAATATATTATAAAAAAGGTTGTCAAAATAGAAATGTGGATGCATTATCGCTAATAGAATTAAATTTAACAAAGGAAGACGATAAAATTTTAAGAAGCTTGGTAGAAGCACGCGTAGATAACGAAAATTTAGAAAGTGAATCACCCATGGATAATGTAGATTAGAATGAAATTAATAATGAAGATAATCATACTATACAATCAAATTACGAAGGAAACACAGTAGTAAATATCCCAATAAAAGAAGAACCAGTAAACTATGGTAAAAATGAAATAATCATTACTCAATTAGGTCATAGTCAGTGTGAAGTAAAAATCATAAACTATTTGACAAGAAACAAAGAATATTAGTACAATTATCAAAAAATAAATTTGTAGAAGATGAAATCAAATTTGTGAAATCATATGTGCAACCGAGAAAAAAATATTGTATTTATTTTGAGAGTAATATTTATGAAGAGTTTTGTAATATAATTCAAAGATATTTTAAACATTCAGAAATACGTTTTTGTTGGGTACATACAAAAACTAATCGACGTAACGGAAAACGATGATATAGTAGAAATTATAGAATCATACCACTTGGGAAAAAATAATCACAGAGGTTTGGACGAAAGAGAAAATGAAATAAAGAGAAAATATTAAGAAAAAATTAAGAAAAAATAAAGAAAAATATTACTGGTCTAATCTAAGAAAGTTAGTGAGGACCTTTATCAACCTTTACGAGATATGCTAAGTCAGCAAGTACGTATTATAGACGCTCATTATGATTAGAATTTAATATTACTCCCACAGCTTCACGTCTATTTGAAATATTATATATGGACAGAAATATTACATATTAAGGCCCTCAGGATGTCTTAAAACAAAGACGAAACGTTAGCAAAATTGTGATTGCAAATATTAACCCTGACCAAATTTCGAGAAGTAGAAAAAGTGTTTGTTAGTAATTGTGTTCAAGAAAACAATACCTTATTTTATATAGATATATATTCTCTTAATTAAACGAAACATGATCCAAACTAGACACAATACGAGTTCAAAATTCAAGAAGAGACACAAAAGTAAGGAAACACACTTACAGGCTCAAATTTTCGGGTAATCTTTCTTCAGGAGAAAAGAGAAAGTGAGACCAAGCACGTTGTAGACGCAACAATTACCCGAAAATTTGAGTCTGTAAGTGTGTTCCTTACTTTGTGTGTCACTCTTCTTGAATTTTGAACTCGTATATATATATATATATATATATATATATATATAAACTAGAATTTAAAAAAGAACACATAGAAAGGAAACCACTGAACTCACTACTATATTTCGATGTCCTCGTCTTCAGGAAAAGAATTGAATCGCTCCAAAGGCTGATAACGACTGACTTGGCGTTCGAACTGAAGCACTCAAACAGTGTAGCCAACTTTCGGAGGAAAGGTAGACAGGGAAGATAAAGAAATAAAAGCCAAATAAAAATTAAAAAAATTTAACTAAAATAAAATTAAAAGCTGATAACAAATTAAAAATATATATATATATATATATATATATATATATATATATAGAGAGAGAGAGAGAGAGAGAGAGAGAGAATGTGAGCGAGAAAGAAACATGAAAATCACCAAACATATACAAAAAGTAATGTGTCTACATACAGCTCTAGTGGAACACCAGTTATTGAGCCAAATAGTTTTGTAAAGTAATCAATAACTATAATGAAATTAAATAATTATACAATATTCTCTTATACTATTGTTAGAGAACCAATAAAATGATTGCCTTAGAGAGATTAAGTTAACTTTTTGTTTATAAGTAGCTGTACAATAGGATATTTATATAAAGAGTTAGTCGTCATAAAAAAAAAAAAAAGAAAGCAATAATCAGCTTACCTGCACAAAGGAGAGGTGTCGGCTAAGTGGCCTTATGGGAGAGATAGTCATATCAAAGTTAACAAGGTCAGAAATGAAAACAATAATGACACTGCGGTCTTCTAAGCAAGAGTACTTTCCCAGCAATTTTCATTTAATGACGACAATGGCAATTCCTTTCAAGATTTCATTATGCTTGGAAGTCTAATTTTTAATTGATTTATTAATTAATTGTGAAGTAAGAAATCAATTTTGAAATTTTTTACAAATTTTTACTTTTCATGACTTTGACTGTGGCTTTGATATTTTTTGTTTTCGTTTTCAAGATGTAAATAAGTGGGAGGTGCCATGAACATTTCTAACCTCGTTAAAAGTAGCTCTCTTTAACAGAATAGTGAATATTTTCAGATCATTGGCTAGGGGGAGTATGGATTGGGGGGGAGGGGGGGTCAGAAAAATTAAGCAAAAAAAAGTTAACAACCAAACTGAAATTTTATACCAAAATGAGATTTTAAGGTCGTTGATTGTAATTCCATGAAAATAAATATTTTGAGGACGTTCTGGAATTTTGGAGGTTAACGGATTATCGACGGCCAACATTCCGTTGGGGGGGGGGGGGGGGGGGGGTCGATCTTACGAATATCCCGGGTGGCGAAAATGGTTGCTACTCCACTGTTGCAGATATACGTGTAATGATCTAGAAATCGTACTTACTGCATTCATCATATATGTTATTATATCAATGATCAAATCACAATAAGAAATGGGGGAAAAAATAGGAAAAGTCTTGTTTTCCCATTTCTTATTGTGGTTTGATCATTGATTGTTATTTCACGTGTTTATGTGAAATCTTTTTATATTATTATATGTGTAACGCATTTCCATTATATGTTATTCCAAAATTATTACTAAATTTCTCGTATTTTTCTGCTCTTTTAAACAACTTGACATTTTGAATTTAGTGTTTTCTTTTTATTAATATTGCATGATTTTCCACCTACAGTCAATGTCTGGAGTTGTCTACTGAAATAGTTAGTAAAAAAATAGAAAAAAAACATTCAAATCCCTTTCTGAATATATATTCTTCAACATTTCTTATATGAACTAAAAATATTTCAAAATAGTAGTTTCCTACTAATACTAGCTCTATTATAATATTTGATGTATTCGTCAAACAATGATTTTGCTTTTACTAAAACTATGTTATACAAAAGTGTGGTCATTTTCGTCGTGGGATGGAATCTTATTACATTTATCTGTTTGGAGACAAGGAAATGGTACATTATCGTTGTTTACAGTAAAATGCGATGTAGGTATAACCAACTGGGCCATTTATGAAATTAAGATATTGTATTCATTGTAGTAATAATATAAATTCGGAAGGAAAAACTCTCAGGTGTTTTGACTATTACAAGATGATTTTTAATTAAAATTATATATATTAAGTTGCACCTTATAACATCTTGTGCTATCAATAATTTTATCAATAAGTTATATGAATAACTCGTTGACCCGGCAAACTTCGTACCGCCAAAATGTCAATGAATGCCATGTTATCTTTAGCTAAACTTAATTTGATATTTAATTACACTGGCCAACAACAAAAATTGTTGTCATGTTGCCTAAGATGTTTTAACTGTTTTTACCTAATTCTAAGGGCGCTAATTCAAGAAATACTGTCGTCTTTCTCTATCAGGTCTAGTTTTTCTGCTACGGTATACCTCTCTCACTAGGAAGGCGATAGCTACACTAAAGACAGGCAAATTGAAGAGACAATATTTTTATTTTACCCGCAAAAGCATTTTGCAAAAGTAAAAGCACATTTTACGTGTTTATTTTACGTATATTATATGCAAATATAGCAAAACAAAGTTGATTTTCTTAAGCAACGTCACCGAGGAGAGGATGTAGCAATGCTTAATTTTTCACTCCATAAAAATCTTCAACGGAAGTAAAAGGTTTAAGGATTGTGATCTCATAATCTTTTAACCTTGATCACAATAACAACATACAATTGTAATTATGGCGCTAGAATGTATTTAGAAATACACGTAATTATAAGGTAAAAAATGTATGAAATAGCAAAAATCTCAATATTAGATCTGATGGGAAAGAATTTTCGGAATCAGCACCCCCTAGGTTAGGTTAGGTTGCAGTGGCAGTCCCACAAGGGAACACACTTAGGCCGAGCGTTGGCACCTTTGTGATATCACACAGTGAAGATTGATTCTACAGTGCGAGTCCTAAATTTTGCCTAACTCAAGTGTATTTAGAGTAGGGATCTTTAACGAGTACCTGACATCGTACGAGCTTGGACCGACAGTTTAACGTCCTTCTCCGAGGGGCGACGTGCTCAGATTTATTCACCTCCCGCGTGAATAAATCGAGGGCCAGGTGGGGATGGAACCCCGGTTCTATCAGTTCAGAGGCGACCACATAACCACTGAGCTAGCCTGTCCCCTCAGCACCCCCTAAATTAAGTTTCTGAGGGACCTTGAGCACCAATAAATGCGTTGATCTGTGGTTTTTTGTCCGACAGATCAACAACGACAACACGACAGATTGTCCTATTTTACCTATTAATATCCAATTCGAACAGGAATAAAAACTAAAATAAAAAAATCCGGAGTAACTCACACTGAATTTTTACGATAAGTAAACATAATATCAAACTTGTTAACGACCAATTAATGTTTTGTTCGATTAGTCGAACACTGCTCAATAGATATCTATCAACACTATGGAATCCATGATATATGTTTCATTGGCGTCAATTTTTTACATTTAACAATTATATTCTTCTAATATATCATCTTAGCTCATTAGAATATTTAAATTTTTAATAATAAACCTCTAAATAACAATTTTATCTCGCTTAAAAAATGTGTAAGTAAATGTAAACAGTTTAAATAAATGTAAACAGATCCGGCCAGTAGGGCAGGTGATTCAATATTCCAAGAAAAAATTTCAGTTTTTATAAGTAACTTTGCAATAATCGAAATTTTATGATTTCTTTTTATAAATTGCTAATTTTAATTTCAATTCATGATTACATTTCATTATTACATGTTACAGAACAATTGATTATTCTGTAATTGTCGGTTGACCGTTAAAAAGGCTCTATAACGCCTCTTATTATTAATGTATTTTTTAAAAAAAATACTGAACTCTTCTTCATGTAATGTATTATATTCAGGCGTAAAAGGAAGGGTATGCAGATGAGATGCTGCACTATTTAACTTGGAATGTTCTACTAAATGCTATTAAGAACATAAGTGCTGCCATAATGATAATCATTTCAGAATGAAATATATATATATAACTTTAAATTACACAAAGCACGACACAGAAAAAAGAATAAAAAGAACACTTACAGAATTCAATATTTCGAACTGTTGTTCGTCATCAGGAGTAGGCTAGAAGAGAGGACGAAGTGAGAGAGATCTCCCTACGTCGAAGAACGGAGCGCGAATAACTATCTAACTAACTAACTATATAACGCGAATTATACATACATATATATATATATATATAGTTATAATGCTGCATAATTAGGATGAATGATTTGTAGAAGTAATTTAATTAAATCAATTAGATATGTCCAATTATCAATTTGATACAGCTCATTAGTATGGTATATAGCAATTAAGGCTTACAGACAGATACCCTACAATAAGACGTTCCGTATTATATAATAGTATAGATTACATTTTTTTTTGTAATTGATAAGTTGATATTATTAAACTGAAATGATTGAAGTAATTTGTTTTATTGTTAAGCATTTAATTATATATTCAACATAGAGCTTGATAAGACGTCTAGACGATACCACATATTAATGGAAACAAGTTACTGACACATATAGTGAATATAGTTTATATAGGTATATATCAGTGGCGACTCCTGACCTTTTTCTTTAGGCATGAATTTTCAAAGAATAAAAGAAATACAGAGAAATACCCTTCTAATTCTCATGTTCGGTCTTTTCATGTTGCACAAAAGGATAATGATGTATTAAAAACATTTTATGGGGATTTGAATCAGGTTTTATTTGGAAATACTTTTAACATTAACTTTTATTAACCAATACAATAAAAATAGGCAAAAAATGTTTTTATTAAAGAAAGAGATACACAATACATCATTTGAATAAAAACTTCTTGCAAAATTCTTCGA
Organism: Hermatobates lingyangjiaoensis; assembly: GCA_026182355.1. Classification (NCBI taxonomy): domain Eukaryota; kingdom Metazoa; phylum Arthropoda; class Insecta; order Hemiptera; family Hermatobatidae; genus Hermatobates; species Hermatobates lingyangjiaoensis. The sequence continues at coordinate 588,505 of JAPFBL010000041.1, read as the reverse complement.
TAACAAAACCATAAAACTTCTCTCTATCTGCCATGAGATCTTTAAGTAAATGTCTTTCAATTGAAATTAGGGATAAATTAGACAATCGCTCTTCACTTTGGGAGCTTCGTAAATAACTTTTAATTCTTGCTGTTTAACACTTGCTGTTGTTATGGGAATAGTCATAACCAAATTCATGAGTTTATAAATTTCCGGAAGACCTGTGTGCAAATCACTTTCCAGTATGTATTTGAGGAGCTCAGCAAGCCTGAGTTGCAGTGTATGCAAACTTCGTTCTTGTTTCTCTTGGCAATTAAGACCATTTTCATTAACCAGAAATGATAAGAGTAAACCCCTGCATTGGGAAGCTTAGCGCAATCATAGAAAATGGTTCCTTAGCGTGTAGTGGAATAAAAAAAAGGGGTTCCTTTAAATATTTCGAGTCTCGAACATTTTGGTTTCTTTAAAGATGAATTCTATGCATGCAATGCATGTGTTGCATTCCCTGAGAAATCGCCACTGGTATATATATTATCGAGTGACTATCTCTAGCTAGTTAATGAGATGATATGCTATTAACGGCTTATGTTCATATCACTATCATCATATCATCAGTCGGTCAACATAGACTAACTATGTTTAGGTTGCCAGTTCATCATGAACAATCGTACACAGGCCTACACGACATACAGGTAGTGTGTAGTGACTTTTAATTACATAAATCATTAACGATATTACATTCAAGTCATTTCATTGATTAGTTTTTCTGGTTGTCTAAATAATTTTGTCTTTTCTTGGTGTAAAAGCTGTAGAATATATATATATGATCAAACCACATCGTCAGTTCGGTTTTTGACTCTGACGAAGACCGCTTGTTACGGTTGAAAGATCTTAGTCTTGTTTTCCCATTTCTTATTGTGGTTTGATCATTGATTGTTATTTCACGTGTTTATGTGAAATCTTTTTATATCTTGATAAAAGTATCGACCGTGGAATAGAAACAAAACTATAGTTTATCGGGACTCAGTCAGTTCTTCAGGTTCAAATTAAACTCTCATTGCCAACGTTTCGGTCTTTATTTAAAACCTTTTTCATAAACCTTCAAAAACAGAGGAAATATATTTTAAATGATTGTATTATTTCTTATATTTCCTCTGTTTTTGTAGGCCTATGAAAAAGGTTTTAAATAAAGACCGAAACGTTGGCAATGAGAGTTTAATTTGAACAAGTTTTGTTTATTTGAAATATATTTGATTGTATATACTATATAACTTGTATTGATGTTTGATTTATTTATGTCATAAAATAAATTATTGTTTTTTTACTTTTAAATGATTTTTATTTTGCTAAATATACTTACTGTGTATGAATAATAATCAAAATAACACTTGATGTAATAGATGGATTAATTTACCACAATGAAACTAATTTGGAAACCATGCTCTAAGGTCTTTCGTCAACACATCGTCAGAGAGCAGGTGAACTAAAAAATAATATATGCTTGTTAACCTGGTTGATTGAAGTTTCTAGAATTGTTGGTAACCCTGAATGTGTTTAATGATGAAGAAGTCTTCATCTGTTTAATTATTCCGCTAATCAAAACTTGATCCAATTTATAGAGTCCTAGGCTATTGTTTATTAATTTCTCATTAAAGTTCTTTATCAGTCCACTTTCTACAATATTTGTCCTTCTTTCTGAAGACACAAATATTAATTCATTTGCTTCATTCCAGTTAATCACATGATTACTCTTTCTTATGTGCATGAACAAGGCACTCTTTTCGTCTTCTCTTCTGATCGAATATTTGTGTTGTTTTATCCTTGTAAGAAGACCTTTTCTCGTCTGTCCAATGTAAGACATTTCGCAGTCAGTACATGGTGTCCTGTATATACAACAGTCCCTTCTTCTTGGCTTATTATTAACAAGTCTGTTAAACAAGTTACCATCATTACCAAACAAAACAGAAACGTCCAACCTTTTAATAAATGAAGGCATATCTTTCAAACAAGGACTGTATGGAATGACTAACAAATTCCTTCTTGTGAACTATTATAAATGTATATATCTTGAATCATGTTAACAATACTATATCAAAAGCTTGGACCATATAAGTATCTGTTTCCGTGCCTTAATAACAAGAAAAATAACAATCAAAATTATCCCTGTCAATCCTGTTCAGTAAATTAATTTCAATACCTATTGTTATAATTTCTGAGTGACACAAAGGGTCACGGATAGTCTAGTATTAGATATGAGTTCGACATGTTCCAGCTGACCTCCAGTCATCTTCAGGGTAACTATAATAATATGACGAAAAATAGTATCTGAACACTATTTTAAGTGACATCTTTATTATCTTTAACAAATATATTCTTTGCTACTTATAAATTTAAACATGTTTCAGTTGTTGTCATGTTTTAATAAGGTTTAGGATCAAGTCATTTTTCATACTAATTCCCTTGTTAAAAACCTCAGCAGTTAAATTCAACATTCATATATTCTATTCCATTTCAAATAATTCACTCTAATGTCCTTAAAGCTCACAGATATGTATATTTTTTTAGATGTTAACCTGAAGAAGATCTTGCACACACATAGAAACATCCTATGCAGTGATATAAGTACAAGTAATTATTTACGAAACAATTAGTTGAATTCAAAACAGTCATTTATGAAAATAAAATAAAATATAACAATTACGACAGAATGTTCACAAGAAATTTGAATTTCTAATTGTTCCAAACGTGTTGTTTGTTTCGTATTGAAATTTTTTTTTATTCCCTCAATGTTTGTGTTTGCTTTTCAAATATTGGTTCCTGTATTATATTCGGCAGGAGTAATTGAATTTTTAAAACAAATTACGAAAATAAGTGAGCAGGGAATTTGACTATGTGCCCCGTCACTATGTTACTACAATTACATGCTATACAGGGTTAGAATATTGCGTAACATGTTACTACCCAGCTACAGGTATTCTAAATAGCTACTCAAATAGTATATTTGTAGTATATTTTCTTTGATACTGATCTTATCATCCTACTGCAATATTAAACATGGTTAGTAAAATTGTCTAGTCAATACCCTTAAAGTTTGTACGTCAACGGCCTTCTAACAGAATTTAAACTGTTGTTTGTTTGTTGTTGTTGTTTGTTTTCCAACGCCCACACTTATAAGGCTTTCACCTTTTAGTGCTGTTCTAGGCGCGGAAATTGTGGTTCATTTTTTATTTGGCACCCAGTTTAGTAATGGACGAGTCACATTACCTGTTGATTCTACATTGTGAGTCCTATATTTAGCCTAACTCAAGAGTATTTAGAGTAGAGATCTTTAACGAGTATCTTGGCATCGTACAAGCTCGGGACCGAGAGGTTTAACTGTCCTCTCCTATGGGCGACATACTTAGATTTATTCACCGCCCACATGAATAAATCGAGTGCCAGATGAGGATCGAACCCTAGACCTACCGGTTCTGAGGCGAGTACGTTAACCATTGAGCTAACCTGGCTCCCAACCCAATTCAAACTAATATATGCTACCAGTAGAATAACCTGTTTGCGTCGTTAATCTCACTCAACTTCTGCAATCACTATAAAAGATTATTACAATGGTTTATTTTGACCTATTTACTTGATTAAGAACTGTCCTGCCCTACTTTGACTTATAACCATGACTCTTAAAATGGTCTATTTACATCGTTAATACCTCACCATATAACTACAACTACTATATATTGCTATTAAGGTGTTCTTTGTGGGGGCCATCTACCTGATTAAAGCCTATCCTACCTTAATTTGACTAACATGCAAGATTCTTTTAGTGGTTTAGTTATTTCGCTACACTATTGCTACGGCCACAGAGATACTATAATGGCTTATATGCAAAGCCATTAACATTACTAACTTACTATAAATAAAATAAAATATTTGCTAGTAAAATTGTTAATTGGTATTCTATGTGGGCTGACTAGTGACTCACTTACTCTACAGCTAATATAAGTGGCTAGCTAGCAGAATGATGTAATGACAGCTTATCTTTCCGGTGAATGACCTATCTATCCCAGCAGCTATATAGAGATACTTAGAAGTATCCCACATTTATTACAGGTGGTTAGACTTTTATGTTAGCTTGGTGTAATCTAACAAAAAAAAAATTATTTGAAAATATATTGATCATTAGATATCACATTTTTCATATGAAACTTTCTAAGGATGCTTAATGTAGTCATTTGGTTTACATAGAATAAGAGGTTCTTCGTCTTGACAAAGAATAGATATGAATCAAATAAACAGATTTCACATAAACACGTGAAATAACAATCAATGATCAAACCACAATAAGAAATAGACCTACCGGTTCAGAGGCGAGTACGTTAACCATTGAGCTAACCTGGCTCTCAAGCCAATTCAAGCTAATAAATGCTACTAGTAAAATATTCTTCTAATACAAGACTAAGATCTTTCAACCGTAACAAGCTGTCTTCGTCAGAGTCAAAAACCTTACTGACGAAGTTGGGTTTTTGACTCTGTCGAAGACCGCTTGTTACGGTTGAAAGATCTTAGTCTTGTTTTCCCATTTCTTATTGTGTTTTCATCAATGATTCAAATATATGTTTCGGCATAGTATTTGCTGTAATTGATTAATTATTATATTTGTTGGATATAAAATTAACTTTTTGGAATTCCTAAAAGTTTTAGGAAAATGTTAGTTCTTATCGTGAAACTAAGTTTAAAAGTGTCTAGTAGATAAAAAGCCTGTTATCTACCTAAGGACACTACCAAAGTGGAATACTATATAATTAGAGAATATTAAATGCTCTTTTTTTTGTCTAGGGTATTTATTTTTTTTCTTTTTGACAATGTATAAAAGAAATCTAAATTCTACTCTCCCTGTTTGTTTGAAACACTGTATCAAAAAAAAAAAACAAACAAAAATGGCTACAAAATTAAGGGGAATAAGTTCAGTGTTTATTTTTTTCCAAGTTTGTTTATATTTATTTTTAGTGAGCAACACTGTTGTGCAAAAAAAATTAACAAATACTGTTGATATATTCAAGGCTTTTGGAAGAGATAAGTTCTGGCTTATCACTATTTTACGATTTAATAATATTTATAGCTAGAGCCTTTAGAGGTGTTGACTGTAATGTTTATAAACAAACCTATTCAGGGTGATAGTGATCAGTTTATGAAAAAATCATAGACTAGGACAACAGTATGTTGTGTCTAGTAACCACCGAGCGATACTGAGGCTATCATCATCCAGGCTGCGTCATCAACGTCTACTGAGCTTCATCATATCTCATACTCGAGAAATAGTATAATAATTTCTTCAAATACTATAATACAACCACCAGCACTCAACAGTGGATGACTACATGCAGTAACTACAAGTTAACTGTTTCATAAAATCAGTTTTTGGAAAATATTAAACCGAATGCTGCGAAAAATTTAATATTTTGTATCAGAATATCCATCTAAACTTGCTACGCTACATATAGAAAATGAAAATTCCATTTTTTGTTCGACACAAAATGGTTTTAGTAATATGAAAGCTTAGTATTAAAATTAGAGATCTTTCATATTAATATCAATATGTACCATTCAAATGGCACTAATAATGAATAATTTAATAAGGTACATTAATAATAGGAGGGGGGGGGGGAGATTTCAAAAATTACGTCTCTACAAAAAAAAATTATGAAAACTAACAACCCAATTTTTTTTTGTGAAGACGTAACTTTTTAAATCCCTCAATATGAGTAAATACCACACTATAATAAGTTGTACAAGTGAATTACATTAGTAATTGTAGTAGGCAACCCTTTAGGTTGCAGTAGCTGTCTCACAAGGAAACACACATAGGCCGAACATTGGCCCTTTGTGATACCACAGAATGAAGATTGATTCGATATAGGGAGTCCTAAATTTTGCCCAACTCAAGTGCATATAGAGTAGGGATCTTTAAAGAGTACCTGACATCGTACAGGCTCGTGACCGACGGTTTAACATCCTTCTCCAAGGGACGAAGTGCTCAGATATATTCACCTCTAGCCTGAATAAATCGAGGGCCAGGTGGGGATCGAACCCCGGACCTATCAGTTGAGGCGAGCACGTTAACCACTCAGTTAACCTGGTCTATGTGAATTACAGTAATAATATTTACTGTTACGTAACATTTACCTTGTCATTTAGAAACAAATGTATTCCAATACAACGTAAATTCTATATTTTTTTCAAAACATAAGTTTATATTGTTGAATCAACTTTAAAAAAGTTAGCCTATTTGTTTATGTACACACTGGTCTAATAACTTCAACAAACACTACGCTACTGTCCAGAATCTTTGATGAATCAAATTTACGTTTTACACAAGAATAGATCTCATAGGGAGAATGAACCCTATTCTTTGGGACTAATTATGCATAATAAGAAAGTCACTTTTTTGTTAAAAAAATGTTTTTAGGCATTTCTTTTTTTTTTCATAAACTACTAACTCTAGAGTTTTGAAAATTTGGCAATTTATTTAAAGCTACAAAAGCAATCAGTGACAAAACTCACAGTTTTTTAGAACTACTAAAAATTTTTTGTTTCAATATAATGTAAAAATTTAGAGTTATCAAAGTATTAAGATTGATACTGCAGAACTATTGAATGAACAATATAAAACAAGAGTTTAATTTTTTTTTTTAATAATTGCATTGAAGCCTGGCTGCAAAAGTGGCACTTGAATATTAATATAAATAAAAGTGTTCACACAACTTTTACGTTAAAAAAAGCACCATATCCCAATATCACTATGAATAGCGTTCTCCTTCCAACTGTAGATGTTGTAAGGTACTTAGAGTTCTTCATTGACAAAAGGCTAACTTGGAATCCTCATACCCAACTGAAAAGACTTGACTTAAAACGACGATTCTTACTACTGTACAGACTTCTAGGGAAACACTCGAAATTGACGCTACATAACAAAGTACTGGTATACAAAACATTACTGCAACCGACCTGGACTTACGTACTTGAACTATGGAGTTGTGGAAAACCTTCCAATATTTATAGAATACAGTCATTGCAATCTAGAATCCTCCGCACTATCACAAATGCCCCTTTTAACGTCAAAAACTACACCCTTCATAAAGATCTAAAAATTACATTCATCCAAAACTTAGCCTCTGATCGTTATAAGTCATTTCACAATAACCTTTCCTCTCATCCAAATCCATTTGTGTGAATCTTTGCTTCCTCCTCACCTTCCCAGGATCCTCCAAGATGACTCAAAAGAAGATGGCCAAGGAATCTACTACTACAATAATATACTATAAAACAAAGTTTTAAGTTGAACCAGTGGGTTTCATTCTTTACTCATGTGCATTGAATCCCTTACTGCATACTTGTTACTGCGTAGTTGTATATTTGTAAATAATGTTGTTAACAAAAATTCAATATTTGTAGTTACCTTTGTGGAGGAGGGGTTGAGATTCTTGCGCGGTCATGGTGCCGTAATCGAGGACCATGGTCACAACGCCCTCTTGAGACTCTTCTGACCGACTGGTCACTAAATCAGTTCATAGTTCAGATTAGATGGCTTTGTTTATTTCTCCTATCTCCACTCTAATTCTTCCATGTAAATCAAACAACCTACTAATTTTCTTCAACATTTTTAAAACAATTTTTTTTTAACCAAAATAACACGCTTTTATTTTATAAATTTTTCGCATAAATTCCATTTAATAAAAAAAAAACAAAAAAAAACTTTAATGGTTTAAAGATAAAATTACTGTAATTAAATCCGTTATCGAAAATAATAACTATTTTAAAAAAAAATTAAAAATCCATTTCTTTTCTTGCGACACCTATAATTAACACCTAAACTTTACCTTCCTTTTTGATAACCCGTCAGAAAGCATTTCTGCCGTTATATTTAATAACTTTATTAGTAACCAGCAAATGTGCCCGTCTTTGACGGAATGAAAAATTTGATGATACATAGTATTCCAAAATATCATTAGAAATTATAGAATTGTAGCAAATACCATTATTAGTACAGTGTTAAGCAAATGCCCCTATATATACCACATTAGCTGTCTGTCCTTCCGGTTCATATAAGAACAAAGAGTTAGAACCTCTGATTCTTCAGCAAGCAAACTTTAGTTGACTATATAAGAAAACTAGGTCTCACTCACTTCAATTCCTACGGTAGATAGAGTTTCCCCTTATCATTTAGTTACCGTCATTGCAAAACAGACGCTGACAGGACATTTCAATCGTTTGAATGGAAACGGATAGTGGCTCGAAATCCAATGGTTCGATCGAAATCGAATACACACAGACTCCCCAGTACAACACCCAGTAATGATGATGACCACCTCTATAGTAGGGTATCTGTGCAGAGCACGAACTCAGAGTCGTGTCCCGTTTTACATTTTTGGGCCACTACGTTTCTTAAAATGAAATTTGTAACTGCTACTAAATTACAATTAGTAGCTAATTGCTACTAATTTGATTGGTGCTCCTACTTTAAGTTTTTACTCATGAGCAAAACTATTAACTATAGTTTTAAATTATAACTATAGTAAAATGATAGTTATATTAGATATAACTATATATATATATACTTTTTCGTTGAAAATACGATCCAAAACGGACAAATATAGTTAAATATTGACAAAGAAACAAAGAGAAATCAAAAGAACACACTTACAGTCTCTAATTTTCGGTTTGAACCGTCTTCAGGAGAGATAAGAGAGGGAAACCAAGCGCACTGGTTCAGAGACGGTTGGAGACCGACCGGTTGGGTCTCCAACCGTCTCTGAACCAGTGCGCTTGGTTTCCCTCTCTTATTTCTCCTGAAGATGGTTCAAACCAAAAATTAGAGACTGTAAGTGTGTTCTTTTGATTTCTCTATGTTTCTTTGTCTATATTGGACTATATATATTATAGCAAACAGCAGAGGTTATTGAGGGTTGGTCTACACAAACAAACACTTCACTTACGCCAACGTTTCGCTATATTTTTATAGCATCATCAGGGCTGTACAAATAACAACCCTCAATAACCTCTGCTGTTTGCTGTTATTTTTGTGGTCAAAAAAAGATAGAATTATATATATTATAGTTAAATATGAAAGATATCTACGAATTACATGCTACAAGAAATATCAACTTGCTTTCTCTCATTTATTAGTGTATACTATACCACACTTTGAATCATTCTGTCATAACAATAATTATAATTAATTATAACAATAATTAAGAAACTGATTCATATAATTATATGATTACATATTTTTATAATTAATGAAGGAAATACATACATTTTACTTATTGGTGTAGTATTTATAGACAATTATGATGATTTGTACCATAATATATTTCTCAAAAAGTATTAAAATACAATGTAGTTATGTAATACACTCTTTATAATAGTTTTTGTATTTCAGCAAATGTTTTTCCTTTTGTTTCAGGAAGATAAATATAGATTAGTATACAAGTTAGAAGTGCAAATATTGCAAAGATTGTATAGTTTAGATAAAGTCCTACGCTATTTTGAAGAGGAAGGTATAGAAATTGAATAATGAAAGATGAGAGGCACATAATGGTTGTTGTGAGAGCCGAAGCAAAGCTACGAGTGGCATTGTTGAATAGCTCACCTTGCACTGTTGGCAACAGTGAACCTAAACCGAAATTAAGAAACCAGAAATATATTACAATAATTATGTATGGAGTCCACTGAATTATAATCATGGATGTTTTTGTTTTTTCAGATATATAGAAATAAATAGCTATCATTGTAACAGTGATAAAAGTACCTAATGTTGAAGAAATTAGAACAGGTCTTCTACCACTTCGATCAACAAAAGCAGAAGCAAAAATAGAACTTATTAGCGCTGTAATACCTAAAATAATAGTAACTAAATTAGGATCAATAAGAATATCGCCATTCTTAGTCAAAGAATCTGTAGTATAAGTAATAACTGAAGAAAAACCAGTCAACACTTGGCCGATTCCAACGACTTGAGCAATCAGCAAAGCTTTCCTATTGACTCGATTTATGAAAAGATCTTTTAACGCAGCTTTCGAATTTCTTTCTTCTTCAACTGATTCGATGATCATTTTGAATTCAATATCTACATCTTCAATGTTAGAAACACCTCTAAGCCAAGCTAATGATTTTCCTGCCTTTTCCTGCTTTCCTTTGATCAGTAAGAAATATGGAGTTTCGGGAAAAAAGATAAAGCTGAAAGTAAACAGCTGCAACAAACAGAAAAGATTACGTTCTTTTTCATAACATCTACCATTATAAATACAAAATATATTATGACAGTATTCTGCCGAATTATAGTTAAATGAAAATAATATAATTGGTGTTTAATTTTTTATATTTATCATCCAGAAAACAATCTATAAAGGATATCGAACTGTTTCACAGTAAAGCTTTAGGTACACAGAAAATAGAAAAATATGCTTGCAATCACTAATTTTTGGTTTAACCGTCGTCAGAGAAGATATAGAGACACTTGTGCACTTAGAGACAAGCGACGACTGGAGAATATATATACAAAATAATACTTCACAATAAACAGACTCAGTTGAGCTTTGACCCTCACGAAAACCTCTTGTTATGGTTAAAAGACCTTAGTAATTTTTCTGATTTCTTACTGTGGTTTGGACGTTGGTATATATATATATATATATATATATATATATATATATATATATATGTATATATATATATAATAAATTCAAAACGAAGGAAACACACAGAAAGACACAGACATAACTCACATCGATATTTCGACCATCGTCGTCATCAGCAGGTGCGAAGAGCGAAGAGTCCCGCAGGAAGGCAGGGCGGTGACTCAAACGGTCCGCTGGACCGTTTCTTTTAATTGTGGTATATATATATATATATATATATATTAGTAAAGGTGGGTAGCATTCCTTCTTGCAAACATGTTTCTAAAAATATTATGCCAATTTCATGCTTGGTTACCTTTTTTGAGAGTTTCTTTAATGTCCTACAGGCTCTTCTCAGTTCCTCGAGGAATAAAAAAAATCAACTGGCCCAAACTTTTCTTTTCATAACTAGACATTCTAACACTATTTATATCTAACACTATTTAAGAACTAACTAAATATTATTTTCAATAAAACATGTTTCGGTCTCGTAGACTATCATCAGGCTAAGCTTATTATATATATATATATATAGTACGATACATACGTACGATACATAGATGATATTTTTTTCCTGTGGCCCCATGGTAAGCATGAGTTAGATCAGTTCCTTACGTCTTTTAATTCTTTCTCTTCATCTATTTCCTTTACTCATCAAGTATCCAATAACCTTATTACATTTTTGGATGTCAGCGTCACCTACGATGAGGGTCATCTTTCTACATCTGTCCATATCAAGCCTACTAACGCCCAGCAGTACCTTCATTTCAAAAGTTGCCATCCCTCCCACGTAAAAAAAGCTATCCCCAGATCATTGTCCATACGCCTCCATAAAATTTGTAGCAGAATAAAAGATCGTTCCTTCCAAATAGATTTATTGAAACAGAAATTTTCTGACCGAGGATATCCTTCTAATTTCATTAACAACCGTATAGTCCCTGCAGACGTTCATCATACCTCAGGTATCCCTAGGTATCAGGTATACTTCAGGTATCCTAGGAGGGATCGCAGTGACTCTAATTTCCTCATCACCACTTATTTTCCTGGTGCTCATAGGTGGGTGCAGTTGTCAGGGAGTTTTTCCCTATACTTTCTTCTTCCTCCTGTACTTCTTCAGTCTTTAGTGAGGCAACTTCCATTTCCTATCGCAAATCTGCTAATCTTCAATCTATCTTCTCCCACATCTCTTCTCCTAAGCCTCCAAAAACTGCTGGTGGTATGGTTCAATGTGGACGTCGTGGATGTCTTACTTGTCCTATCATCAATCCTGTTCCTTCCTTTACCTCTGTCCATAGTAAACGCACCTATCCTATCTCTCACAAGACCTCTTGTACCTCTGGTAACTGCGTTTACCGTTTGGATTGCACCCAGTGTGATTCTTTTTATGTGGGTTTGGCTTCCACCAAGCTAAGCCTGCGTATGAATAATCACAGGTCATCCGTTGGAAAACGCAGTGACCTTCCCGTTGCTACTCATGCCAGCTCTCACTGACTCAGTTTTAATGACTGTTTTCGTGTACAGGTCCTGAGGCAGATTGATCAGACTAATTCGAAAGTTACTCTGAGAGCTTCAGAAGAAGCACTTATTAGTCTTCTGGGCGGTAGATCGGCTCCTGGGCTTAACCTCAATCGTTGATTTTTTTTAAGTTGTTATCAGCTTTTAATTTTATTTTAGTTAAATGTTTTCTTTTTTTAATTTTTATTTGGCTTTTATTTTTTATCTTCCCTGTCTACCTTTCCTCCGAAAGTTGGCTACACTGTTTGAGTGCTTCAGTTCGAACGCCAAGTCAGTCGTTATCAGCCTTTGGAGCGATTCACTTCTTTTCCTGAAGACGAGGACATCGAAATATAGTAGTGAGTTCAGTGGTTTCCTTTCTATGTGTTCTTTTTTAGGTTCTGGTTTATATATATATATATATATATATATATATATATATATATATATACGACGACTTTAGTCGTAAGCTTAGCCTGATGATGGTCTACGAGACCGAAACATGTTTTATTGAAAATAATATTTAGTTAGTTCTTAAATAGTGTTAGATATAATTAGTGTTAGAATGTGTAGTTATGAAAAGAAAAGTTTGGGCCGGTTGATTTTTTTATTCCCTGAGGAACTGAGAAGAGCCTGTAGGGCATTAGAGAGACTCTCAAAAAAGGTAACAAAGCATGAAATTGGCATAAAATGTTTAAAAACATATATATATATATGCACTTTTTCGATGAATATACGATCCGAAATGGACAAATACATTTCAATGTACATAAAGAAACGTAGATCCATGGTCTCCAACCATCTCTGTACCAGTGCGCATGTTTTTTCTCTCTTATCTCTCCTGAAGACGGTTCAACCAAAAATTAAAGACAGCAAGTGTGTGCTATTGATTTCTTTACGTTTCTTTATGTACATTGAACTGTATATATATATATATATATATATATATATTATATATATATGTATATACTAACAGTGTTGTCAAACGGGTTCCCGATTCAGGAAAACCAACGAAAATACACTAAGAATAAGTGATGAAAATGAAAAATTGAAAAATAAAATAATAATTAATATGTCACTGTGAAAATAAATGAATATTAAGGTATTGAGAAACTAACTGTTTTTATAGTGTTTATAGTTCCTACAAATTATTTATTTATTTTCATAGTGCCATATTAATTATTTTATTCTTCAGTTTATCACTTTCTTAGCTTATTTTTCTTACTTTTTTTGAAGAGGGTACGCGTGTGACAACACTGTTGGTCTCCAACAGTCGCTTTGAAACTGCGCTTGGTGTCCCTATCTCCTCCTTTCTCCTGATTGCTGGTGAACCGAAAATTAGAGACTGTAAATTTGTTTTCTATTTATTGTGTACTTATAGTTTACTCTGAAATGATTATATATATTTATACATATCAAAGAAAAAAAAAGGAAAACACTGTGAAAACTCAATTAGTATTTCGACAAATAGTTGTCATCACCAGAGGATATATGATTTACTCAATGTGTGAAGCAATACTAAGGAATCCCTTCATCGTAGTTGCAATAAAAGTGCTGCCAACATACGCATGGAGAGAAATGGGTAAAAATAAGGTAACTAAAAATTAAAATTTCAAAATATAAATAGTACAAATAATTACATCAAATTTGATAAAAGAATTAAGAAAAATACAAAATAAAATAAAACAAAAACAAAAGAATATAAAAAAAACACAGAATTTGAATTACAAAAGGCTAAATGACTAAGGTAAATAATCATTTATAACAGAATTTAAAATTGTTATAAAAATGTTACAGGTTCGGGATTGAGGGCAGGAGTTGTTCTGTCACCAAGAAGACAGATTTGTAGCCATTCAGAAGGCTTCAAGGTGACTAAAGTGTTGGGATCGAGAATCATAAATTCTTAAGTTAATCCCAGATTCCAACAGCATTGTCACCTTGAGGGGTTTCTGAAGACGCACAACTCAGTCTTTCTAGTGCTAGAAAACTCCTGGCCTCAATTCGAAAGGTTAGTAATTTTTTTTAACAATTATAAAAATTGTTTTAAACTATTATTTTTACCTCCATTATTTATTCTTTTGAATTCAGTTTCTGTTTATTTTTATATTTTTTTTTTACCTTGCACTTCGTATTTTACTCTACAAGCATACAAAGAAGCCCATACTTGGCTGCTCAGTAGCATTAATTTTCTTTTTTCTCGTAAAATATGTGTGTTGATAAATTCATTCTTTCAATAAACGACTGGATTATCAATAAAAAACTTTATTTCAATCTTTGATCTTTATTGCATATATAACATTATTTTGTATTTATTTGGAATATTTTCTTTTAGATTTAAAAATAGAGATTTTACTTTTCATTTGCTATTAAAAAAAAAGTAAATTTAGAGTAACCATTTTTTAATAGTTATATTACTGGTCGTTGCAGTATTGTTTCAGTGACTTTTTTGTTTCTGGTGAAATCTGGTATTTGGGTGAAATTTGGTGATATTTGGCATTTTTGAATGCAGTTCTGTATTGCGTGCTTATTCAAACTAAACAGTTGTTGAAATCTCAAATTATTTTCTTTTTAAAAATTTCTGATGTAATAGTTAAGTTTTTTTATTTCATAATTGTATAAATTTGAAAGTTATTTCGCTTGCTTGTTGTCTAAAATTGCTATTGTATTTCCATTTTTGTAATTTTTTCGCATTTTATGTATGTTTGTTGGTTGAATGATTGTATTATTGCATATGTTTCCTGTGTCTTGTAGGCCAATGAAAGAGGTTTTAAATACAGAGCGAAACTTTGGTGTTGAGAGTACAATTTCGACATGAAGAACTTACAGAGTCCTGACAAATTTTATTTCGTTTATATATTTATGCACTTATGAATACAAAAATGTCAGTTCATCTTGGCATAAAAAGAAACTAATAACTGTATAAAACACAAATGAGTAAGAAGCTTGGTTTATTATTGTTATTTTAAACAACAATGTCAACAAGGAAGAGATACGGTCAGACTTGTATGTCAGAAGCCGGCGTATGACTCTTCTGACATACCAGTATTACTATATTTCCGGCGTTTCATGGTCTCTTCTGATATCCTCCACAGAAATTGATATTCCCTTAGTTTCGAAATATCCATCATAGTAAGTGTTTTTTCCTGTTCCGTATAACTTTTAATTATATAACGAATAAATTAATGCATTACTTTTTTCAACTTTATATAAACGAAACAAACAATAATTCACATTCATAACTAAACAAGAACTTATCCACAAATAAAAGAAAATAATGCTAAAATACGATTAAAATTAAAATTGTTTCTAAATATTAATTTTTGTTCATTGTTTCTTTCCATTATCCTCATTTTTATTCTTTTATTTTTATTATTTTATCATTATTACAAGATTTTCTGCGCACTTCATGTATATCTATCTATACAAATAAAAGAAAGGTTTTGTCACCATAGTCCTTAGAATTGACTCATTTCCAGTTATCTTTACATTTCATACATTAGAGAAGTCGAATTTTTGTGTTACTTATATATTCTTCTTTTGATTATGGAATACTTGTTAATTTTAGTTTGTACTGGTTTTTTCAAATAAATATTAAAGAAAACAGTGAGTAATATAAGACTTTACAAACAGCGCCATTAATAAGAAAGAAGAATGAAAAATAAATTGTCTCGATACATGTCAAGTAAAATTACTGACACGAGATGTAAAATCTATTTCTGTTATAGAATACACCTAACCAGTTTTTTTTTTAAGAAAATATATTAGTCTTATTTTTGTAATCTTATTGTTGTTTAGATGATTTTTTTATTGCACGTATTTACTTGTAATTCTTTGCGCTACTCTTATTTGCACTTCACTTCCAAAACATATGCATGAATTTCTTTCATGTGTATGAGAAATGCTGATCAACCGTGCTTATATAATGAAAGAAAGACTAATAACTGAGTAACTTTACGATAAAGTCATTGTTTGTAAAATTATCGCATCACGGTTTCAGCGGGAAATAGTTTTAATTCCATGATTGAAATTTGTTTTGTCTAAAGAGGGCAGCATTTCTTTTTTAAGGATTCTATTTCCAATTCAGTTAGTATTTGCCGTGACTATTCATAAGTCTCATAAAACAGAAAGTTTTAGTTCATTTATGTAAAACAGTATTTCAATATGACCAATTACATGTTGAATACATGAATATTATTAATACCACTGAGGTTAGTATGATTTATATTAATAATATGGCAAACTGTCGTACCTTGTACGATGATGTTGGAGTCGTTCGAGTGCTTTCAGACGTTGTCCGAAACTAACTGAGTTAGTTAGTTAGTTGTGATTGAAGATGGACAACCTCCGAAAGCGCTCTTACGACTCCAACATCATCGTAAAAGGTAATGGTTTGCCATATTAATAATATAAATCAATTACATGTTGCCCTCAGTAGTGCCATTTAAAGTTAGTGTGCATTTATGTGAACATGATTGCATTAAAAAGCAACGTGACGGATGACCCAAGGAGTCATAATAGTCTAGTTTTTATTAAAGTTTATTAAACTTTAATAAAATATAAAGTTTAGAAGGCAGCTTTGATTACTAACTTACAACTGGAGGTCCAAAACAGAGCCACGTGATTATCTCATAGGATACATAAGGTCCTATCGAAAGGATGTATATCATGCCCAAGTAGAGGCCAACACTGAAGAATGTACTGAAGAAACCTCGGTGCAAGGTATCGGCGACTTCAGCGATGTAAATAGGCAGCACCGTGTAGAGTACTCCAAGGGCAAAACCTGCTGACAAGGCCTCATCTCATCAGCTAACTAAAGAAAGCTAAATGCAAAGATAGCTACAAAAAGTTTCCTTCTAAATGTAATGTTAAATTTATAGTTAAGTTAGCTTGCAGTGGTAGTCTCACAAGAGTGTAGGGCATTGATTGGCCTTTTAAGGCTACATATAGCAAATGAAAATTCCATTTTTTTGTTCGACCCAAATGGTTTTAGTAATATGAAATATATATATATTATATATTTACCATTCAAATGGTACTACCATTTTAATATATATATATATATATATATATATATATATATAAACTCAAAAATTGTCATTGACCTCTTTCTTATTCTTATGTAACTGAAATATCCAGTAGCACACTTTCCAAGGTAAAACTAATTTCCTTTTGTCTGATACTTTTAAATAGATGTGTACTCAACAACTCTGATTATAAATTAACCTTTTGTATGTATCTGTTGGTTTTTAAAAAAAAGTGTGTGTTATTTCTCTATGTGAGTTGTAGATTGTTTTGATAAATGTATTATAGTCTTACTCTAATTTTAGCCCTAAAGATGATGTACAAATACATCGAAACGTCGGCCTAGAAAGGAGTTTATTTTCTTTTATGTGACCTAGCCCTCAATAACGAAACAGTGAATATATATATATATATATATATATATATATATATATATATATATATTATATATATATACTATTCAAATGGCACTAATAATAAATAATTTAATAAGGTACATTAGTAATATGGGAGGGTTCAAAATTAAGTCTTCACGTAAAAAAAGTTTAATATGAAAACTAACAACCCAACTTTTTTTTGTGGAGAAGTAACTCTTGAAATTTCCCAATATGAGTAAATGCCACACTATAATAGATTGCACAAGTGAATTACATTAGTAGTGGTAGTAGTAGTAGGCAACCGTTTAGGTTTCAGTAGCAGTCCCACAAGGAGAGAACAAACGTAGGCCGAACTTTGGACGTTTGTGATACCACTCAATGAAGATTGATTCTAGAGTGGAAGTCCTAAAATTTTGCCTAACTCAAGGGTATTTAGAGTAGGAATCATTGATAAGCACCTGGCAACGTCATCTCCGAAGGATGACATGTCAGGGCTCTTCAAGTCCTGCGTGAATAAACTGATGCAATAGTAGGTTTTGAACAACCTGCTATACTATAACCATGATATTTACAAGGTTCTACAAGATGATAAAATATCATATAATCAGTGGTTAATGATTTATTAAGCTACTAGCTTATCTACCCAGTGTTGCCCTGGCGGTAGATTATGCCTGACGTTTTCGTTATCGTCGGTAGATCCCAAAAAAAAAAGACCATGGTCAAAATCAAAATACCCTAGTTAGTTCCCCTTAAAAAAAAACCATATGTTTCTTTGTATCTAAATGTCTCCAGTTGTATTTCTATAGCGGACAGACAGAAAAAAATTGGTATTTTATACACCCAGATTAATGATGATTTTTAGGATATTAATATACTAATAAAATAAGAGGAAATTGACAACTTGCACAATCGTAGTTTGTGAACTACGTATGTATTCTTACATACGTAGTTTTAAGGCATTTTGATATATGTTTAAAATTACATTACAAGAATGCTTGATATTTTGAGTTTAAGGAGTTAACTGCAAATTAAGCATATTTCACTAATATTATGTAGCATGTTTATTATCACCTTCATTTCCTCTGTTTGAAATATAGAATAATAATAGTACTCCATTTGATTTAGAGGTTTTATATTATGTTGTCATAGAAGATATATGTTACGAGATCTCCTGAATTTAATAATTCGGGTAAATAAATTCAGTAGGTCTTCTGGATTTTATAAAATCCACAAAGATATCAGCCTTTTGTATATTCGATATATATACAAACACATTGCACACAAGAATTTCGTATAAGAACTTGTAACGTTTAACAAGTAGAACGAGAGTAGATTTGACTACTCATGACCTACAGTTAGATTATACTAAGTTATATGAAAATGTCACAAAAGAACATGCATAGGCCAAACATTGGCTTTTTGCGTTACCACACAACAGTTCTACTTTGGGAGTTTCAAATGTTACCTAACTTATATGTATTTGAAGTAGGGATCTTTAATGAGTACCTGGCATCGCACAGGCTCAGAACCAACGGCTGAATGTTCTCTTCAAGGGATGATGAGCTCAGATTTATTTATTTTCGGAGTGAATAAACTGAGGGAAGGAGTGGGTAGTGAATGCAAATCTATCAGTCTTAAACTGCAGTTACAAGCTCCTTAAAACTAGTACAACCGCAATACAGTTAAGTCATCCTCGGTTGTAGGCACTAGAGTTTTAACATGTAAACAGATTCAGTACATATATTTAAGTTGTTGTTGGCTGTAGCTGGGTAGTGAATAAAGGGTCATTAAACAACTGTTTAAATATTAAACCTGATTTATTGATACCTGTATTACAAGCTATAACTAAAGGCTGCTAACACTATAATGTTTCCTAATGTGCTGGAGGTAGGGATACTATTTAGGGATAATGTTTCCTAATGTGCTGAAGGTAGGGATAATGTTTCCTAATGTGCTGAAGGTAGGGATACTGTTTAGGGATAATGTTTCCTAATGTGCTGAAGGTAGGGATACTGTTTAGGGATAATGTTTCCTAATGTGCTGAAGGTAGGGATACTGTTTAGGGATAATGTTTCCTAATGTGCTGAAGGTAGGGATAATGTTTCCTAATGTGCTGAAGGGAGGGATACTGTTTAGGGATAATGTTTCCTAATATGCTGAAGGTAGGGATACTGTTTAGGGATAATGTTTCCTAATGTGCTGAAGGTAGGGATACTGTTTAGGGATAATGTTTCCTAATGTCCTGAAGGTAGGGATAATGTTTCCTAATGTGCTGAAGGTAGGGATACTGTTTAGGGATAATGTTTCCTAATGTGCTGAAGGTAGGGATACTGTTTAGAGATAATGTTTCCTAATGTGCTGAAGGTAGGGATACTGTTTAGGGATAATATTTCCTAATGTGCTGAAGGTAGGGATACTGTTTAGGGATAATGTTTCCTAATGTGCTGAAGGTAGGGATACTGTTTAGGGATAATGTTTCCTAATGTGCTGAAGGGAGGGATACTGTTTAGGGATAATGTTTCCTAATGTGCTGAAGGTAGGGATACTGTTTAGGGATAATGTTTCCTAATGTGCTGAAGGTAGGGATACTGTTTAGGGATAATGTTTCCTAATGTGCTGAAGGTAGGGATAATGTTTCCTAATGTGATGAAGGTAGGGATACTGTTTAGGGATAATGTTTCCTAATGTGCTGAAGGTAGGGATAATGTTTCCTAATGTGCTGAAGGTAGGGATAATGTTTCCTAATGTGCTGAAGGTAGGCATAATGTTTCTTAATGTGCTGAAGGTAGGGATACTGTTTAGGGTTTAGATCTTCACTCTTGACAACACTTTCATAGATATGGTTAAGATAGTTTGCTGTGACAGTTCCCCACAAGAGAACACACACGGGCCGAACATTGAGTCTTTATGACACCAAGAATGATTGATTCTACATGTGGAGTCTCCTAACACAATATTATTTAGAGCGGATTTCTTTAACGAGTACCTGACATTGTACAGGCTCGGGACCGACAGCCTAACGTCTTTTCCGAGTGGCTATGATCTTAGATTTATTCACCTCCCACGTGAATTAATCAAGGATCATAGTGGTTATTGAACCCCGGACCTACCAGTTCAGGGGCGAGCACGTGGCCACTGAGCTAACCTGGCCCTCTTCACAGACAGAAATGGTTCATCATAATTTATTATAAACATTTGATTATAAATAATAAATTCATACTACTTTAAAGAAGCATCAAAGTAATTTCCAGGTGTAAGGCTATTTTTATGATAAATATTTTCAATTTTTTCGTCTCGTATAGAATTTGTACACATTATTGGATAAAACATTAATTTCGGCTCTTTACATATAGTTGGTAACCTTCCGCAAACCTGCAATCTCTTGTCATTTTATTTTACTAGCAAGTTCTGGGTATTTTATTAATAAAATATGTTTCAAATCAACAGATATTTTTTTACTTTCCAATTGGAGATAGTTGTATGTTTTCTTTTCTAAACATCAGATAATAAGGATTAACTTTTGTGATTGAGGAGACTTGTTGCACTGACTCAGACCTCTTTAATCAGTGTCAAACATAATCTTGATTCATTTTCATCTCAATGTATCCTAATCAATGTTTGTTAACCTTATCAACAGTACAATTAAACTCAATATGTTCGACTGGACCATAGATGTGTTCAATATTTGTTCTTTTTTCAAAAACTTCTTGAAGTCCATGTAAGTTTTTTTTGTATCACAGAGACTAGTAAATATCATGCACTATTATAACATTATCATATTGCATTATATATATATTATCATATAAAGTTCAAACCTCAATGGAAAAAGGAAAACAATAGAAATAAATGTTCTGAGGCCTTTCAATGTATGTCATCAGAGAGCAAACAAAATAAAAACTGAGAAGCTAACATAAAAGTAATGAAGTAATGACAAGTAATAAAATTAATGTCTACTTTTATGGTAGCTTCTCAGTTTTTAGTTTGTTTGCTCTCTGATGACATGAATTGAAAGGCCTCAGAGCATTTAGTTCTATTGTTTTCCTTTTTCCATTGTGGTTTAAACTTCATTGATTGCATCACGTATTTATTTATTGTGATTTTTCTGCATATTATCATATATATGTATATTTGTGTATGATGGCAGCAACCTCACGTAAACATGTTTCATTAAAGTACACAGCAGCCTCTGCGTTAACGACTTTTAAGCTGGTCTGCTCCAACCAGCCCACCCAAAGGTGTTCGTAAATTGGAGCAGACCAGCTTAAAAGTCGTTAACGCAGAGGCTGCTGTGTACTTTAATGAAACATATATATATAAATATTGATAAAAGATTCGACCGTGGAGTAGAACAAAACTAAAGTTCATAGGGACTCGGTCAGTTCTTGAGGTTCAAATTAAACTCTCATTGCCAACGTTTTGGTTTTTATTTAAAACCTTTTTCATAAGCAGAAGTATAAATTTTGAAACAGAAAAACTAAGTATTACATTACAAATTATTTTACAAAGAAACATAATTTTTAATGTAATACTTAGTTTTTCTGTTTCATAATTTATACTTCTGCTTATGAAAAAAGTTTTAAATAAAAACCGAAACTTTGGCAATGAGAGTTTAATTTGAACCTGAAGAACTTACTCAGTCCCGATAAACTTTAGTTTTGTTATATATTTATGATAATAAATTATTTGATAATCTTATAATAATACATGATATTTACTAACCTCTGTGATACAAACAACTTGCATAGACTTCAAGAAGTTTTTCTTCTACCATATTATCATATTATCGTTTTATCATATACGATATATGATAATATATCATTGCTTGTAATACTTGCAAGACCAGTTGGGTAGCTGCAACTCATATTCACGAGGTATGACTTACATTATTCTTAAATAATACGATGTTCTTGAAGTCGCATGAAAATAGTTCGCTAAATAAACCCTTTTTAAATTTCCTATTTTTCCATTTGTCGTTATTACATTTTTTTTTGTATACTTCTGGAAGTTTTTAATTTTTTTTTGTTGTGGTTGTTTTAACTCAGATATATCTGGTAAATTTATCTGTACTTATATGTAAGAATATCTGTTTGACTGCCTTTTAATGTAAGTATCCACGTGTATCAGCATCTACTTACTCAAAATACTTTTATAATCCGTCAAGATTCAATGCGCATGTAGCATTGAGCTTGGCCTCCTTTATAGATAGAAATAGTTCATCATAATTTATTATAAAAATTTAATTATAAATAACAAATGCATACTACTTTAAAGAAGTATTAACCATTTTACCTGAATCTTACTATCTCATAAATCCATTTATTAACCATTCTTAAAGTAATATTGGTCCGATAGTGTGAGTTTCATCTTTCAAGTGGCTGTATAAACTGAGTTGATCATTTCTATGACAGTATTTTCTTTGAAATATATTTTTAACTTCTTGTCTATTGTGTTTAATATTATTAAGTTATTCTGAACAAGTTTCATCTTTTTTGTATCTTGGTTTTCAATTAGGTTTTATTTTTGAATGGGATGGTTAACTTGATTTAAATTAATTTTTTTTAAAACATTTTTTTTATATTTTATCAAATTCTAGGATGATATATCCTGACAATCAGTCCGCTTTTTTTTTATTGTACCTTTCTTTCCTTTAGATTATATTGAAATCATTTTTATTCTCCAAACCGTTCAGTATTGTATTGAAACTTACCTTAAGTTTTAAGTTGTGATTTTTCTGCATATTGTCATATATATATATATATATATTTGTGTATGATGGCAGCAAATCTTCACGTAAACATGTTTCATTAAAGTACATTAAAGGACGATTATCTGTGAGTACAGTAATATATTATTGCATAAGAAATATTGTCGTATATCACTGTATTATAAACAGCCAGTTTAGATATACAGACTGTACCAAGAGTAACCGATCTATGTTAGTGACTAAAGAGTTACTATTATTAGTGAGTCAAATGAAACTACAATATGAAATGAAAAAAAAAAGACTAAGATCTTTTAAGCGTAACAAGCGGTCTTCGTCGGAGTTAAAAACCCAACTGGAACACTAGATGCATAGTATCACCATGATGTTTCTATATCTAGTGTGTCAGTTGGTTTTTGACTCTGACGAAGACCGCTTGTTACGATTGAAAGATCTTTGTTTTTTTTTTCATTTCAAGTTGTTATTGGTTTGATCATTGATATTTCTATATGAATACACTGGGGAAATCATTATGACTTGTTCATTTCTTAAATAGCTGGCATGTATTGAGTGACAGCCTGTGTTATTGTCTTAGTTCCCTTTGTATGATTTTGCTTGCATTCACACTGATAGGCTTTCTTGTGTCTTTCATCTATATACAGGGTGATTGAAAAGTAACTACCTATTTTAAAAAAAAACTATAATTTATTTTTAAAATATAATTTCTACAATTAATGAATATGAGAAGGAAGTATAATGCATGGGCTTTTATTTAAAATTCGATATGGGCGCCTTTATTTGCCACCAGCTTCTCAAGTCGACCAGGAATCGCATCAACTGATTTCGCAAGAAACTCTTGTGGGATGGAAATCATAACTTCTCGTATTCGCCCTTCAAGTTCTTCCAAATTTCTTGGTTTGGTTGAGTAGACTTCCTCTTTCAGCCAACCCCAGAGAAAAAAGTCGCAGGGTGTTAAGTCAGGACTTCTTATACTTCCTTCTCATATTCATTAATTGTAGAAATTATATTTTAAAAATAATTTATAGTTTTTTTTAAAATAGGGAGTTATTTTACAATCACCCTGTAGAATGGTCTATTTACCATTAATTTATTCATTAAGTAGCAGCATCATCTACACCTTCATGTCAATTACAAGCCATCTTATTTCTATTATTATTGCAAACTCTAATTAAAATTATATTAAAAGATATTTTAATTAATAAACCAGTTTTAAATATAAAAAAAACATCTATAAATGATTATTTCAAAGTTAGCTAAGCTACTCCCTCGAAATGTTTTACACTAAAACGGTACCATTTATTCATGATGACAGTTAAGTAATTACACAAAATTTTACATTATTTATCTTCATCCAAGTCAAAACTATAGTATTTCTTTCTTTTTCAATTTAAATTATAAACAAGTTAGAGTCATCTAAATTTTCATTTTTTTTTTTTGACAATTCAATGTTTCAGTTTCAGTGTAATTATTTTTCTCCAATTTTCTTTTTTAAAACTTATTTAACTTGAACTATTGACCTTGATATCTATTTTTCTTTGCACGTTATCATCATGTTCTAAAACTTTTGAATTATTTTTAAATGTACTACTAGAGTGTTAACAATTTAGAGTTCAGAAAGATTTCCTGTTTCTTCTGTTTATAATTTCCTTATTATTATTATTATTGGTTATATTTGAAGTAAACAATTCGTAATGCCTAACTCTGCTTTTCATCAATTCATCCTATTGAAATAAAGTTTGTTCATACTTCCATTTACAAGTTTACTACATTCTCCAATACTAGCTATATTTTCAGCCTTTTTTTTTCTTTCTATTTCAAAGTTATTCTTCTTATTAAGTTTATTGAAAGTGTTTTCGAAGGCAGCTGAAGAGTGGTTGAAGAATCAGCAAGCAACTGCTAGTTATTGGAAGAAGAATTAAATATGGTAGCCCAGTGGCTTATGTGCTCGCCTCTGGACTGGCGGATCCAGAGTTCGATACCCACTCTGTCCCTCGATTTATTCTAAACTTCTGATTAAAATGGTTTTGTGTAAACATTCGTCGTCATTTATAATTCAAAGTACTTCAGCTTTGGTGCCTTGTTATCATTTTTTTTTTAATGTTTTACAGTATAATTTTGTTTTTGATAATTTATTTTCAACATTAATAAAAGAATAAAATGAAAATAAATCCAAAATAAATTGCAGTTTCTAATTTGCTTCTTTAGTAAAAATTGCAATATTTGTAATTAATAATAGATTACAAGAACATTTTTCTGCTAGTCACTCTCTGTTACTTAATGTTGGATACGATTAAATTACTGAAGTGTCTTTCAAAATAATAATGATATCTTAATTTCTTTCAATTTAATTAAGGATTGTTCTTGTTGTTTTCCAACGCCCACACTTATAAGGCTTTCACCTTTTAGTGCTGTTCTAGGGGTAAACATTGTGGCTCATTTATTATTCGGTACCCATTTTAGTAATGGGCAGGGCACATTACCTGTTGATTTTACAGTCAGAGTCTTAAACTTTGCTTAACTCAAATGAATTTAGAGTAGAGATCTTTAACGAGTAGCTGACATCGTACAGGCTTGGGACTGACGGATTAACATCTTCCTGAGGGATGAATTGCTCAGATTCATTCAGCTCCCACGTGAATAAATAAGGACCAGAGTGGGTATCGAACCCCGGACCTACTAGTTCAGAAGAGAGTACGTTAATCACTGAGCTAACCTGGCCCCTAATTCTATCAAAGACAAAATACAGAATTTAAATTAAAATGTAATTAATAAAAAGTATAGTATGTTACTATTAATGCATATTAGACCTTGGATCAACCTCGAAATACAGATGTAGATGGCATCTCTAGTGAAGAGAATAAGAAGCCAACTGGTTATATAAGCTGGACCAATTGTAAGAAGAGTTGGTTTCCTTCCAATTTTGTCGACCAGATAAGCAACAGGTAAAGGTGATATAACGTTGCCTAAATCGATAAGAGACACCATGAGAGCTGTTGTCGTTTCGTTGAACAGAACTGGCGAATGAGGCCCTTGAAGATGGACGAGTAACGGCGTCACCCATACGTATGAGCTTCCTCCGCAGAAAGCAGCCAAGGAACCTGTACAACAATCAAGTACCAACTAAACAAAACTGTACTTCAAGTAACTTAATCATATCCATTTAGTAACAGACATATATTAGCAGGATAACAGATTAAATAACCGTCTGATTTCGAATACTGGAGCTAGAGCTGCTCCTTAATCCAACCTTCCAAAACAAATAAAGAGAGACTAAATGAAACGTATTGAAAGGAAAATCAAAAACGAAAAATTGACTTTTGTTTTGTACTTAAATGTAATATTAATGGAAGCTTATTACCAACTTAGTTTCAAGGATAATAGTAAATCATTACTGAGTCGCTAAATATCATTGATTAAATACATCCATTAATCAATATATTTGTTAAAAGTTCTAGATTACCAATTATTGTATTTTTATTTATATAGGTACAATTCTAACTTAAATAAGTAGTGCAATCAGTTATTATGTGGTATTTACTCATTTTAGGGTAAAAAGCTAATGAAATTTTATTTTATTTTTATTTTATACAAGTTGAACCAATTAGATATGAAAAGTTAATGGTAAACTATATCTAATAACTAAAGCTTTGTTAAAGTTAATAAGAAACCCATATAAAATTACAATAATTGTCTTTAATATCAATCTGAAAACAATAATAGCATTTCTGGTACCTGGTTATTTCCAATTGAACAAAAATGTGGAAATATAAGTTGCTTATTCATAAAGAATAACCTACCTGCGGCTGCCATTACCAATTAAAGTCAAAATGTAAACAAACAGGTTATACAGCAAACCTTATCTATTATAATATTTTTGGGATATTACCTGAACCACAACTCTGATTTTTAAAAAAAAAACTTTACATAAACCTTCCCGGGGATATACCTAATAATTTCTTAAATTTTCACGGCGTTTGGATGTATGGTTTCTGAATCTATCGAGTACAAACAAACAGACATACATTCATTTTTATATATACTAGCTGATCTACCCGGCTTTACCCGGGAAACAATTTAATTTCAACTCTAATAATAAATTACATATAACGAAAACAATTTAAATTTTCTATAGTTCCGTTACACTTAACTTTTTTGAGATAAACGAAATTAATACAGAATTAAAATTATAGATTACGCAAAAAATATATAATCTACAGTGATTATAAATTTCACACATTGTCTAATAATATTGGAAGTTGATAGATTAGATTAAACAAATAATAAAAAGAATATTTTTTGCCTAACAATACATCAAGAAATTTGAAAGAAGTCTAAGCTCATTAAATGTGATATGTCTTATCTGTTAAATATGATACGAATTTTAAACCCCCAAATCGTTTCAATTAGGAACCAGTTAGTTGAAGAGGATAAACCATATCACATTACATTTCATTCAATGATTTCAATTTGAAGACTTCACACAGTTTTAAATGTCCAATTAAAATTATATCAGTAAACAAAATTGCAAAATTGTCTCTTAAAAGTTTGAATAACAATATTTTGATGTAATATTATTTGTTTTTGAAGAAGCATTGTATCGAAAAAATAATTGAACAAAGCATGTGGAAATATTATCACAAAGAATAACCTACCTGCGGTTACCATTACCAATTAAAGTCAAAATGTAAACAAACAGGTTATACAGCAAACCTTATCTATTATTGGGCCCTAGGGGGCCTGGGTTAGGCTGCCTCCCAGAGTTTAATAGCCTAAAACGACCCCAAGACCTATAGAAAGTGCCTTGCAAAAGAATTTTTGAAAAAGGTCCACTGTAGGCCGAATGCATAAGGTACAAACATACATACATAC
The DNA here is from genome assembly GCA_026182355.1 of Hermatobates lingyangjiaoensis. Classification (NCBI taxonomy): domain Eukaryota; kingdom Metazoa; phylum Arthropoda; class Insecta; order Hemiptera; family Hermatobatidae; genus Hermatobates; species Hermatobates lingyangjiaoensis. The sequence goes on along the minus strand of JAPFBL010000041.1, from coordinate 560,372 downwards.
ATACAGAGCCACGAAGAGAATTTATATAAAGATAGATGTGGAGACCATTTCATTAGCTTTTTACCCTACAATATAGGTACAATATTAAGATTAAGTAGTAACAAAATTAAAATAAAGTACAAAAGACATAAACACATTCTCTCCCTCTCTAACTCTCTTAATCCCTTTGCACTCACATCGTACGTCCTTTTATTGAGTATACTAAATTCAGTACACAAAAGTAGTGGTGTAATTACATTTAATGACACCTCACACTGATTGGATGCTCGTAAAGCCCTAGATTCAATGCAGTTTAATTAGGCGATCGTTAAAAGTAATTGAAAAAATTTTCTATAATGTTTTGGAACACTCTATATTTCAAAGAGTTACACAAGGCGATTTAAAGTGATGTAAAAATTATTAAATATTTTATTTAAATAAATAAATGAATAAATAACAAGTTCCAATAACTCTCTTAATTATTATATGTATGATAATACAGTTGTAACATCCAAAATTCATTGATTGAACTATGACTGTTTTGTTCCCCCCCCCCCCCCAAAAAAAAGGAAAATATTGAAAGAAAGTCCTCTAAGAAATTACAGTTCTTACTTTCAATGTATTGAAAAGACTGCCACTTGAGTTCTCTGTTTACTTTCCTCCTCTTAAAATTTCATGTTAAGGAAATCCTTTGGCTTTTATCTGATTGTGTTTAGAAATTTGTTATTTAGGTCAACGACGATCTTTGGTTGTGTTTTGTAATTTTGTTAAAAGGTCTTTATATAAACCTCTGATTTAAATGTTTCAGAACCTTTTTGGTTTTGAGTATATTCTAATACTTAACATCAAAATATTTATTATAATGCTTCTTGAAGCTATTTATTTGTAATCTGTGTGGAATTTTTATGAATTTAAATGGACCCAATAGAACTTTATTATTTTGAGACCAACGGCACGTCGTCTTAAAAAACATTTTGAACATTTGATATCCAAAAAAAATATATTTAAAAAAACGTTAAATGAAAGCGGATATTAAAAAGACTGCTTTTTGTAGTTGATCTACAGTGTTTACCCATGTTAGGAATATCAATAGAAATGTATTATTCTATAGAAATAATTTATATTAGCCTTCTCTAATTATAAACAGATAAAGTTGTTCAACCTATAAACAACATTTAAAATTCCGAACGTCATGATTGTACAAAGCGTATAACATTTTGTTCAATTATCAGCTTTGTTTAAACGTAGCATCAGCTGAACTGTAATAATGTTGTGAACTGGAAATTGAGTTCAGCTTAAAGCATTATTTTCGTTGACAACCGTAGGTTATGTAGTTAGGTTACAGTTGCAGTCTTAAAAGGACACACATAGCGCCGAACATTGGCACTTTGTAATACTACACAATGAACATTCTACTGTATTGGGGTCCTATATTTTGTCTAGCTAAAGTGCATTTAAAGTAGTGATCTTTAACGAGTACCTGACATCATACAGGCTCGGTACCAACGGCAAAGGTAAAAACGTGGTGGTTCTAAACATTAAAAATATAAAAACATACACAAATTTGGTGATGTATCCGACAAACTGTGGTACACAGAAGTCAAAACAGTCTTAATGCCTCTCCGAGGGACGATATGCTCAGATTTATTCACCTTACGAGTGAATAAATAAAGTGCCAGAGTGGGTATTGAACTCCGGACCTACCAGTCCAGAAACGACCACATCTCTTCATTACAAAAAGGATGTCTTCTATTCTTTAAAAGCTAATGCATTTATGTTTAAAAATAAAGAACGAGTTTCTTACTGATGGTGACTGTAGCGAACTGATGGAATAAAGACTTGTTTGCCATTCTACGATCGCCTGTAAAATAAAATTATAAATATGACTCACAGCATTTATAAAAATACTTTGTCTTGTTTACATTATTATAAATTATCAATATAGCACGTATTTTAAGATTGCCTGGGTCCCAGTTACTTGTTGGTAACTTTCCATGACTAGATATCCCAAGTATTCTCTCCTCTGATATCCAACTATTAAATTCCTAATGGAATGCAAACAAGTGTCATTTCTGATAACTTTTAAGTGTTTACCAAGTTGTAAAGGTTAATAGCTTTGCAGGTAATAAATGGATTGTTTTAGGTATCTAAATTTATCGTTTGTCCAATCAAATTACTTGACACAGAGGAATAATCACAAAATTGACCACTGCAGAACTATTATGTACACTTTTGTGTAAAACTGTAATTAATGTAGCTGAGTCAATTTCAGTTTAATGCATTTGAATTAAAAATAGAGTTATCACAAAAAATAACTGTAGCACAAAGGTTAGGCTTACTTAGGCACGCAACTATAAAAGGGTTTTCTATAGTCAGTGTCTTATAACGTCTTTATAAATCTATTTATTCGACACTTGTTATAAATCAAACAATGTTCCCTAAGCACTAAATTTATGAGAAGAAAAAAAAAATTTAGTATAATAGAAACCTCTGATTGGCTGAGATAATAATCAGTCACTATATAATAATGGTTAAAGATAAAGGACAACGAAAGGGCTCAGAGTAGCCCAAGGGTAATGTGCTCGCCTCTGGACTGGTAGATACGAGGTGTATAAATAAAGTAGTGAGACTGGCAACGTCGCTTTCGATCTGGCAACACTGGAGACGCGTGGCCTTGAGTAGCGTCAGGTGCACGTGTGATGCGCCTCCAGTATGAATCTGAACTCGCCACAGTCATTTGTTTGTCCGTAGCGTTGGTTTTCGTGAAATGGTTTTTTCTTGAGCGTTTTAAAAATGAGTGACCTCAAAGTTGAGCAGCGGTGTGCAATCAAATTTTGCTTCAGACTTGGACATAATGCAACCAAAACTTTTGAAAAACTTCAGGAGGCCTATGAAGAACGTGTTTTATCAAGGGCACAGGTTTTTCGGTGGTTTAAGGAATTTTCAGAAGGAAGAGAGTCGATTGAAGATGAACCACGAAGCGGAAGGCCTTCAAGTGCAAACACCGATGAAAATGTCAACAGAGTACGGAACCTTGTGCGTTCAGATCGACGCTTGACAGTCAGAAATGACTTGAGGTCCTTGAAAGACTTCGAAAAAGAGTCCTTCGTGTGCGGCCAAACATCAAAGACAAGTGGGTGTTGCATCACGGCAACGCGCCTGTCACACTGCCATCTCAATAAACGAGTTTTTGGCCAGTAAAAACATTCCTGTTGCTCCTCAGCCTCCTTATTCACCAGACTTGAGTCTTTGTGACTTTTTCCTCTTCCCGAGATTGAAAAATCACCTCAAGGGAACTCATTTCGGGACACTACAAAACATACAAACTGCTGTAACCGACCAGCTGAAGGCCATTCCAGAATCCGAGTTCCAGCAATGCTACAATGATTGGAAGGACCGTCTCCAGCGCTGTGTGGCTTCCGAAGGGAACTATTTTGAAGGTGACAATATCACATTGTAATTATATTTGAATAGAAAATTTAAAAAAAATCAGTCTCACTACTTTATTTACACACCTCGTACGTGTTCAATACCCACTCTAGTCCTTGATTAATTGACGTGGGAAGTGAAAAAATCTGAGTGCGCCGTCCCTCAGAGAGGATGTTAAGCCGACGGCCTCTACAATGTCACGTAGAACTCCTTAAAGATCCCCACTCTAAACACAATTGAATCAAAGAAAATGTAGTACTTCCAATGTAGAATTGTGAGGTATCATAAAGAGCGGATAACCTAAGCTGTGAACAACTAAATATCCGAAATTTGATAATAAATCCGAATCGCCTGATTGAATTTAATTTTTTTTTTATTTTATACTTTATCTCAGCTTGTTTCACTGTGTATTACATGCATCATCGTCAATTTGTACACAATACTTCTTTCATTTACACCACAAAATGCTTATGTATTTAATTTTTAACTAAAAGCATAAAATATATTGTCAAGTGAAATTAAAAGTTTTGAACATGATTATTAAATTCTTTGTTATCGCTCTGTTTCCTTCTACTTATACTGGGTTATATGAACAAACAAAGTGTTTATACAAAAAAGAAGCCTCTTTTTATTCTACGAGTTTCGAACACTTCGTGTTCATCATCAGGTGAACTTTTACAATACAAATTACAAATTAAACGTTATAAAAATAAGTAACTTTTAATTTGTAATCTGTATTGTAGAAGTTTACCTTGCGATGAAGAAGTGTTCGAAAGGCGTATAACATAGAGTCTTCATTTTTGTGTAAACACTGTTTGTTCATTTACCCAGTATGAGTAAAGACACACAATTACGGATTCCACAACTAAAGAGTTACATCTAATAATTTTTGTTTCATATATGACTACAATAAACTGGTTTGCTAATTACCTGAAAGTCGAAATAGGCACACTTAGACGATGAATGAAGCATTTTGATGAATCCAGTGTAGGTGTTTTCTCGCAGTCTTCTACAATCAGCTTATAAAGAAAGAAAACTTAATAGAATTTATCTCCAGTAATTACAAGTACCACAGACAACTTGCCACAGTGTTATATTTTTCTCTTCTAAATATTATAATTACTGTTGATATATTTAACTAAATATATTTAATTGATATAAATATTATAACTAAAGTTGATTTCTGAAAAAAACTACCAGTTTTAAAATTATATGATGTTTTAAATTAATATTAAATAAACAACTAAGTATTAAATGACAGTTGTAAATGTATTTTGGAGTACATTTAATAAATTATTTCAGGATATAATTCCGCAGAACTTTTGTTTATTCAGTTTAACGTTTAAATAGTTCCTTGCCCCTCTATCTCGACACAGTTAAAGTGGAGTTTTAATACGAAACGTATTAAAGTGAAAACTTATTCTAGTTTTACACCTTTTCTGGTTAATTTTTCCAATCTTCTTGTAATGGTGAGGTTTCCCCAGGGTCTTGGTTACCTTCCATCCGTCGTTTGCATCTGGGAAGGTAATAAATTGACTTCTTCACCTCTTCCAGACTGGTTCATCTTCGGACTGCCTTCATATAGTTTTAAAATTCTTGAAAACCCTCCACCTTGGCTGTTAATACTGGCTGTTTTTCGGCCTTTTAGTTTCAAAAAATAAACTTTGAAATGCCAAACATTTCGATTTTATGCTATTGTAGCGACGCGAGGGACAACCCTGCTCACCTGTTATCACCTGGTTTTCTATTATTGGACTTGTCGTTGTTTTTATCTTAATTTTGATTTGTGAGAGATTCTATTAAAGAATTCTACAGTGGTGACCCCGACGAGGACATCAACCTCAACTACTCAACTTACAGAACGTAAGTCTTATTCAATAATCAAGTTATGTCAAACCCACCTTTCTCTGCTGAGTTTGTGGCTCAAATGTCAGCGGCATTCAGGACAATGGGGGTTCTACCAACGGCAGATGTCTCCAACGTGTCAGCAATAGCAGCCGCTTCTGTCAAATTGCCACCATTTTGGGCAGAGGAGGTAGAGGCATGGTTCATCAGGGTTGAGGCAATGTTCAGAACCAGCAACATCTCAATAGATCAGACAAAGTTTGACTACATTGTCTCAGCTTTAGACCCCTCGGTAGTCAAGGAGGTTTTGCATATTGTCAAGGCACCTCCGACGGAGGCTAAATATGACACACTCAAGACGGCCCTTGTCAAAGCTTTCGACAAATCACAAGAACAAAAGGACAGGGAGCTACTGTCAATTTCTGGCCTCGGTGATCTCCAACCTTCAGCAATGCTCCGGCGGCTACAGAACCTTCGGTCAGGAGAGTGCAAGGGTGAATGCGGATTCTTTAAGGCCCATTTTATGTCCCTATTGCCACCGGATGTCAAGGCAATCTTGGCAACACAGAATTTCAAAACCCTAGAGGCATTAGCCGAATGTGCCGACGGCATTATGGAAGCTAGGGACTGCGCTACTGTTTCTGCTCTGGACATTAAGGACGCTGCCATTGCGGCAATTGGTAGGCCTAACCGTAGTGGTGGTCGACGACCACAGGCCATATCAACCAAACTCACCGAAGCCGCCAGCACTCAAGTAGAGGACTCCAAGCATGTCTGCCGATATCACATAAAGTGGGGCCTAAAAGCATTTCCTTGAAGGACACCCCTTTACGGCTTTTACGGACCATAAGCCTCTGACTTCGGCCATCGACAGTCTAACGGAACGCTCCCCACGCCAAGCACGACACTTGTCTTTTATAGCTGAGTTCACGAGTGACATTCGCCATGTCTCTGGCAAAAACAACGTTGTTGCTGATGCACTCTCTAGAATAGGGGCTATAGCTTGCCCTACGGTGGACTACAAGGCTCTGGCAAGGGATCAGCTATCACCTGAGGTCCAGGCTTATCGTACTGCAATCACAAACCTACGGCTTGAGAATGTGCAGTATCAGGGTACAACTGTGCTCTGCGACACTTCGATGGACAAGCCCCGGCCAATTATTCCTGCCAACTGGACTAGGCAAATTTTTGACATGGTCCATAGTCTATCTCATCCAGGAGTCAAGCCGACAAAGCGGGCTATATACTCACGATTTGTCTGGCATGGAATGAACAAATATATTCGGCGATGGTGCCGAGAGTGCCACGCTTGCCAAACATCAAAAGTTCATCACCACACTCGTGCTCCTCTCGCCAAGAGGTTACCACCTGGTGCACGTTTCAGCAGCCTTCATGTGGATTTAGTGGGCCCTTTGCCAATAAGCGAAGGCATGGGCTACTTATTCACGATCATCGACCGTTTCACTCGTTGGCCGGAGGCCATTCTCATTCCGGACGCAAAGACCTCCACTGTGATCAAGGCCTTTATCAGGAACTGGGTTGCTCGCTTTGGTGTTCCTAACGACATCACCTCTGACAGAGGACCCCAGTTCACCTCAGAAGTGTGGTCGGAACTCCATCGCATCCTTGGCATTAGTGCAATGACCACCACGGCATATCATCCCCAAGCCAACGGAATGGTGGAACGACTACATCGGCAACTTAAATCATCTTTGAAAGCCAGGTGTACAGGGGCCCAGTGGATGGACCATCTACCATTTGTCCTCTTAGGCCTCAGGGTCGCCTGGCGCGAGGACCCTGACTGTTCTCCTGCAGAACTTGTCTACGGGTCCAGCCTGGCCATTCCGGGCGAATTCCTACCTCAAGACTCAAGGCAACATCAGCCTTCGGCGGGTTACCTTAAGGGCCTACAGTCGCAGATGCGTGAAGTCCTGCCTCCACCTCCAGCGTTTCACGGCCGTCGGCCAGCTCAAGTCCCTAAAAATCTAAGTTCTACTGGATATGTCTATCTGCGCCGGGAGGCCAACGCTAAGCCCTTAACAAGACCATACACGGGCCCATTTAAAATCATAGAGCCTAGAGAAAAATATTTCATCATTGACCACAATGGGAAAAAGGAGAAGGTGACAGTCGACCGTCTTAAAGTGGCTTACCTCCCATCTTCTTCAAGGATTCAACCACAAGGTCAACCAAAACCAGTGTCGGAGGCAGCTGGTAGTCAACCTCAGCGCCTTACATCCCATCAGGACGTTCAATTAACAAAATCATCAGTTCCCACTCCGGCTGTTACAACACGCTCCGGCAGAGCAGTTCGCCAACCGGTTCGTCTTGTCACCACCGCGTAGTGTGCTGCTGAGGGGGGCCATGTAGCGACGCGAGGGACAACCCTGCTCACCTGTTATCACCTGGTTTTCTATTATTGGACTTGTCGTTGTTTTTATCTTAATTTTGATTTGTGAGAGATTCTATTAAAGAATTCTACACTATAATATATGTATATATATAAGTAAAATAAATTCAAAACGAAGGAAACACACAGACATAACTCACATCGATATTTCGACCATCGTCGTCATCAGGAGGTGTGAAAAGCGAAGAGTCCCGCAAGAAGGCAGGGCGAAGGCAGGGCGGTGACTCTGGTGAGTCACACCTCCTGATGACGACGATGGTCGAAATATCGATGTGAGTTATGTCTTGTCTTTCTGTGTGTTTCCTTAGTTTTGAATTTATTTTATATATATATATCAACGTTTAAAACACAAGATGAAATCAGAAAAATGACTTAGATCTTGCAAGTAAAACAAGTAACCTTCGTCAGAATCAAACTGATAGAGTATCATGATATATATTGGTCATGATTAGATTTAAAATCAATTAAAAAAAACCTCAAAGAACGTAAAATAATTTAACATATATAAAATGCCAAAAATCGTTAAGCGTCTAACTGGGGTATGGCTTGGTGGATTGCTTCCACTCTCTGGATCTATCGCTGAAACAGGCTCATGTGAAATGGGAAAATAGAAGACTTAAAATATATATATATATATATATATATAAAAAATTAAAGTTTATCAGGACTCGGTCAGTTCATCAGGTTCAAATAAAACGCTCATTGCCAACGTTTCGAAAAAAAATTTCGGTTTTTATTGAAGACCTTTTACATAGGGAGTAGTATAAAATTTTGAAACAAAAAAACTAAGTATTACATTAAAGATTTTTTACAAGAAAAATAGTCTGTGTATTTAAACAACTGTCTAGTTTTTGAATTAACACCTGATACACAGTGTCAATATATATATATATATATATATATATACTTTAAATTACACAAAGCACGACACAGAAAAGAGAATACAAAGAAAACTTATAGAATTCAATATTTCGAACTGTTGTTCGTCATCAGGAGACTAGACTAGAAGAGAGGACGAAGTGAGAGAGATCTCCCTACGTCGAAGAACGGAGCGCGAATCCGCGCTCCGCGGATATATATATATATATATATTGTTTGAATTATGGAATATCTATCAATATATATTCATGGTCGTATTTATAGACAGTATATTTTATATGTTAACAAATATCAAATAAATTACTGCGTTAATAAATATTTTTTTACAGAAATATTCTAATCTTATCAATTATTTATGTATCGAATTTCATATTAATTCCTTTCATTATTAACAGTATAAACAACCAGTTAATATATGATATCTTTTAATACATTAGTGTTTTATGTACAAGTATTATATATGTACAGTAATTATATTACAAATAATAATGATATCGCAATTATGTTCGTACAAACAATAATACCTTTTGAGTTTATCATAGATAATGATACATGGATGAATGAAAAATACACACCTACAGACTGTACTTTTTGTTTGAACCATCATTAGAAAGAAAAATTACATATATATACACTTTAATAATTAAAAAATCTAAAAGCTAAAGCAGCTAAAATAGTAGTAAGTAAGTAAGTAAATAGTAATATATATATATATATATATATATATATATACGTTTCACAATAAATCACAAACAGAGAACTAAGGAACAAACACACTTAATGTCTCTAATTTTTGATTGAACCGTCATTAGGAGAGTTGAGATAGGGACACCAAGCGTACTTGGTGTGAAGTGACGGTTGGGTCTCCAAGTGTTTGTTCCTTAGTTCTGTGTTTGTGATTCATCGTGAAACGTTTGTTGTCCTTTTGGATCGTTATACATATATATGTATGTATATATATACATATATATATATATATATGTATATATATACACGAGTTCAGGGTCGAAGAAGAGTAACACACAGAGTAACGAACACACTTACGAACTTAAATTTTCCGGCAATCTGTCTTCAGGAGAAAGGGAGACCAAGCATGCCGGACTCTCAACGGCAGGAAAGTTTCGAAATATTTGTGTAGAATACGTACATAATAGAACTATGTACTTCATGAGAAGTGAAGAAATCTATTTTATCTCTCACCAATGGAAGATAACAAAACATTAATTAACTTATTATTGCAAAACTATTAAATATTATGAATGTAATAGTTGATCTTTATATGGTGTTTAATATTGACTTGTAACATGTTCTAAATGAAAATTCAATTTTTTTTTCCAAAAAAACACGCAGCGACCTTAAAATAGTGTGTGATTTTAACACTGTTTACTCTTAATATTTTTTACATAACTTGAAAGTAATACCACCATTATAGGACAACTTAATTAGTTTTAAAATAGTCATACAGTCTTGTTAGTAATAATAAGCTATAATACTTAATAAAAGTTTATTTTATATATTATAATATTTTTAATTGTCAAGACGGTAACCTTGAAAAAAATTTTGGTGGAACTTTTGAAATCTGTGAAATCTTGTCGATAATATTTTTTTATAAAAGGTGTATTAAGGTTTCTTTTATTATTTTGTGCATATTTATATGTTGAAATATACCTTTTCGTACTTATTATGTTTTTTACGTATTTCAAAATAATAAACCTTTGACCTAGGCGAATTGAGTATGTTTTTGACTCATCTTTAAAAACTACATATATATATGAATAAAACTCCTGATTGATTAAATACCAACATAAGAAGGAGAAGAAAATTTAGAAACAGAGTAAGAAATGGTAGGCGCCAGTTTCATCTTTTTAGTGGGCTTCAAATTTTATGCTTAACTACCTTCACGAGAGTCGATAATACAAAGTAGAAGCCACTGTCAGCAAATGACAGTAAATCCTCGAGCGAAAACACCTGGAAAAGCAAGTTTTGAAAAGGATCAAAGGAAAGTAAAAGTGGAAAAAAATAATTGGAAACAAAAAGCTTGAAGAGTTAATTAGAATAATATTAATTAAAAGCAGTAGTATTTAATGAAATACTAAACATTTCCTTTTCATGAAGTACTTTTCTGTTTGTTACCGTCTATTATGTTTATATTTTTCATTTTATTTAGTATCTATTCCATATTACACTGATTTTTTTTAGCGCTTTGCCCCAATTTTTGTTGCATTTTTTTGCTATTCATTTCTTCAATAAATTGTTTTTTCTTACTAGGAGTGAGTAAATTTAGTAACAAAATTAAATCACAACAGCCACCCGAAATTATGGATGGATCTGGACAACTGCCAAAATGATTAATAGGACAACTATACAAGATGATTGATAAGACAACTACCAGAAGAAGATTGATAAGACTATTACTTGATATTATGAACAAAACAACCACCAAAGATGATTGATAAGACAATAAGACAACCGTTCCAAATGATCAAGAAAACACAACGACCACCCCAGATGATTGACAAGACAGCTATCAAAATGATTAATTGGACAACTACCCAAGATGATTGATAAGACACCCATCATAAGAAGATTGATACACTATCGTTTGATATTCTGAACAAGATAACCACCCAATATGATTGATAAGACCGTTCCTAACTGGACAACCACTATCAAGAAGATAGACAAGGCTATAACTTTATGGTCTGAACAAGACAACAACAGACAAGAAGATTGACAAGACAACCGTTCGAAATGATAAAGAAATTCCAACGAATTATATATGTGCTGAAATAAATATATATGTATATATATTTACTTAATAAAAAGAAACACGATCCAAACTTGACACAATATGAGATCAAAGTTCAAGAAGAGTAACACAAAGAGTAAGGAAACACACTTACAGACTCAAATTTTCGGGTAATTCGTCTTCAGGAAAAAAAAGAGAAAGGGAGACCAAGCACGTTGTAGACGCAACGGCAAGAAACCCACCTGCAAGGCAAGTAACCCAACGGCAAGGGTTACTTGCCGTTGCATCTACAACGTGCTTCGTCTCCCTTTCTCTTTTCTCCTGAAGACGAATTACTCGAAAATTTGAGTCTGTAAGTGTGTTTCCTTACTCTGTGTGTTACTCTTCTTGAACTTTGAACTCGTATACATATTTATATATATATATATATATATATATATATATATATATATATATATATATATATATATATAAAGACAACAAATAGAAAAAGCGAAAAACTTACGGGATCGATATTTCGAACTGAAGTTTGTCGTCAGGGAGAAGAAGGGAAGAAGAAGAGGTACGTGCGTCCACTTGTACCGGCAGAGAGCGACTGGGGGTACAAGTGGATGCACGTACCTCTTCTTCTTCCCTTCTTTGCCCTGACGACGAACTTCAGTTCAAAATATCGATCCCGTAAGTTTTCTCGCTTCTTCTATTTGTTGTCTTTTTTCATTTATATATCCGTCCGGTTTGGACCGTTATAATATTTTGATTTATATATATATATAATTTAGAATATAAACATGACTATAGGGTTTTGTCAATCATCTCGTGTGATCAGAGATTGACAAGTCAGCTGCCAGAAATGATTAATAGGACAGTCTCCTAATATGAAGAAAAAACTTCATTTTTTTTTTTTTTTTTTTTTTTAGTTTTTCTGGTAAGACTGACGATTCTAAACATCTCTGACTGTCATTCTTTAATGGTATATTATTCCTAATAATTCTGTACTTAGAGTCTTTTATTTTCCCTAGCTTAAGTATATTTAAACAAGAGGGTCTATAACGACTACTGACGTCGTACATCGACTCTCATACTCAGATTTATTTTCTTCTTTGAATAAATAAATCGAGGAGCAGAGTGAGTGTTGAACTTCACATCTACCAGTCCGGAGGCGAGCACGCAAGCCACTGGGCTACCCTGCCAAATTCCTAGTCTTATTTAGATTTCTATAGAGTCACTGACAGAAACTGACAGACAAGAAACTAATGTTAAAGCCCTACTATATCAAATTAAACATAAATTAAAAATAAATTAAAAACTTTGTACTATTAATAGAAATTTTGTAAACAATATAAATTTCTATTGAAATAAAAATAATATTAAAAAATACACCTATACTAAGACAAAAAGATCGTCAATGATAATAAATAGAAGAAAATAGAAAAGACCGTTCAGTTTATTCAAAATATCTAAAATCAAAGGAGTTATTAAAAAAGTTTGGAGCTGCAATAGTGCATTTTCTAATAATATTACAACATCCTTTACTATTTGATGATATATATTTTCCTATTGATTTTATATATATATATATATATATATATAAACACTAATAAATTCTCGACCGTGTGACAGATATACAACTAAAAAATGATAGATCAGGATGCAATGAGAGTTTGAATTGAAAGTGGAAGAAACTGACCGCATCCCGATCAATCATTTTTTAATTGTATATATATATATATATAATATATATATCAAAAACCAAACCACAATATGACATGGGAAAAAAAATTAAGATGTTTCAACCGCAACAGGCGATCTTCTTCAGAGTAAAAAGCCCAACTGAAACCCTAGATCCAGAAACATCTGGTGAGGGTTTGAGAAGAGTGGTATTTTAAAGAGTTAAAGTGCAGAAAAGTACAAATTCCAGAGAGAGATGTTTGAGGAAACAAAGGAGTACAGTAAGAAAGAGTAAACAACTATCCGCTAGCTGACAACCCACCTTGAAGAGGCTATTGCCCTCGTCAAGGAAGTATCAAGCTTTAAGAGCCTCTTACTAATGTTTGTAATATTTGATCTATTAAATTTTAAATTAGATTGTTATTTCACGTATTTATGAGAAATCTTGTATATATACATAAATAGTAAACTGAAATTGTTGATACAATAACACAGGTACTTTTTATACATGATAATACTGATTGTTACCATTACATTGCAATGAAGATGAGACACTACTCAAATATTTATTCAAACAACTGCTTCAGGCTGTGTTGATTTCGAACAATTTTTTCGTTTACAATTTTTTAACATTTCCTGTATTTGTTCAAATGTTTTCTGTTTCGTTTCAGGGACTTCAAAGTACATATAAACAACTGCTATGAATGATATTAAGACATATATAACATATATCGCGTAGGTGAGGTTTAGATTTTCTAATGACACATACATTTGAATTGATACTGTTGTAAATACTCCAATCAGAAATGTAACAATCCCCCCAGAACTTGCTCTGTATTTTGTACTAAAAAATTCTACCTGATAAATTCTTGTACCTGTTATCATGAAATTACCGAAGCATGAAGTACTTATTAATACCATGATTACAGGAATCCATGCATATGAATCCATGTTAGTATTTGTATAAGCCTTAAAATAATAATAAGGTATTTGCAAAGCACTTATCAATCCATAAATTGCAATAGCTATAATAAAACTACTTTTTCGGCCAAGCTTATCAAAAATAAATCCAACAAAAAGATTTATTGCAATTGCTGTTATACCATTAATTATTTGGTATGTATTATATTGCGAGCCCACTGCTTGGTTGAATATTTCAGAACTTAATGCTTGTATTGCGTTGAAACCTAACAGTGAAGTTAATATGGCAATTGTACCGACAATGATTAAACTCTTCTTTTGGTCTCTATCTGTAAAAATACCCCACATGGAAGTGTTTTTGTTTTCATTGTATTTCTCTAAAATATTGTTTATTTCTTCGTTAATATCGCATGATTCACTTCGGTATCTCTTTAATGATTTTATTGCTTTTTCATTTTCCCCTCTTAAAATCCAATAGTATGGCGATTCTTCAAATATCCAGAATACAGCCAAAACAATCTGTGAACAAAATTATACAGAAATTAAACAAAAAGTTAAGATTTTAGATCATATAAAATTATTTTTTTAAATGTATATGGTAGAACGTATTTCGAAATATCTTCTTTAACATTCTTAATATTCAATAGAAGATATGTGGGGATATCTTCATTTACTTTTGCAATATACAATAGAAGATATGTGGGGATATAATCATTTACTTTTGCAATATACAATAGAAGATATGTGGGGATATCTTCATTTACTTTTGCAATATACAATAGAAGATATGTGAGGATATAATCATTTACTTTTGCAATATTCAATGGAAGCTGTATGGGGATATCTTCATTAACTTTTCAATATACAATAGAAGCTATGTGGGGATATCTTCATTAACTTTTGAAATATACAATAGAAGATATGTGGGGATATCTTAATTACCATTTACAATATACAATAGAATATACTTTTGGGTATTTGAATAATTACGTTTCCATACACACAAAAAAAATGTAATATGAAAATAAAATGTATATGAGGTATTATATTACTAATACATGATGTTTTATCTTGAATACTCAACATTATTAACACTATTAACTTTTTATAAATCACCCACCGATGTTTCGGTCACCATTGACCATCTTCAGAATATTATAATTTTACTTGCAAATGCTAGAAATATAAACGTCAATATGAATATCTATTAAATAAGGATTAATAACGTACTAAAAACAATAACACAGTCCAAATGCATAATACGTAGGTAAGAGAAGGTTACAAGTAAGTTATGGCAACTAAATTCATACAGGATAAACTAGTTCATGAATATATGTTCTAATGGCTATAGCCTAATTTCCAGTATCTCATCCATGCCGACTGCTCTACTTCTAACTAATTCCGACTCCTCTAATTCTCTTCTAACTTGAAATTTGTCCATTCATACTAGATTTCTTATCAAATATCTGGAGGGCTTCTATTATTTGTAGACGACCGCCATCATTTTCTCTATTAATTATGTCGCTCTTGCTCGTTAACATTATTCGGCTTAATTCAAAATTCAGTGGCAAAATTTGGGACTCCCACTGTAGAATCAATCTTTATTGTGTCGTATCACAAAGGGCTAATGGTCGGCTTACGTATGTTCCCTTGTAAGCAACCTAACCTAACCTATATTGTGTTATATTGTGGCTAAACTATCTAAATTAGTAATTATATTGTAAAAATATGACTTTAATACTATAGTAATTTCATAAACACTGTAAAAAAAGGAACAAATATATATTTTGATCACATTTACATGACTACAAAAATATTATTAATAAAAATTAAAATAACTGCAACTTACTCCAAAGATGAATGTGTTAAAGATAATTAAAGAGTTGTTGTTGAGATATTCTGACGCTATAGATTCAACAAGTATACCAAAACACCAGGATAAAGTCAAAGAAGAACCAAGTGCGCCTCGTATAGACGCTTCAGAAATTTCCAGAGCAAACAAAGGCAACACGGATAACACTATCCCCATGAGGATCCCTACAATGTAACAAAAGCTGTACAATACAGGATATATGTATTTTATATATTTGAATTGAACATAAAGACAAGGTAATAATAGTTGATTATGCACATTGGAAGTGTAAATATGTATATTTTGTTAATTTTTTTTGTTATTCCTTAATAAAATTGAACAATGTACAGTTGTTGAAATTTACTACAAGGATACGAACAAAATGTCATTAGATAGAAGATGTTTAAGGTGGTCAGAAAGACAGAATATGTGATATAGATAGGAGAAATAAGTAGAGGAGTTTGATTTGGCGGACTGTAAAACTGGGATGGGGAGGGACGAGTGGGGAGGACGGTATAAATATGGTGTGGTGGATTGAAGAGGGATATAAGTGGATAGAGTGAGCTGCAGAGAGAGCATCTCCTTCGTCAACTGCTGGTTCATGGTTCAGGGCACTGCCATCATACAGGCGGAAGAGAACGCGGAGAAACTACAAATATTGGAAGCCCTGTACATAAAGGAAAGGTACCCCTCTATAAACCTCCAAGTTAAGGACATGTTCTTAATACCAACGAGCAAGAGCCTGGAGCCAAGCTTGAGGTCCAATAAGAGTAGTAGCCTTAACCCTGTGCTCTGATTGCTCCGAATTAGTCGGAACTTTAGACCAACCAGGAGTAAGAATCGCTCAGATAGCTATTTAAGCTCATGACTACAAGGCATGCTCTACCTGATGATGACCAACGTTTCTATGGTCGAAAGCTCGGAAATCAGTTTGAATATCAAACTGCAGCCAGAGGAAGGAAGAATCTCCCGAAGGATCGAGGCCACCAGCGCAAAGCTAGTGAGTGCAGAAGCTGCTGCAAATTTCAACCACATATGTTTAAGTGAAGACCTGCTGCCAACGTATTCTAATATTTATATATCAAATCTTGACCATATACATTCTATACCATTTTACTCTACCGATGTTTAGTCCAGCATCAAAAATTTTTTCTAAAAACACAACTAAACCAATAGTTTGTATATATTTTTAGTCTAAGAACTATAAATATAGACGAAACGTTGAATTAAACGTGTTTTTTTTTTATAAATATTGGAGGAAGTATTATGTCTCCACACAAAAAAAATTATTTTAAAAAACTTAACAACGCGTTTCGAACACTTGATGTTCTTCTTCAGGATAGATCTGCTCTGCTGAGGTTGTATCAGTGGTTGAGTCCTTGCTTGGTCTCACCCATCTCAGTAGAAAAAGATAACCTGAAGAAGAACATCAGGTGTTCGAAACGTGTTGTTAGTTTTTTATAATAACTTTTTTGTTTGCAGGTTAATACTTTCCCCAATATGAGTAAACACCACACAATAACAGATTGCACAATTAATGAATTTTTTTAGACATTTTTGAAGATGGACGAAACGCTGATAAAAGAAACAGTGTATTCTTAAATATTCACTAATAATACAAAGGAATTTTATTTTAAACTTATTTGGAAATACTCACCTTGTATGAATCTCATTACGAGAATGAAGGTTGAATTAACAAAGAAGTAAATACCAAGCCATGTTATTGGATGAATTCCACTGGTCAATAAGATAATAGACTTTCTTCCGATATTGTCAGCTAAATAACCACTGATTATTGCTCCAAAAACTGAACCAAATTCAGGCAAGCTGATCATCATGCTGGCGTCTTCCTTGTTACTTTGAAAGACAGAATTCCCTGAGACGTAATATGGCATCATTACAACTCCATTGGAAAATGATATTGAGACTGCCAGAACAGCAAACCCACCTAAAATTATAAAAAACTTTAAATCATTTCAGAAAAACTTAAAAGGAATATTTTTTTTAAACAATGTTTTGTTTTTACATTTTAATATGAACTAGTTTAAGACTGTTTCTTTTAAAGATATAGGTTTGGGAAACCTTTTTTTTTGCATTAACTAAAAACTTACAAATTGAGTTACGATTCAAACAAAACAATTACAAATACATTACATAAGAAATATTACTATACTTATTAATTAATTAAATAGTATCTGTTTTGATCCTTGTTCTCCTAAACTTTCCAGTCATTGCACATCTATCTAATCAGGTCGACGTGCGTACGTGTGCCCTTCAGGTGGACAACACGATCTACATTGCGCATGTGGCTGATTAATTCACGCAACAGTACCGTAAGTCGTTAATATACGTAAATAAAAATATAACCAGTACTTTTTAAGTTGGTTATTCCTGTTCTAGTTTCATATGAAATCAACTTGGTGCCAGAGTCAATGTCTTATTTGATAAGTAATTTCCTTTTCCTTTCCTTCTATAATTATTACCATTCCATTTAATATGGAATCATGAAAATCCAACTTAATCTTAAATACATTCATTTTATAGGACCTTTTTGTATAATAATACTAAATAATTTATCTTAATAAAAGCTAAAATAATCCATCTTATCTGTAACTAGTTTACTGTCAAAATGCATGGCGCTCGTTTAATGTGTCAAATACAAGAACTGTAAACTTATTTTTATTTGTCTTACTGGGGTTAACAGATAAATCAAAGACTTCACACATATAAAAGAAGCTATTACTACTACACGCGTTTCAAACACTTCTTGCTCATCGTCAGGTAAACTTGTGCAATACAAATTACAAGTTAAAAGTTACAAAAACAACAGGAATATTATTCAATAAAGTGGAAAAAGATTGCACAACTAATGATTTATTTATATTTTCTGTTATTGAATAAAGAACTTCATAATCCCTCTCTTCTATTTGAATTCTCTGTGGTATTTCCTAAGCTTATCGAAATTTGAAATACTTTTTATCTAAAACTTTAAGAACAATATAATAATCGACAGTGTCTTCTCATTATTGATTATAAGATGATTTAAAAATTAGAAAGGTCTTTTTAGCGGGTCTTGAGTACTTTTTTGTTATAATATATATTTTTATCACTATTTGAAGTTATTATATTTGAAAATTTTGTTTACTTTGAAGATTAATCTTTGGAATTATTCCTGAAATACATATTTTGCATTATATATTTATATGCAATTGCATTATACTCTACCAGATTAGATTTCTATAGAGTTTCAGTTGTGTAACGTTGGACTCTTCAGAAATATTAAAGTCAATACTTACAACTAGAAGTAAGGTTGGCATTATCATTTTAAGCATTTGGAAAATAAATATAAGAAAGAAAATCTCACCTACAGCTGCTGCACAAACTTGAACAATTTTTCCCCTGAAAACTATTTCCCTCTTTTTCATATTTGAAATTGAAGATTGAACTGAAAAAAGAATTTGTTATGTAATTAATATGACTATACCAGGTTAGATTATGTTGTATATATAAATACTTTCTATTTTGCAATATTTCAATACAGTAATGCAATTTATATATATATATATATATATATATATATATATATATAACAGATTCAATAATATATCGACCGTTTGATAGAATAGGTGTGTTCTCTAATCGGGGTTCGGTCAATTTTCCAGGATAAAAAATCAAACTCTCGTTGCCAACGTTTCGGTTTTATTTAAAACCTTTTTCATAGGCAGAAGTAAGAATTTTTTAACTAAGAAAATGAAATTTACATTGTTGTTCCTTTAAATAATGTAAATTTCATTTTCTTAGTTAAAAAATTCTTACTTCTGCCTATGAAAAGGTTTTAAATAAAACCGAAACGTTGGCAACGAGAGTTTGATTTTTTATCCTGGAAAATTGACCGAACCCCGATTAGAGAACACACCTATATATATATAATATATATATATATTATATATATATTATATATATATATATATATATATTATAATAAAAAGATTTCACATAAACACGTGAAATAACAATCAATGATAAAACCAAAATATGAAATGGGAAAACAAGACTAAGATCTTTCAAACGTAACAAGTGGTCTTCATCAGAATCAAAAACCCAAATGAGTTACGGTTGAAAGATCTTAGTCTTGTTTTTTCATTTCATACTGTGGTTTGATAATATATTATTAAAATTAGCAGCATCTTCTGCATTGACCAATTTCTTGTCGACACTCTCTAGTTTTGTTATCACACGGCGGTGAGATTCTGGTAGCTTCCAAAGAAATTTAGCGAAGGTCTTGAGGTGAACCACGAAACCAGTTTTTGAAAAAATTTTAAAACTACACTCTTTGTACTAAACAGTTTATACTAATGAAAAACTACTACCTATAATGAGACTAAGAAGTACGGATAATATAAGCTATGAGAATGAAATATTACTAAAGATAACTACAACTAATAAATGCTACAAGCTTTCGACTGTCCTTCGCAATCCTCAGGTACAAACTAATATTAATTAAGACTAATGAACTGAAGTTAATATAAAGTAAGTGATCGGCGTCTACACGAAGACTGGGTGGGGCTTTAAACTGGGAAGTTAAGTGAAATGTGTAAGTGAGGGGGTGAGGTATGTATGGCGACACTCACCCTAGTAAGGGTGTCCACGTCCCACGGTAAGGGAGACGAGGAGGTGAGTGGACCCCAGGTAGAGTCGGCTGACCCTGTCGCCATACATACATAAATATTACTTAATTTATTCTGGAGTGTTATGCTAAGTTTTAGTGAAATTTATTTAGTTCCTTTGAGTGAACAGTGGTGAGGTTATTTGTAATGTGTTCTTATTAGTCTAGTTAAATGTTTTGTCCGGTTAAGATTGTTGTTCCTTTAAATAATGTGAACTTCATTTTCTTTGTCAAAAAAGTTTTTACTTCTGTATGTTATATTGTTTTAAGTATCACTGAAATACTTCTGCTTGTAATAATCCATTTTCATGTTGTTCATATGTTGGATGTTTATATGTGATTTCTTATTATCCTTTGTTTGTAGGCCTATTAAAATGGTTTTAAAATAAAACCGAAACGTTGGCAACGAAAGTATGATTTTTGAACCTAGAAAATTGACCGAATACCGATTAAGTTACACACCTATTTTGTCAACGGTCAATATATTATTGAATCTCTTATATATATATATATATATATATAACAATTAAAATAAGCAGTGACACATAAACAGAAACACAACAAAGACTCACTTTTCAATATTTCGACCGTAATGGCGGTCGTCCTCAGGAGAAGAAGTGAATTGACGGAGGGACGACAGTCAACTGAAGAACTCACAGGGTGAGGGCTAAAGCAGTGCTGCCGCAAAGGAGACGAATAAAAAAGGAACTAGGAAGTCGAGAGCAAAAATAAAAAAAAAAAAAAATGTTTTTGAAAGGTAGAAAAGGGTTAAGAAAAGAAAAAATAAAGAAAATATATAGAACAATTGAAAATAAAAAGAAATATTAAAAAAAAAAATAAAAAATAAAAAAAAAAATTATTTTAATAAATAAATAAATAAAAAAAAAAAATTAAAAAATAAATAAATAAAAAACTAACGATTTAAATTCAAGCCAGGTTTCGTGCGTGCCCCCAGGAGCCAAATGTGGGCTTCCTCAGAAGCTTTTAAAGTAACTTGTCTGTTATCACTGGGGACTTGTTTAAGAACTTGGACTGTGAAACAATCATTGAAACTGAGATGGTGGGAATTAGCGTGAGTGGCGACAGGGAGACTGATGCGTTTACCAACCGAAAGCCTGTGATTATTCATCCGAAGGTTCAGCATCGTAGATGCTAAACCAACGTAAAAAGCATCACACTGGGTGCATTTCAAGAGGTAAACGCAGTCAGTGGTGATACAGGAGGAAGGACTGTGAATAGGGTAAGAATTAAGATTAGTTAGAGACTCAAATGAAGACCCAGAATCAACAATGGGACAGGTAAGACATCTCCGACGTCCACAACGTTGTAGGCCACCACTGCTTTGGGGATTCTGAATAAGTTTGCCGGCCCGGTGGGAAAAAATATTTGAGAGATTGGGGGCTCTTCTAAAGGAAAGCTTTCTAAAGGAAAAACTTATTCAGAATCCCCAAAGCAGTGGTGGCCTACAACGTTGTGGACGAAGGAGATGTCTTACCTGTCCCATTGTTGATTTTGGGTCTTCATTTGAGTCTCTAACTAATCTTAATTCTTACCCTATTCACAGTCCTTCCTCCTGTATCTCCACTGACTGCGTTTACCTCTTGAAATGCACCCAGTGTGATGCTTTTTACGTTGGTTTAGCATCTACGATGCTGAACCTTCGGATGAATAATCACAGGCTTTCGGTTGGTAAACGCATCAGTCTCCCTGTCGCCACTCACGCTAATTCCCACCATCTCAGTTTCAATGATTGTTTCACAGTCCAAGTTCTTAAACAAGTCCCCAGTGATAACAGACAAGTTACTTTAAAAGCTTCTGAGGAAGCCCACATTTGGCTCCTGGGGGCACGCACGAAACCTGGCTTGAATTTAAATCGTTAGTTTTTTATTTATTTATTTTTTAATTTTTTTTTTATTTATTTATTTATTAAAATAATTTTTTTTTTATTTTTATTTTTTTTTTTTAATATTTTTTTTTATTTTCAATTGTTCTATATATTTTCTTTATTTTTTCTTTTCTTAACCCTTTTCTACCTTTCAAAAACATTTTTTTTTTTTTTATTTTTGCTCTCGACTTCCTAGTTCCTTTTTTATTCGTCTCCTTTGCGGCAGCACTGCTTTAGCCCTCACCCTGTGAGTTCTTCAGTTGACTGTCGTCCCTCCGTCAATTCACTTCTTCTCCTGAGGACGACCGCCATTACGGTCGAAATATTGAAAAGTGAGTCTTTGTTGTGTTTCTGTTTATGTGTCACTGCTTATTTTAATTGTTATTTGTCCTGCCGGACCGTTTTTCGTTTATCATGGTATATATATATATATATATATATATATATATATATATATATATATAAAGTAGAATTTAAAAAGAACACATAGAAAGGAAATCACTGAACTCACTACTATATTTCGATGTCCTCGAAAATATATATATATATGCGTTTAAAAAAATGAATGTCCGATTTCACACTATTTAATTTGTTAAAAAATAAAATTAAAAATTAAATTTTAAAATTTAATTAACAAAATTAAAAATTTTTAATAAATTTAATAGTGTGAAATCGGACATTCATTTTTTAATCGCATGTATCCAAGAAGGACTGCTCCCAGTATTTACGAACGTTAGAATATATATATATACACTTTAACACATAGAAAAGAACACAGAAAGACACTACAGAACTCACTTCGATATTTCGACATCCGTCGTCATCGGGAAGAAGTGCGAAGTACTCGCGTTGAGAAGCAAACTGCTACTCATATATGATATATATCTATATGCTAAAGATTTATTGGTGTGTTTTGATTTTATTTTTAAGTATTGATATTCACCTCTAAATGCGATTTCAATTCACGTTTATATAAAGGACACAATTGCTGTAAGTATTTCCAATATATATATCAATCAAATGTTTCTCTTATCTCGACCACATATATTTAACACTATTTTTCTTTTTTATAGAGGTTTTGGTCTAGCATCAATAATACAACACATTTAAACCGACGTTTACTCTATATTTGTAGACATCTTCAGGGCTACATCAGTACAGAATTTAATTACAATAACATGAAAAGTAATTATAATGTAATATAATATATTATAAATTTTATAATATAAAATATATTATAAATGTAATATAATTACTTTTCATGTTATTGTAATTAAAATTCTGTGTTGATGTAGCCCTGAAGATGTCTACAAATACAGATAAACGTCGGCTTAAAGGTGTTGTATTATTGAAGCTAGACCAAACCTCGATAAAAAAGAAAAAGAGTATAAAACAATCAAATAAATTGGTTGTTATGTGATCCTGGTATATTGCTTAATATAAATGGTAGAAAATTTAAAATCTATACAGATCACAAACCTTTGCAAACGTTATTTAATTTAAAAAGAGCCGAACTCAAAATTATTTAGATCAGAGGAATATAAATACGAAATATATTATAAAAAAGGTTGTCAAAATAGAAATGCGGATGCATTATCGCGAATAGAATTAAATTTAACAGACGAAGACGATAAAATTTTAAGAAGCTTGGTAGAAGCACGCGTAGATAACGACAATTTAGAAAGTGATTCACTCATGATTAATGTAGATGAGAATGAAATTAATAATGAAGATAATCATACTATACAATCAAATTACGAAGGAAACACAGTAGTAAATATCCTAATAAAAGAAGAACCAGTAAACTATGGTAAAAATCAAATAATCATTACTCAATTAGGTCAGTCAGTGTGAAGTAAAAATCATAAACTATTTGACATGAAACAAAGAATATTAGTACAACTATCAAAAAATAACTTTGTAGAAGATGAAATCAAATTTGTGAAATCACATGTGCAACCGAGAAAAAAATATTGTATTTATTTTGAGAGTAATATTTATGAAGAGTTTTGTAATATAATTCAAAGATATTTTAAACATTCAGAAAAATCCTTTTTGTTAGGTACATACAAAAACTAATCGACGTAACGGAAAACGATGATATAGTAGAAATTATAGAATCATACCACTTTGGAAAAAATAATCACAGAGGTTTGGACGAAAGAGAAAATGAAATAAAGAGAAAATATTACTGGCCTAATCTAAGAAAGTTAGTGAGGACCTTTATCAACCTTTACGAGATATGCCAAGTCAGCTTTTTCTTACCTTTTATTTTAATATTTGTTAATTTGTTAATTTTGCATTTGTTTAATCTTCTTGTTTTAATTATGAATGATCCTATTGTTTATTGATTGAATGAGGTTAATTACCTTTCCCAAAAAATTGTGAGCTGCACTGTCCATATTGATTTCATTTCTAGTTGTCTCAATCTAAATATAATTCCTAATGGTCTAGCTCAAGCCTTCTTAAACTATGGGAGGGATTTTAATGTCAAATATTTATATACATGATTTTATAACATCTGGATGTGTATTTGTGCCGTCACACCACAGGAGTAACAGTTCATATAAAAAAAATTGAACAAGATGGCTGACAAAAAAATATTTGAATTTGTATTGTAACCCATGATTTCGATTGCAACTATGTTAACCTTCATGAGAAATTTTTTTTTTTTGCATTCAGTTCAGTATGAAAACTACCATTGAAATCATCTGTTTCAATGCAAAAAAATATTTTTTGTCAGCGATATTGGACCATTTATATATTACATTTAGAACTGAATTTTCTAAAATCGCTGATATGACGTTAAATGTTCTTCTGCTATTCAACACCACATATTTATGTGAAGTTACTTCGCAGCTTTAACACATATTAAATCCCAATATCGCTCATCCCTAAAAAATGTAGAAGGGTCTTACGTCCAGCAGTGTCAAACATTCAACCAACATTTAATTTGTTAAGCAATAAAGAACAGGCACATACATCACATTAAATTTTTTCCTTTAATTTTAATTTAATACTTACCACTCAATGACTGCGTTCGAATATATATTTTCATATGTGTATGAATATTGTTACCTAATAAATAAATCATCAAAAAATATTTATTTATCTTTCTTTTATATTTATATGGGGTCACCAGGAAACTCACAATCATAAATGGGGTCGTGAATGAAAAAAGTTTAAGAAGCCCTGGTCTAGCTGTTAAAATGCCTCTATCTGCCTTGCCTCTCAAGTTTCGTCGCTCTATCGAAGTTTACGGGTTTCATATTTCTCTACAATTGTCTCACCTTACCTTATCTAATTATATCAGCCTGAGAGACTCGTACTCCTCTAGGCTACATTCAGTTATTAAAATACTTTTGAACATATCCTCTAACTATTTAATACCGATCAATAAATCTCTTGATTCAGCCCATTTGAAGACTCCAGAAATCCTGTCATAATAGTTACAAAAAGCTGTCTAATCTATATCTCTCTTATCTCTCTCAAGGCCTATCTCTTCCCTACCAAGTGCCCTTCTTTAAGTCTCAGAATACTTTTCCAGTTTCTTATATTCAAATTCCTCTGTGTCATTCCACATCCTTCTCATCGTACCAATCATCACCTTTTGTCACTGAACTCAGTCCCTTTCCTTCTTCTGTTTCTAATTCTACTTCCACCAATACCCGTAATAATAATAATAATAATAATATATATATATATATATATATATATTTAGAAGGCCACAATTTAGTAGGCGCAACGGCTGGTTACTTGCCGTTGCGCCTACAACGTGCTTGGTCTCCCATTCTCTTTTCTCCTGAAGACGGATTACCCGAAAATTTGAGTCTGTAAGTGTGTTTCCCTACTTTGTGTGTTGCTCTTTGTTAATTTCGAACTCGTATATATATATATATATATATATATATATATATATATAAAGAGAGAGAAAGAGAGAGAGAATGTGAGCGAGAAAAAAACATGAAAATCACCAAATATATGCAAAAAGTAATGTGTCTACATACAGCTCTAGTGGAACACCAGTTATTGAGCCCAATAGTTTTGTAAAGTAATCAATAACTATAATGAAATTAAATAATTATACAATATTCTCTTATACTATTGTTAGAGAACCAATGAAATGATTGCCTAAGAGAGATTAAGTTAACCTTTTGTTTATAAGTAGCTGTACAAATTAATATTTATATAAAATGTTAAACTTAAAAAAAACAGAAAAGCAATAATCAGCATTACCTGCACTAAGGAGAGGTGTCAACTAAATGGACTTATCGGAGAGATAGTCATATCAAACTTAATTTGATAGCCATTTCAAGGTCAGAAATGAAAACAATAATGTCACTGTGGCCTTTTAAACAAGAGTACTTTAACAGCAATTTTAATTTAATGACGAAAAAAGGAAATTCCTTTCAAGATTTCATTAAGCTTGAATGTCTAATTTTTAATTGATTTATTAATTAATTGTGAAGTAAGAAATCAATTTTGAAATTTTTTACAAATTTTTACTTTTCATGACTTTGACTGTGGCTTTGATATTTTTTCTTTTCGTTTTCAAGATGTAAATAGGTGGGAGGGGTGGACCTATTGGTATGCCATGAACATTTCTAACCTCGTTGAAAGTAGCTCTTTTTAACAGAATAGTGAATATTTTCAGATCAGTGGCAAGGGGGGCCATGGGGGGGGGGGGGTAAAAAAAAATTAAGCAAAAAAAAGTTAACAACCAAACTGAAATTTTAACCGAAATGAGATTTTAAGGTTTGATTGTAATTCCATGAAAATAAATATTTTGAGGACGTTCTGGAATTTTAGAGGTTAACGGATTATCGACGGCCAATTCGTTTGGGGGGGGGGGGGGGGGGGTTGATCTTACGAATATCCCGGGTGGCTACTCCACTGTTGCAGATATTCGTGTAATGATCTAGAAATCGTACTTACTGCATTATCATATATGTTATTATATGTGTAACTCATTTCCATTATTTGTTATTCCAAAATTATTACTAACTTTCTGGTATTTTTCCGCTCTTTTAAACAACTTGACATTTTGTTTTTAGTGTTATCTTTATATGAGTATTGCATGATAAAATTTTGCAAACATTGAATTATTACTAAGCGGTTCAACTCTTATTTTCCACCTACAATCAATGTCTGGAGTTGTTTACTGAAATAGTTAGTAAGAAAATAGAAAAAAAAACATTTAAATCCCTTTCTGAATATATATTCTTCAACATTTCTTCTATGAACTAAAAATATTTCAAAATAGTAGTTTCCTACTAATACTAGCTCTATTATAAGATTGGATGTATTCGTCAAACAATGATTTTGCTTTTACTAAAACTATGTTATACAAAAGTGTGGTCATTTTCGTCGTGGGATAGAATCTTATTACATTTATCTGTTTGGAGACAAGGAAATGGTACATTATCGTTGTTTACAGTAAAATGCGATGTAAGTATAACCAACTGGGCCATTTAAGAAATTAAGATATCGTATTCATTGTAGTATTAATATAAATTCGGAAGGAAAAACTCTCAGGTGTTTTGACTATTACAAGAAGATTTTTAATTAAAATTATATATATTAAGTTGCAACTTGTGCTATCAATAATTTAATCAATAAGTTATATCAATAACTCGTTTACCCGGCAAACTTCGTACCGCCAAAATGTCAATGAATGCCATGTTATCTTTAGCTAAACTTAATTTGATATTTAATTACACTGGCCAACAACAAAAATTGTTGTCATGTTGCCTAAGATGTTTTAACTGTTTTTACCTAATTTTAAGGGCGCTAATTCAAGAAATACTGTCGTCTTTCTCTATCAGGTCTAGTTTTTCTGCTATGGTATAAACCTCTCTCGAGGAAGGCGATAGCTGCAATAAAGACAGGAAAATCGAAGAGGCAATATTTTTATTTTTACCCGCAAAAGCATTTTGCAAAAGCAAAAGCACATTTTACGTCAAAAATCGTTAAGCGTCTAACTGGGGTATGGCTTGGTGGATTGCTTCCACTCTCTGGATCTATCGCTGAAACAGGCTCATATGAAATGGGAAAAAAGAATACTGAAAATATATATATATATACAAAATTAAAGTTTATCAGGACTCTGTCAGTTCATCAGGTTCGAATTAAACGCTCATTGCCAACGTTTCGAAAAAATTTTGGTTTTTATTTAAGACCTTTTACATAGGCAGTAGTATAAAATTTTGAAACAGAAAAACTAAGTATTACATTAAAGATTTTTTACAAGAAAAATAGTCTGTGTATTTTAACAACAGTCTAGTTTTTGAATTAACACCTGACACACAGTGTCAATATATATTGTTTGAATTATGAAATATCTATCAATATATATTCATGGTCGTTTTTATAGTCAATAATATTATATGTTAACAAATATCAAATAAATTACTACGTTAATAAATATTTTCTTTACAGAAATATTCTAATCTTATCAATTATTTATGTATCGAATTTCATATTAATTCCTTTCATTATTAACAGTATAAGCAACCCGTTAATATATATATATATATCTTTTAATATATTAGTCTTTTATGTACAGTAATTATATTACAATTAATAATTATATCTCAATTATGTTCGTACAAACAATAATACTTATTGAGTTTATCATAAATAATGATACATGCATCAATGGAAAATACACACCTACAGACTCTAATTTTTGTTTGAACCATTAGTAGGAGAAAAAAGTTACATATATATATACTTTAATAATTAAAAAATATAAAAGCTAAAATAGCTAAAAAACTTAAGATCAGCTAAATGACCTGAAAAAGTACATAATAGACTTGAAGTCTTAAAATAACTTTAATTACTGACATAAGGACTAAAAGAAATTGGTGAACAGCATGCTGGTAAGATACTTCGGTGCATTGTGTCTCTTCTTCTTTTTCTCCAGATGACGGCTATACTCAAAATTTTGAGACGTTAAGTCTTTCAATCTACTGTCTGGGCTTATTTAATTTATTAAACGCACACACACACACACACACACACACACACACACACACACACGAATATATATATACCTTTCACGATGAATCACAAACAGAGAACTAAGGAACAAACACACTTAATGTCTCTAATTTTTGGTTGAACCGTCATCAGGAGAGTCGAGAAAGGGACACCAAGCGCACTTGGTGTGAAGTGACGGTTGGGTCTCCAAGTGTTTGTTCCTTAGTTCTGTGTTTGTGATTCATCGTGAAACGTTTGTTGTCCTTTTGGATCGTTTTAGATCTGGTTTCTATTTTTATCGAAATAAATTCGATATTTAACAGATTTAAAATCTGTTAAATCTTGTCCATAAAATTTTCTTATAAAAGTTTAATTAAGGTTTGTTTTATTATTTTGTGCATATTTATATGTTGAAATATACCTTTTCGTACTTATTATGTTTTTTACGTATTTCAAAATAATAAACCTTTGACCTAGGCGAATTGAGTATGTTTTTGACTCATCTTTAAAAACTACATATATATATGAATAAAACTCCTGATTGATTAAATACCAACATAAGAAGGAGAAGAAAATTTAGAAACAGAGTAAGAAATGGTAGGCGCCAGTTTCATCTTTTTAGTGGGCTTCAAATTTTATGCTTAACTACCTTCACGAGAGTCGATAATACAAAGTAGAAGCCACTGTCAGCAAATGACAGTAAATCCTCGAGCGCAAACACCTGGAAAAGCATGTTTTGAAAAGGATCAAAGGAAGGTAAAAGTGTAAAAAAATAATTGGAAACAAAAAGCTTGTAGAGTTAATTAGAATAATATTAATTAAAAGCTGTAGTATTTAATGAAATACTAAACATTTCCTTTTCATGAAGTACTTTACTGTTTGTTACCGTCTATTATGTTTATATTTTTCATTTTATTTAGTATCTATTCTATATTACACTGATTTTTTTTAGCGCTTTGCCCCAATTTTTGTCGCTTTTTTTTGCCTTTCATTTCTTTAATAATTTTTTTTCTTACTAGGAGTGAGTAAATTTAGTAACAAAATTAAATCACAACAGCCACCCGAAATTATGGATGGATCTGGACAACTGCCAAAATGATTAATAGGACAACTATACAAGATGATTGATAAGACAACTACCAGAAGAAGATTGATAAGACTGTTACTTGATATTATGAACAAGACAACCACCAAAGATGATTGATAAGACAACTGTTCCAAATGATCAAGAAAACACAACGATGGTTGACAAGGCAGCTATCAAAATGATTAATTGGACAACTACCCAAGATGATTGACAAGGCTGCTATCAAAATGATTAATTTGACAACTACCCAAGATGATTGATAAGACACCCATCATAAGAAGATTGATAACACTATCGCTTGATATTCTGAACAAGATATCAACCCAATATGATTGATAAGACCGTTCTAAATGATTAACTGGACAACCACTTACAACAAGATTGACAAGACTGTCACTTAATATTACGAACAAGACTACTACCCAGAAGAAGACTGAAAAGACAACCGTTCGAAATGATTAAGAAATCACAACGATTTAAATATTGTAATAAATGCATAAATATTTAGACTATAAGCATGACTATAGAGTTTTGTCAATCATCTCGGGTGATCCAAGATGATTGACAAGTTAGCTGCCAGAAATGATTAAGAGGACAACTATCCACGATGATTGATGAAACAACCACTCGAGATGATTGTCAAAGCAGCTGCCGGAAATGATTGATAGGACTATCTCCCAATATGAAGAGAAGACTTCATTCTTTTTTTTTTTAGTTTTTCTGGTAAGACTGACGATTCTAAACATCTCTGACTGTCATTCTTTAATGGTATATTATTCCTCTAATAATTCTGTACTTAGAGTCTTTTATTTTCCCTAGCTTAAGTATATTTAAACAAGAGGGTCTATAACGACTACTGACGTCGTACATCGACTCTCATACTCAGATTTATTTTCTTCTTTGAATAAATAAATCGAGGAGCAGAGTGAGTGTTGAACTTCACATCTACCAGTCCGGAGGCGGCAAGCAAACCACTGGGCTACCTGCCAAATTGCGAGTCTTATTTAGATTTCTATAGAGTCACTGACAGACAAGAAACTAACGTTAAAACCCTACTATGTCAGATTAAAGATAAATTAAAAATAAATTAAGAAATTTGTACTATTAAGAAAAAAAACAATAGAAATTTCCATTGAAATAAAAATAATATTACAAATACACCTATACTAAAACAAAAAGATCGTCAAAGATAATAAATAGAAGGAAATAGGAAAAATTCAAAATATCTAAAATCAAAGGAGTTATTAAAAAAGTTTGTAGCTGGAATAGTGCATTTTCTAATAATATTACAACATCCTCTATTATTTGATTACAAGGATGGAGTAGCGAGCAAAGTGAGGAAGTAATTATTTCAAGATGATATATATTTTCCTATTGATTTTATATATATATATATATATATATATACAATATTTATATATCAATAACCAAATCACAATATGAAATTGGAAGAAATATTAAGATGTTTCAACCGCAACAAGCGATCTTCTTCAGAGTAAAAAGCCCAACTGAAACACTAGATCCAGAAACATCTGTTGAGGGTTTGAGAACAATGGGAGAGAAGAGTGGTATTTTAAAAGAGTGAAAGTGCAGGAAAGTACAAATTCCAGAGAGAGATGTTTGAGGAAACAAAGGAGTACGGTAAAAAAGAGTAAACAACTATCCGCTAGCTGTCAACCCACCTTGAAGAGGCTATTGCCCTCGTCAAGAAAGTATCAAGCTTGAAGAGCCTCTTACTAATGTTTGTAATATTTGATCTATTAAATTTTAAATTAGATTGTTATTACACGTATTTATGATAAATCTTGTATATATACATAAATAGTAAACTGAAATTGTTGGTACAATAACACAGGTACTTTTTATACATGATAATACTGATTGTTACCATTAAATTGCAATAAGATGAGACTCTATTCAAATATGTATTCGAACAACTGCTTCAGGCAGTGCTGATTTTGAACAATTTTTTAACATTTCCTGTATTTGTTCAAATGTTTTCTGTTTCGTTTCAGGGACTTCAAAGTACATATAAACAACTGCTATGAATGATATTAAGACATATATAACATATATCGCGTAGGTGAGGTTTAGATGTTCTAACGACACATACATTTGAATTGATACTGTTGTAAATACTCCAATCAGAAATGTAACAAACCCCCCAGAACTTGCTCTGTATTTTGTACTAAAAAATTCTACCTGATAAATTCTTGTACCTGTTATCATGAAATTACCCAAACTTGAAGAACTTATTAATACCATGATTACAGGGATCCATGCATATGAATCCATGTTAGTATTTGTATAAGTCTTAAAATAATAATAAGGTATTTGCAAAGCACTTATCAATCCATAAAGTGCAATAACTATAATAAAACTACTTTTTCGTCCAAGTTTATCAAAAATAAATCCAACAAAAAGATTTATTGCAATTGCTGTTATACCATTAATTATTTGGTATGTATTATATAGCGAGCCCACTGCTTGGTTGAATATTTCAGAACTTAATGCTTGTATTGCGTTGAAACCTAACAGTGAAGTTAATATGGCAATTGTACCGACAATGATTAAACTCTTCTTTTGGTCTCTATCTGTAAAAATACCCCACATGGAAGTGTTTTTGTTTTCATTGTATTTCTCTAAAATATTGTTTATTTCTTCGTTAATATCGCATGATTCACTTCGGTATCTCTTTAATGATTTTATTGCCTTTTCATTTTCCCCTCTTAAAATCCAATAGTATGGTGATTCTTCAAATATCCAGAATACAGCCAAAACAATCTGTGAACAAAATTATACAGAAATTAAACAAAAAGTTAAGATTAGAGTCATATAAAATTATTTTTTTAAATGTATATGGTAGAACGTATTTAGAAATATTTTCTTTAACTTTCTCAATATACAATAGAAGATATGTGGGAATATCTTCATTTACTTTTGCAATATACAATAGAAGATATGTGGGGATATAATCATTTACTTTTGAAATATACAATAGAAGATATGTGGGGGTATCTTCATTTACTTTTGCAATATACAATAGAAGATATGTAAGGATATATTCATTAACTTTTGCAATATTCAATGGAAGCTGTATGGGGATATCTTCATTAACTTTTCAATATACAATAGAAGCTATGTGGGGATATCTTCATTAACTTTTGAAATATACAATAGAAGATATGTGGGGATATCTTCATTTACTTTTGCAATATACAATAGAAGATATGTGGGGATATAATCATTTACTTTTGCAATATACAATAGAAGATATGTGGGGATATATTCATTAACTTTTGCCAATATACGATAGAAGATATGTGGGGATATATTATTCATTAACTTTTGCAATTTACAATAGAAGATATGTGGGGATATCTTCATTACAATTTACAATATACAATAGAATATATTTTTGGGGATTTAAATAATTACGTTTTCATACACACAAAAAAAATGTAATATGAAACTAAAATGTATATGAGATATTATATTACTAATAGCTGGTATAATTGTTCCCGCGTTATAGCTAGCTCTCTTTGGTGCCTTAGCTACCAATCATGGTGTTGATATTCACAATGATTTGAAAATGGGATCCATAGATAGATACATCACCCGACTTACTACCAATGAAGAGAACAAACTACCTACTCATCCAAACCTCCTTGTACAAGCTCTCAATCCTGTCACTAACCTTTCTCGATCTCACTGAACAATTACTTCATCCACTGACTATCTGATTATTTTTCCAACTTATGACTAAAAATATTCAAAACTATGACTAACAAAACCACATGACAGCGAATACGACATCATTACTGTAATAACTTAATAATCATCATTAGTAATCATCAGAATAACTTAATATCTGACACGAATTACTGACATTCCAAGTTATAGTAGCACAGTAATCAAGCAGTAGAAGGCCTATGGTCAGGAACTGCTAGTTACGACGTGCACTATAGTACGCGGATATATTCGTTAGTCGTTGATATTACTAAAGTGATATTACAAAAAAGGTAAATGGAAAAGTCGCATGAACTTACTTTTTATAAATGATAGTGAGTTTCATGATATTATATCACTAGTGTGCTGCAAAAAGTACAACGGTATCAACGATCAGTTACTAATGACCAACTTTGTTTGAAGTGACAAGGAATCTAATTGCTGCAGTTGCATAGCACGTAATTACGAATGACATATAGATTACCAATTCTACCATTTCCTTCAAAAATGAGGACACTTAGAATATCACTATTACTTAAAGTCATTACACTTAGAGTCATACGAAAGATTTATGATTTTCTCATATAAATTGTCTTCTTCTCCCCTAAGTGACGGAAAACTTCAGGAATTAATACAGAAATAGTTGTATTATTAAGAATAATAAAGGAAAAAAAGAAGGCTCCTTTGATATCTTTAAATGCTCAATGACTTGAGAAAGTTATATAACCGTATGACGTACACTGAATATCACACTTTATTCCATTCCTTCAATTATAAAGAACCCTAA
The DNA here is from genome assembly GCA_026182355.1 of Hermatobates lingyangjiaoensis. Taxonomy (NCBI): domain Eukaryota; kingdom Metazoa; phylum Arthropoda; class Insecta; order Hemiptera; family Hermatobatidae; genus Hermatobates; species Hermatobates lingyangjiaoensis. The sequence goes on along the minus strand of JAPFBL010000041.1, from coordinate 525,505 downwards.
TATCTACATAACTATATTCTTACTGTTTTGAACTATAAACATGACTTCTATTTAGTAATCTTTTTCTGCGGTTTGAAGTTTCTTAAATATTTATTTCAGTAAGATTGTATTAAGAATGTTTTTGATGCCACATCATAAACAGATTATGCCTTAACTAAACAAAATTTAATTTTATATATACTTTAACGAACAAAAACCTATCCGAAATGGTCAACTAAAGCCAAATATAGACATAAAAGCATAGATTAAGTTTTAGTTAAAAATTTTAAGTTTTGTTTTTGACTGTTTTAAGGAAAGCTAATAGAGGGCTAACTGAGCACACTAGTTCAGTTATTATAATTTCTTAAATAACAAGGATTTTAAATATTTTGGAAATCATTTTGTTTGCTAATAACTGAAACAACTCATAGATTTTTTATATTTAGGTATAGATCAAACTATAGATGACATAGTTTACTAATGTTATTTTGTGACTAAACTATCTAAAGTATTAGATTACTAGAGTTATATTATAATTAAACATATTATTATTACAATTATATATATATATATATTTGTAAAAAGATTTCACATAAACACGTGCAATAACAATCAATGATCAAACTACAATATGAAAAACCAAACTGAGTTGGGTTTTCAACCGTTTGTGTCGCCATTGCTCGTTAACATTTGTTGGCTTAATTCCAAGCCATGGACCTTTTTTGTTTGTTCCTTAGAAGCACCTACAGCCAGGTGCATTGTGAAACTCCTAGACAAGGTTGTTGTTCTCGAACCAATATTCGAGGAACTCACAGTTTCCTAGGATGCAGTTATAACCATAAACTACATTAATCTGTTGGAGTTTAACTTTAGGCTGCAAGTTATTCTTGATTTGCAGGTTTGCTGTACTTTTACCTTTGTAATATATAATAAGTTTCAACTTGTCTTCGTGGTTAATACAGATAATATTAGCTTACATTATCTTTTTATCATTTATTTCATCATCTTTTAATATCCTGATGGAATAAAGCCCAACTGAAAGGTTAAGATGCCACGATAAAGGCCCTTTACGATTCATGAACTTTTAAGATAACTTCTTATAATGTGTTATGGGGATCAGGTTAGCTCAGTGGTTAACGTACTCACCTCTGTACTAATAGGTCCAGGGTTCGTTGCCCACCTAGCCCTCGATTTATTCACGTGGGAGGTGAATAAATCTGAGCACGTGGTTCCTCGGAGAAGGATGGTTTTAAGCCGTCGGTCCTGACCCTGTAAGATGTCAGGTACTCGTTTAATAACCCTACTCTAAATACACTTGAGTGAGGCAAAATTTGAGGACTCCCACTGTAGAATCAATCTTCATTGTGTCGTATCACAAAGGGTCAATGGTCGGCTTACGTATGTTCCCTTGTAAGCAACCTAACCTAACCTAAATTGTGTTATATTGTGGCTGAACTATCTAAATTAGTAATTATATTGTAAAAATATGACTTTAATACTATAGTAATTTCATAAAAACTGTAAAAAAAGCAACAAATATACATTTTGATCACATTTACATGACTACAAAAATATTATTATTAAAAATAAAATAACTGCAACTTACTCCAAAGATGAATGTGTTAAAGATAATTAAAGAGTTGTTGTTGAGATATTCTGACGCTATAGATTCAACAAGTATACCAAAACACCAGCATAAAGTCAAAGAAGAACCAAGTGCGCCTCGTATAGACGCTTCAGAAATTTCCAGAGCAAACAAAGGCAACACGGATAACACTAGCCCCATGAGGATTCCTACAATGTAATAAAAGCTGTACAATACAGGAATTATGTATTTTATATATTTGAATTGAACATAAAGACAAGGTAATAATAGTTGATTATGCACATTGGAAGTGTAAATATGTATATTTTATGAATTTTTTTTTGTTATTCCTTAATAAAATTGAACAATGTACAGTTGTTGAAATTTACTACAAGGATACGAACAAAATGTCATTAGATAGAAGATGTTTAAGGTGGTCAGAAAGACAGAATATGTAATATAGATAGGAGAAATAAGTAGAGGAGTTTGATTTGGCGGACTGTAAAACTGGGATGGGGAGGGACGAGTGGGGAGGACGGTATAAATATGGTGTGGTGGATTGAAGAGGGATATAAGTGGATAGAGTGAGCTGCAGAGAGAGGGCGATACTAGGAAACATTGCATGAGAAAGAAATAGAGAATGGGATAAAGAGGTTTTAAACCAAACTTTCTAGCAAGAAATAATAATCCGTCCTATTTCAATATTATTATATGCTACTTCGTTTTTTGTCAATATGATATCGAAAATGTAAGAAACCTGTGAAAAAACTAGGAGAAACTGTAACCTAGACAACAATAATATTCTTTACGAAATCAGATATATCTTTCATCTCTAAAGATAAACATTTCTAGTATATGATGTTATGTGTAACTAATATATATATATCAAATCTTGACCATATACATTTAATACAATTTTACGCAACCGATGGTTGCTCCAGCATCAAAAATTTCTCTAAAAACACATTTAAACCGATAGTTCATATATATTTTTAGTCTAAGAACTATAAATATAGACGAAACGTTGAATTAAACGTGTTTTTTTATATAAATATTGGAGGAAGTATTATGTCTACACACAAAAAAATTTATTTTAAAAAACTTAACAACGCGTTTCCAACACTTGATGTTCTTCTTCAGGTTACATCTGCTCTGCTGAGGTTGTATCAGTGGTTGAGTCCTTGCTTGGTCTCACCCACCCCAGTAGAGCAGATAACCTGAAGAAGAACATCAGGTGTTCGAAACGCGTTGTTAGTTTTTTATAATAACTTTTTTGTGTATAGGTTAATACTTTCCCCAATATGAGTAAACACCACACAATAACAGATTGCATAATTAATGAATTTTTTAGAAATATTTGATGCTTGACCAAATGCCTATAAAAAAAACAGTGATTCATAAATATTCATTAATAATACAAAGAAATTTTATTTTAAACTTATTTGGAAATACTCACCTTGTATGAATCTCATTACGAGAATGAAGGTTGAATTAACAAAGAAGTAAATACCAAGCCATGTTATTGGATGAATTCCACTGGCCAATAAGATAACAGACTTTCTTCCGATATTGTCAGCTAAATAACCACTGATTATTGCTCCAAAAACTGAACCAAATTCAGGCAAGCTGACCATCATGCTGGCATCTTCCTTGTTACTTTGAAAGACAGAATTCTCTGAGACGTAATACGGCATCATTACAACTCCATTGGAAAATGATATTGAGACTGCCAGAACAGCAAAGCCACCTAACATTATAAAAAAACTTTAAATCATTTCAGAAAAACTTAAAAGGAATATTTTTTTAAACAATGTTTTGTTTTTACATTTTAATATGAACTCGTTTAAGACTATTTCGTTTAAAGATATAGGTTTGCGAACCTATTTTCTGCATTAACTAAAAACTTACAAATTTACTTACGATTCAAAGAAAACAATTACAAATACATTTTATAAGAAATATTACTATACTTATTAATTAATTAAATAGTATATGTTTTGATTGTTGTTCTCCTAAACTTTCCAGTCATTGCACATCTATCTAATCAGGTCGACGTGCTTACGTGTGCCCTTCAGGTGGACAACACGATCTACATTGCGCATGTGGCTGATTAATTCACGCAACAGTACCGTAGGTCGTTAATATTCGAAAATAAAAATATAACCAGTACTTGTTAAGTTGATTATTGCTGTTCTAGTTTCATATGAAATGAACTTTTAGCCTAAGTCAATATCTTTCTCTGTTTGTCATTTCCTTTTTCTTTCGTTCTATAAATATTACCATACCATTTAATACGGAATCTTGAAAAGTCAACTTAATCTTAAATATATTCATTTTATACGATCTTTTGTATAATAATACAAAATAATTTACTTAATAAAAGCTAAGATAATCAATCTTATCTGTAACTAGTTTACTGTCAAAATGTATGGCGCCCGTTTAATGCGTGAAATACAAGAACTCTAAACTTATTTTAATTATCATAGTGGGGTAAATAGATTTTATTTTATTTATTTTTATTTTTTTTATTTAAGGGTGACTATAGCACTGCATCTTAAAAAAAAAAACTATTGTATTTCCCCTCTTCTGTATTAAAGTACCCCAGCAGTTAGCTTCAACGCCTACAAGAAGCTCAGCACTTTTGCTGGTTTCAGCGGTAAAAGTTTTTCTATGGTTTGTTGAGTGTCCCGAAGCACCTGCCTCTCTGCAGCAAAGTTGCCGTACAAGTTATCAGCAGGTGCAACGGTATTTCTTCCTCTTTGCGGAATCTGCACAGACTATCATTGATAATGTCCATGGGGTAAACAGATAAATCAAAGACTCAACACATATAAAAGAAGCTATTATTACTCCACGCGTTTCAAACACTTCTTGCTCATCGTCAGGTAAACTTGTGCAATACAAATTACAAGTTAAAAGTTACAAAAACAACAGGAATATTATTCAATAAAGTGGAAAAAGATTGCACAACTAATGATTTATTTGTATTTTCTGTTATTGAATAAAGAACTTGATAATCCCTCTCTTCTATTTGAATTCTCTGTGGTATTTCCTAAGCTTATCGAAATTTGAAATACTTTTTATCTAAAACTTTAAGAATAATATAATAATCGAAAGTGTCTTCACATTATTGATTATAAGATGATTTAAAAATTAGAAATGTCTTTTTAGAGGGTCTTGAGTACTTTTTTGTTATAATTTATATTTTTATCACTATTTGAAGTTATTATATTTGAAAATTTTGTTTACTTTGAAGATTAATCTTTGGAATTACTCCTGAAATACATATTTTGCATTATATATTTATATGCAATTGCATTATACTCTACCAGATTAGATTTCTATAGAGTTTCAGTTGTGTAACGTTGGACTCTTCACAAATATTAAAGTCAATATTTACAACTAAAAGTAAGGTTGGCATTATCATTTTAAGCATTTAGAAAATAAATATAAGAAAGAAAATCTCACCTACAGCTGTTGCACAAACTTGAACAATTTTTCCCCTGAAAACTATTTCCCTCTTTTTCATATTTGAAATTGAAGATTGAACTGAAAAAAGAATTTGTTATGTAATTAATATGACTATACCAGGTTAGATTATGTTGTATATATAAATACTTTCTATTTTGCAATATTTCAATACAGTAATGCAATTTATATATATATATATATATATATATAAAAAGATTTCACATAAACACGTGAAACAACAATCAATGCTCAAACCACAATAAGAAATGGGAAAACAAGACTAAGGTCTTTCAATTGGCTTTTTGACTCTGACGAAGACCGCTTGTTACGGTTGAAAGATCTTAGTCTTGTTTTCCCATTTCTTATTGTGGTTTGATCATATATTGCTATATATATATTAGGATATATATATATGTAATATATATATATATATATATATATATATATATATATTATTAAAGTAGACGGCAGCTTCCGCATTTACGACTTTTTTGCTCGTTTTCTCTAGTTTTCTTACTAGTTTTTTCTGGTAGGGAGTGATTTCATGGAGGAGTTGTCCCAGAGACATCAAAGAAATAATCTTTTAGTTTAATCGATAATATTATCGATTAAGCTAAAAGATTATTTCTTTGATGTCTCTGGGACAACTCCTCCATGAAATCACTCCCTACCTGAAAAAACTAGTAAGAAAACTAGAGAAAACGAGCAAAAAAGTTGTAAATGCGGAAGCTGCCGTCTACTTTAATAAAATATGTTTACAAGAAAATCTGCTGCCAATATACACTAATATATATATATATATATATATATACACTTTAACACATAGAAAAGAACACAGAAAGACACTACAGAACTCACTTCGATATTTCGACATCCGTCGTCATCGGGAAGAAGTGCGAAGTACTCGCGTTGAGAAGCAAACTGCTACTGGCCTCCAGAGTAACTCGTGGAACCACCGCAAGTATATATATATATATATATATAAAATATATATATATATATATATATATATATATATATATATATATATATATATATATATATATAATAGTATATATATATATAAAATAAAATAAATTCAAAACGAAGGAAACACAGAAAGACACAGACATAACTCACATCGATATTTCGACCATCGTCGTCATCAAGAGGTGCGAAGAGCGAAGAGTCCCGCAGGAAGACAGGGCGGGACTATTCGCTCGAAGTACTGCGGGACTCTTCGCTCTTTGCTCTTCGCACCTCCTGATGACGACGATGGTCGAAATATCGATGTGAGTTATGTCTGTGTCTTTCTGTGTGTTCCTTTGTTTTGAATTTATTTTATTTTAAAAAAAGTCCGCTGGACCGTTTCTTTTAATTGTTATATATATATATTTATATATAAATATATATATATATATATATATATATTATTAAATAAAAAAGAACTTCACATAAACACGTGAAATAGCAATTAATGATCAAACCGCAATATGAAGTGGGAAAACAAGACTAAGATCTTTCAACTGTAACAAGCGGTCTTCGTCAGAGTCAAAAACCCAAATGAGTTACGGTTGAAACATCTTAGTCTTGTTTTTTTCATTTCATATTGTGGTTTGATAATATATTATTAAAATTAGCAGCATCTTCTGCATTGACCAATTTCTTGTTGACACTCTCTAGTTTTCTTATCACACGGCGGTGAGACTCAGGTAGCTTCCAAAGAAGTTTAGCGAATGTCATTAACACGCACAATAACCTTGAGGTGAACCAAGAAACCACATAAACCTGTTTGATTTATATGCATACACCCTGACCTTTCGGCCAATAACATGACATGAGTCAACCCAGATCGATGTTTTTTACGTGGTGCCCTTTCGCCACATCGGCAGTGCCACTTAACCACTTAAACCACTATTTGAAAAAATTTTAAAACTAGACTCATTGAACTAAACAAATTATACTAATTAAAAACTACTACCTATAAAAAGACTAAGAAGTTCGGATAATATAAGCTATGAGAATGAAATATTACTAAAGATAACTATAACTAATAAATGCTACAAGCTTTCGACTGTCCTTCGCCATCCTCAGGTACAAACTAATATTAATTAAGACTAATGAACTGAAGTTAATATAAAGTAAGTGATCGGCGTCTACACGAAGACTGGGTGGGACTTTAAACTGGGAAGTTAAGTGAAATGTGTGAGTGAGGGGGTGAGGTATGTATGGCGACACTCACCCTAGTAAGGGTGTCCACGTCCCACGGTATGGGAGACGAGGAGGTGAGTGGACCCCAGGTAGAGTCGGCTGACCCTGTCGCCATACATACATAAATATTACTTAATTTATTCTGGAGTGTTATGCTAAGTTTTAGTGAAATTTATTTAGTTCCTTTGAGTGAACAGTGGTGAGGTTATTTGTAATGTGTTCTTATTAGTCTAGTTGAATGTTTTGTCCGGTTAAGATTGTTGTTCCTTTAAATAATGTTAACTTCATTTTCTTTGTCTAAAAATTTTTTACTTCTGTATGTTATATTGTTTTAAGTATCTCTGAAATACTTCTGCTTGTAATAATCCATTTTCATGTTGTTCATATGTTGGATGTTTATATGTGATTTCTTATTATCCTTTGTTTGTAGGCCTATTAAAATGGTTTTAATATAAAACCGAAACGGCATTATTTTAAAGTTCGGCAACGAAAGTATGATTTTTGAACCTAGAAAACTGACCGAATACCGATTAAGTTACACACCTATTTTATCAACGGTCGATATACTATTGAATCTGTTATATACATATATATATATATATATATATATATCAATGATTAAACCACAATAAGAATGGGAAAACAAGACTAAGATCTTTCAACCGTAACAAGCGGTTGAAAGATCTTAGTCTTGTTTTCCCATTCTTATTGTGGTTTAATCATTGATTGTTGTTTCACGTGTTTATGTGAAATCTTTATATATATATATATATATATATATATATATATATATATATATTATATATGATGTAATTTTCTTGAGGTTTGAGGTCCAATGATTAAAACTAGTCCATTTGCCGACGTTTCGACATATATTTATGTCATCTTCAGGGCTACAACATGATTGTTTTACAATTAGCACTACTATTACTACTATTTGGTAATTTATTACATTTTAATATGTTCTGTAACAAAGAGGAATTTTTTTGTTACCGTTACATTTCAAAAATTCCTCTTTGTTACCGAACATATTAAAATGTAATAAATTAATAAATAGTAGTAATAGTAGCGCTAATTGTAAAACAATCATGTTGTAGCCCTGAAGATGACATAAATATTTGTCGAAACGTCGGCAAATGGACTAGTTTTAATCATTGGACCTCAAACCTCTAGAAAATTACATCATATAAATATTGGGTCAAGAAAACAAATCATGATATAATTATATATATATATATATATATATATATATATGAGAATACAAATAATAATATTAAATAAATAAAATGATTACGTAATAAAAAATGTAGTAAGTAATAAAGGATACAAAAGTGAAAGAGATAATAAATAATAATATGTCTAAACTCGTTTAGTCTCTTAGAAAATAACACAGGTTAAATAGTAAAAACTGTTGACATATAATTGAGACGAGTGTGCCAACACAAGAAGAAAAAACTAAAAAACTTGAGCGTACGGAGCGCACGATATTTTAAAAGTGCCTTTACTTGTTGATGACACCTCTTACATTATACGGAAGTATAAAACTAGACTCATTATTATTTAATTGTGGTAAATATTCTAGACAAGGACTTACGTCATTCCAAGGTCTACTGACAAGTTTTTTTATTGCCTTTGTATACAAGTAGCAGGGAAAATGTCTATCGAATGATCTAAGTGTAAAAAATCTACACCACATACCAAATGACAAATTTAAAGGTCCTTTGCGGCCAATGGTTGAGGTTAGCTTCAATGGTTTGTACGTACTAGCTTCTGAGCTGGTAGTCCGGGGTTCGATCTCCACCTGGCCCTCGATTTATTCACGTGGGAGGTGAATAAATCTGAGTACGTCTTCCCTCGGAAAGGGCGTTAAGCCGTTGGTACCGAGGCTGTACGATATCAGGTACTCGTTAAAGATCCCTACTCAAAATCTACTTGAGTTAGGCAAAATTTAGGACTCCCAATGTGGAATCACCGATCAAACAAAAAGCCGGTAATTGGCTGACGTTATCACCCTCTAGGAGATCGGTTTAAACATATAAAAATAAAAGTCGTTTGAAATAAATTGTTCCTTCCGTGATAATTAACCATATTGTTTCTTGAAGTATTATTGCGTGTAAAAATTTATCTTTTTCTATATCAATGTAGATTCTAATATTTGTGTGCTTATAACTATAGTCTTATTCATTAACTAAAAATAAGCATATTTACATTTGCAAGTCTTACAAACTTAATTTACAAATCTGTACTATATAATAAAATTGAAATTGTTTCTGAAAGCATTTAGATACAAAGAAACATGGATAGTACAACTTTTTTCGGGGAACTAACTACGGAATTTTGATTTTGATCAGATTTGGTCCTTTTTTTGTATCTACTATAAAAAATCTATATAAATTGGTGATCCTGGGAGAAAAGTTCCCTATAACATATATCTCTTTCCATTGCTGGAAGAAGTTAAAAGATATTTTATAACTAAAACTTATTTAAATTTCCTCGAGAAAGTTAATGACGTGATTTTGATGATAATCTACGTTCTTATACCTTCGTTTCAATTTTTAAAAAAAAAATTTTTTGCAAATTTATATTAAGTTTTATATCTTTTTTTTGCGTAATCTTTAATTTACATTCTGTATTAATTTCCTTTATCTGAAAAAAATTTAAATATATCAGAACTATAGACAATTTAAATGTTTTTTTCATTATATGTAGTTTATTATTAGATTTCGGATTAAACTGTTTTCCGGGCAATGCCGGGCAGATCAGCTAGTATTCTAAATCAACTATTATCAAGACATTAACAGAGGGGACCAAGCACATCGGTCTTAAGACCAGGATAAAAAATCAAAGTACTGCTACAAGGACTACCAGTAGCAGTAGAAAGTAGCGTTACCAGTTGAAAGATAGAGAGAGAAAAAAGAAGTGGAGTTTATATTGAAGAAATATAGGAATACAAAAAAAGATAAATAATAATACATTATATATCGAGAATGGTATAAATTCATTATAAAATGTGAAAGATGATCCAAACTAGACCTATTGAAGTCCAAAACTTCTTCAAGTTTAAACTTGAATTTGATATATGGTTATATAAAGAGATATGACTACAGTTAAAAGGGAGGTCATGAAACTACAATAATATAAACATTTATAAACATGAACCCATTTATAAAACTTGTACAAAATAAATAAAACATAAAAATATAATTTTAACTATTTTAAACATAAAATAAAATAATTTATTAAATTTATAAATGCTTTTGCATTTATAAAATAACACTACTACAAATTTGAAGTGTTAAAAAGAACTTAACTTTTCTATAAATAAATATAATATGAAATTCATTGGCACTCAATTGAGTTTTATTTTATTTGAATTTGCCTATAGTTTAGACATAATGTCATTCATATTGGCGAATTTCAAAAATTATGTCTGCACGCAAATAAAAAGTTTAATTTAAAAACTAAGAACGCATTTTGAACACATAGTATTCTTCTTCTGGTTTATATCTAAAAGACATACATACCAGTGAGCTTTGAGAACATTAGAGTGAATATTTTGAAATTGAATATAATATATGAATATTGAATTGCATTATTCCTACTAAAAATGAACACTAAGTGTTCGAAACGCGTTGTTAGTTTTCATATTGAACTTTTTTTTTCAAGAGACGTAATTTTTGAAACCCTCCAATATGAATATATACACTATAACAGATTGCACAAGAAATGAAATAACGTAATTTTCTATAGTAAAGTATTAATGAGTGCACAGAGAATCAAATGAAGTGGTTCTTATGTTTTGTAGTAGAAATACCCATTTTAACAAATTTGTAATAATTGATCTAGATAATATTACTATTAATATTATTTCTGTTATTTATATAATACCACTTATGTACTGATTCTTCTTTTTGACTGATTAAGCTTTAGCTGGGGGAAGAATTAATTATTTTTCTAAATAATTAGTTTAATACCATAAGCACAGTCTACCAAATGGTTGCTTTTGATATCTCTATGGTCAGAATATTATTGTATTAGTAGAATACATCCCAAAACGGTACCCTGAGCCGCTTCAACTGAAATTGGTCGTTTTATTATGCCTGTATTCCTGTTATATAGAAGCCCCTAGTCATTTAAATAGCTTCTAATTATCCCGAATAGACATTAAGGTACCCTGGATCTCGCTTTTATGACGTCTAACAGCAGATCTCTTCTCATTGAATTGAAAATATTCTAATGTTACTCAATAATACACGATAAAGAAAGGTCCACGCTCAAAAAAGGAGTGATTATACAAAGCGGAAAGTGACCAATGACTGAGTGCGAAATGATTCCTATTGAAACTCGTAAATTTATAAAATTCATAAATTCTATAGACATAGACAAATTGTAACATAACCCTTAAGTGTATTTATCTGCTATTATAAGACCTGAAATAGCAAACAAAGTACGGAACTCTGTTTGCACTCTGATGACATAGGGTGAAAGGTCTCAAGGCATTTATTTCTTTTCTTTTTCTTTTTTCTTGTGGGTTTGGACTTTATATATATATATAAACCAGAATTTAAAAAAGAACACATAGAAAGGAAACCACTGAACTCACTACTATATTTCGATGTCCTCGTCTTCAGGAAAAGAAGTGAATCGCTCCAAAGGCTGATAACGACTGACTTGGCGTTCGAACTGAAGCACTCAAACAGTGCAGCCAACTTTCGGAGGAAAGGTAGTCAGGGAAGATAAAGAGATAAAAGCCAAATAAAAATTAAAAAATGAAAACATTTAACTCAAATAAAATTAAAAGCTGATAACAACATTTTAAAAAAAAAAAAATCAACGATTGAGGTTAAGCCCAGGAGCCGATCTACCGCCCAAAAGACTAATAAGTGCTTCTTCTGAAGCTCTCAGAGTAACTTTCGAATTAGTCTGATCAATCTGCCTCAGGACCTGTACACGGAAACAGTCATTAAAACTGAGTCCGTGAGAACTGGCATGAGTAGCAACGGGAAGGTCACTGCGTTTGCCAACGGATGACCTGTGATTATTCATACGCAGGCTTAGCTTGGTGGAAGCCAAACCCACATAAAAAGAATCACACTGGGTGCAATCTAAACGGTAAACGCAGTTACCAGAGGTTCAAGAGGTCTTGTGAGAGATAGGGTAGGTGCATTTACTATGGACAGAGGTAAAGGAAGGAACAGGATTGATGATAGGACAAGTAAGACATCCACGACGTCCACATTGAACCATACCACCAGCAGTTTTTGGAGGCTTAGGAGAAGAGATGTGAGAGAAGATAGATTGATGTATATATATATTGATAGAGAAGTTTATATATATATATATATATATAAATTTGAAATGGTCCAACAGGACTACTAATTCACACAGGAAAGAGAAAAACAAATAAAGACACACACAAAAGACTCACAACGATATTTCAACAGTCGTCATCGGGCAGAAGTAGTCCCTTTGTGTAGCTGAAGCTAACTCAGTTACACAAAGGGACTACTTCTGCCCGATGACGACTGTTGAAATATCGTTGTGAGTCTTTTGTGTGTGTCTTTATTTGTTTTTCTCTTTCCTGTGTGAACTATATATATAGGACAAACCAGTCAGTACTTAGGAAATAGATTGGCACAACACAAAACAGACATTAAGAAAAAGAATATTACATGTGCCTTAGCAAAACATGCTCTCTCTTTAAATCACACTTTTGACCTTACAAATTCCAAAATCATTGACATGGAAGCAGGACCTGGGAAAAGAATAATAAAAGAAATGATACACATACAGAAAACTCCTAACACTTGTAATTCGAGGTCTGATATTGAAAAGTTTAGCCATATTTATACAAACATTCTTTCCCATCACCAGTCATAATAACAATAGTAATTCATTGTAACATGGATGATAACCTTAAGTCATAAACTAACCTTTCTTCATGTAACCTTCATATGTTCACCCGCCCTGTTTTGTGGAAATGATAGATGAATATAACTAGTAGTGTTTTTCGTACTTAGAACCAATTAATTCTCATGTAACTTAAATAACCATTAGCACATTTTCCAAGGTAAAACTAATTTCCTTTTGTCTGATACTTTTAGATACATATAGATGTGTACTCAACAACTCTGATTATAAAATAACCTTTTGTATGTATCTGTTGGTCTTAAAAAAAATGTGTGTTAGTTCTCTATGTGAGTTGTAGATTGTTTTGATAAATGTATTATAGTCTTACTCTAATTTTAGCCCTGAAGATGATGTACAAATACATCGAAACGTCGGCCTAGAAAGGAGTTTATTTTCTTTTATTTGACCTAGCCCTCAATAACAAAACATTGAATATATATATATACGGGTATAACATAGAATAAACCAAATTCACAAAGATGAAAGTGGGTCATATAAAAAGCTACATATTTTGAAATGAATTTAATGAAAGCTATTTACAAAAGAAAATGCACAACCTGAAACAATTTGTCTGGCCTTGAATATGATGTATTTTAAGATATAATTCCATGACTTTTTAAAAACAGATCAAATACTATGACAGCATTCTAATGAGTGATATTTTGTACTTGCGAATATTACTTTTAATTTTTATCCCAAAAGATCTATTTATCATTTGAAACATTCTAATATACCTAACCGTAAGATAAAGCTTATCTTTGTATCTATGCCTATATTGCTTGGATATAAAGTAGAAAAGGTAAATCTTTTTAAAATGAAAAATTTTGACTGATGATTCATTCTGAAAGGTTCTAACGATGTTTCATTCCGTTTCCACGATGAACCACGATGAAATTACCTAAAAATAAAGCATTATTTTAGGGGATGAACTGAGGTATTTCCTTTTAAAATTACATTAACCAATAGGGGCGTTATGGAACATTATTTGTTTTTCAGAAATTTTGTTTAACTCTTAACGACTTACAATAGAATAATTAAATTATGTCAACAAACTAAACCTAAAATTAACGGTTAAAAATTACCGATTTACAGTTAAAAATTTTTGCAATTAAAATTCCGATCACGGCAAAAGGCAATGTGTTTATAACAAATAAACAAATCATCTGGGAATAATCTATCACTGGTTATAATTCTCTGATTTGTTCACATTTGTGAGGGACGGACAGACTGGCATGGCTTCTTTTATAATAGTATAGATTATTTTTATTGCCATTATTATTATTATTATTATTAATAACGATATAATAATAGCCTAACCGAGGAGCAGATCTACCTCCTAGAGTGCAAATCCTACTCTACTGGTCTGCACCTAAACTTAATCACAATCGGTAATTGTATAATATTATTATTTCTTTACATATTTTAAGCAGATTTGTTTCTTTTCCCTTTTTCGATTCTTTAGTTCATTTTACTTTAATTGTTAATAATTTCGATATTTCAATATATTCTTTATTTTTTTATCATTTATTTCTTTTTTCCTATTTCTCTTCTTCAGTTAGTTGACTACATTCATTGAGTGCTTCATTAATGAAGCAGATTTCAGTCGTTATTTATCTTTTGAAGTGTCTTATATATTTATATCAGATGAAGACTTTCTACTAAATGTAGTATTGAGACTTTGTGATTCATGTATGTGTTTTCTTTTTTTTGATTCTAGTTTTGTTTAGTTCGTCACATTGTCTAGCTCTAATTCAGTGGAGATTTCAAAAGACTTGTTCAGTAAAAATACTAAACTTAAAATGTTAATGATTTATAAAAAAAAAAATGGAGTCTCTTTGACTAAAAAACAAAAGAAATACAAAGCGTAATGTAACAGGTGCACTACCTGACGGATCGGATAAAAATTATGATCCGATGTAAGTGACTCTTTGGTAGAACAGGGAGTTTTCGCCCCATATATATATACACTTTTGATATACCAAATTACTTTTAATGAAGTAATAACCACCAATATCATATTCATTAATTATGAGATATCCTAAGATGAAAAAGTTACTCAAATTAGCCTTGATAAAATACAAAAACAAGAGTGTCTTAGGACTAATAGGAGTAATGGACACCTTTTTAGACCAAATATTTAATGTGGTTTTCTTTCTTTGCTGGTCTTATAATGTTTCTGAATAATTCAGGAAGTAATAGATTGTATTTCTTTTCGTGAAACTAGTTTAGTGCCCTTCTGTTTTATTTGCTACATTAATTTGTTTATTGCCTTCTTCTTGCTAATTTTAATATCAGAACAGAAGTTCGATTGAGTTGTTGAGATATATGTTAAATGTTTGTTGCATAACATAGTGAGATAACAGTTTCTTTTATACCTCCTTTTATCTATATTATGTTGTATATATACTCTTTGTATATATATATATATATATATATATATATATATATATATTCATCACTTAATAAAACGAAACACGATCCAAACTGGACACAATACGAGTTCAAAATTCAAGAAGAGTAACACACAGAGTAAGGAAACACACTTACAGGCTCAAATTTTCTGTAAACAGAAAGGGAGACCAAGACCCTGTTGAAACCTTGGTCTCTCTTTTTCTTTTCTCCTGAAGACGGATACCCAAAAATTTGACTCTTTAAGTATGTTTCCTTACTCTGTGTGTTACTCTTCTTGACTTTTGAACTCGTATTGTGTCCAGTTTGGATCGTGTTTCGTTTAATTAAGTGAAGTACATACATATACATATGTATATATATATTTGAGCTCCATTCTTCGACGTGTGTAGATCTCTCTCACTTCGTCTTCACTTCTAGTCTACTCCTGTTGACGAACAACAGTTCGAAATATTAAGAATTCTGTAAGTGTGCATTTTATTCCTTTTTCTGTGTCGTGATTCGTGTAATTTAAAGTTATATATATATATATATATATATATATATATATATATATATATATATATATATATATTATTTTTATTATTTTTTTATGTTTTTCATTTGTCATAGTGATATAGCGTTTTAATCGGGTTTCACCTTTCTCTCTTCTTCAAATAAAGATTTATTGTTTAATACATTAATAGAAGAAAAAACAATTATTGTAGAATCAAATTTTAACTGTATTATTGTAATTTTACATATTCGCTGAGATATTTTTTTTCAACCATTTTTATTGTTAATATTTTGATAATTATATGTGCGTGTCGCAGTAATTGGCTGTTGTATTTTTATTGTTGTAAAACTCTTAAATATTTCAATAATCAAATTATATATCAACGAAAAATAAAAAAAACAACTGAAGTTATCTCAAAGGTTTATGTTGAAATACTTGTATATAAGCAAAAACTTCCAGTTTAATCCTAATATGGGTTAGGCGGTGCTATTAATGCCCTAAGGGTGTTGGTTTCTTCTGATATGTTACGGTCCTCTTGTTTATCTATCAAGTAAATCACTAGTCCCATTATTTCTTTCAGTCTAACGGAGAAGTTTAAAGACTTTTTCAACCTACAGCACTATAACATTTTGACGAGATTTATCAATGAAACAAAAAGTGATACTGTTTGATCTAGAGCAGGCATGGGCAACCTGCGGCCCTCGGATTATCTGGAATTCTATTTTAATATTAAAAATACCTGTGTCTTTTTCTTTTTAACAAAAGCTCTTAATAGGCTTTGCCTATTAGAACATTGGATAGAGAGAGCGTAACCGCAATAAATGCTTATAATGCATACATGTATAAAAAGTTTTTGCAATAAACACGTGAAATAACAATCAATGATCAAACCACAATATGAAATGGGAAAACAAGACTAAGATCTTTCAACCGTAACAAGCGGTCGTCGTCAGAGTCAAAAACCCAACTGAAACACTAGATGCAGAAAACATCTGGTGAGGGGTTGAAAAGAGTGCGAGGGAGGAATGTGAAATTGGAAAACAAGACTAAAGTCTTTCAACTGTAACAAGAGGTCTTCGTCAGAGTCAAAAACCCAACTGATCTAGACCTAAATCAGTTGGGTTTTTCTGGTTGGATCATATATATAAGTTACTACTAGAAAACATGGTTCTCGATAATTTAGGCTGTCTTGCTGTCTTCAAGAGAGGAGTAAAAGGAATACAGAAAGTATCTTGCGACCCGCGATTACTTGGAATTATGTAATGCGGCCATCAGTTCGCAAAAGGTTGCCCATGCATGATCCAGCGGTATATGAATCAATCAAGTTAACTTAATTGTGAACATGTGTTGACAGGCATGGTTCAACGGCCGGTAACTTCTATGACTATACCTAGTACTTGGAAGAGACACACTGGTTCCTTTCGCCGTACAATCGACTATTGCAATTGAATTATTTACAACTGCGATGAAACGATATTCATCCCTGCACGTACCAGGCGAAAATTCAAATTACTGCTGTATACCAAAAACGTTTATAATTAATATTGGCATAGCTTTTCGATCAATTATAGTTCGAAATACTAATTTAGTTATTGAGGTTTTCACGCCAGGAAGTTATGGTCCAGGCATGGGTAACCTTTTGTGTACTGAGGATCACATTGTATAATTTCCAATTGACCAAGGGCCGCATGGTAATTTCTGTGGTATTTCGATATAAACAGCTTGTATTTA
Source organism: Hermatobates lingyangjiaoensis (assembly GCA_026182355.1). Taxonomy (NCBI): domain Eukaryota; kingdom Metazoa; phylum Arthropoda; class Insecta; order Hemiptera; family Hermatobatidae; genus Hermatobates; species Hermatobates lingyangjiaoensis. The sequence goes on along the minus strand of JAPFBL010000041.1, from coordinate 507,734 downwards.
TAATGTTTTTTTATAAATATATAGAAATACATATTGCGCGCTGTATTAATGTGTCAATAATTATTTAACTTTTTTACTGTTCCTATAATGAAAATTGTTCATATCTCATTATTTCCTTATTATAAACAATGATCACAAACAATCTCCAAAAGATTAGTGCGTCATATATGAAATAACTGAAACATTTGTTGCTATAGAGCTCTCTCTCTCTCTCTCTCTCTCTCTCTCTCTCTCTCTCTTCTTCTCCTTCTCTAATGTTGTAATTTCCTTCCAAAACTCGCGGTGAGCTTTTTTGAATAACCAACCAGCAAAGGAACTTTTAATATTAAGATAGAATTCCAGATAATCTCCGACGGCCGCACAAATACACGTGCATGGCCGCATATGGCCCGCGGGCCAAAGGTTGCCCATGCCTGTTATAGTCTCTGGACTATTTCTTCCCTCCTGCCACTATTCCCAACAGCATATATTCCTTTTATCTTTATCACTGGTTATGTTGCATTTACTTTCTTGCGACCTTACATTTTAAAAATAAAAAAAAAATTAATGAGATTAGGTCCAAATTAATAATTTCTGATTTCAGAATGGTTAGAATTTGAGTTAGAAATTAAATTCGGAGATTATTAATTTGGACCTAATCCTCAATAAATAAATTAGCATTTTACAGAGAATTATAAAATTGTACAGATGAAAAAAAACACAATTTGACAGATTTTTTGAAAAATATTAAATAAAAATAATAATGGAGTTCTCCGTTAAACCAAAAGAAATAATGGAACTATCTATGAGGTATTGAGGTTTTATTACATTGGTTTTGAGTATATCCGGACTAAATTACAATTGTAACAGAAATATAATCAAACAATAAAATAAAAAATTCATACTGATGGATATGCAACTGCGAATTCTACACTTTTATAAAGCTAATTTTACATTTTAGTTTATTTCGGATTCAAAAACCAGATGACGTCATAATAAAAAAATGCTACAGATCAAATGGGCAGAAAAAAAATTTGATATCAACTGTATTTTTAATCTTCAATTCCTTTCTAATTATTTTAACTTAAATATTTGACTATCTAGTATTTATTTGTTTATTACTTATGATTTATGAAAATTGTTACTTAGCGTCCTCAATATAAGGCCATAATTTATGAAGATAAAAATGGTTTTTTTTTCGTTTAGTTACTTATTTGTGTCGCTGGATGGCCCAACAGCCAAGGGTGGACTTTGGATAATAAAAAAAATGGCTATTCGGATAAATTAGCAAAAATAGTTCTAAGCAACTACTATTATTAAACCAGCAGAACTGTATTTCACCACTAGAATAAATAACGAAGGAATAAAACATTATTGGCTCTTAAAGATATATAAAATAATGTTAAAACAATGTTTAAGAAAACCTGTAACACAGACAGTTGAAAGAAAATCAAATGCAATAATATGAAACTCTGTTTTGCTCAAAATTTAAATCTTCCTTACAATTTCAAATTATTGTATGACGTCATAAAATAAAAATGCTACACTTTAGAGTTGTAGAAAATAGAATTCATTATTGTTGTAGGGTAAAGAAGTTAAGGAAGTAGTTCCACATATAGAATTTTAATAATGTATACAAGGCGCTTTGAACACGTAGTGTTCTTCTTTATCACAAACTAAATAAATACAATGACATCAGAGAGTTATCTATAGTACAAAGTAAATGGTTCAAAATGAAATAAGGAAACATATGTATATACCCAAGGATGAGTGTCTGTGGTACAACTGACTAGAAATAGGATAGAAGTGGGATTTTTTAGTTTATGCCTGAAGAAGGACACTACATGTTCGAAACGCTTTTTTATATTATTAAACTTCTATATGTGGAGACTATTAGATTAACTTTTTACCCTAGAATTATTAAATACCATATAATAACTGATAACACTACCTCAGAATTTATTATCGACTTTGTTTTCAAATTTTATTTTAACTTGAATATTTTGCAATAATATATTTATTTTTGTTTTGATAGATTATCAATCTTTGGAATTTGAAATCGGATACGCCCGCCATAAAAACTATTTTAATACGAGAGTAACCATGACTATTTCGTTTATTAATATCTTACCCAGATAATGTACATCTTGTTAAAGTTAACAAACATTTACTGTAACTTAATTACTGTACAAAGAATCATTACCTAAATAAATAAAGATTTCGATGTAGCCAGGTTTATGTTTAGTCTTAAAATATATTTGATTATGCAGGTCGTTTTCTCTAAAAATATTTAAGAGAGTTATACAAATTGTTAACAAATAATTGGTACAAAAAAATAAACAGCCAGATAGATGAGACTTCTCTATTATATTACGAGTAGAATACAATTTATTTTGGATAAATAAACTCAGTGCAACATTCAATCAATCGTTCTTTACTTCTGCCTGCGGCAAAACAGGAAAATGTCTTCAACAAATTTACTGAACACTCTTCTTGCATGCATTCCTGTTTGGCTGTTAGTATTTATTGGAACTTTGTAAAGATTAAACTTGATATAGCTTCTCGACCATTGATTCTTTAAATTTAAAATTAGTTTTGTTTTTTTTTTTTGAGAATTTGGTTCAAAGAATTAACTATTCCTGATCATAAGCCTACGTTTCACCGAAAATACCGAACAATTTCCGACAATAGGTCGGCTTATAATCAGGAGTTATTACAAATCTTTGGATCAAATCCTCAAGAAACCAATTTTTAATTTTATTAATTAAGAGCTCTCTCTCTCTCTCTCTCTCTCTCTCTCTCTCTTATATATATATATATATATATATATATATATATATATATTATATATATACTTCTTCGTTGGAACTACGATCCAAAACGGACAAATATAGTTCAATATAGACAAAAAAACATAAACAAATCAAAAGAACACACTTACAGTCTCTAATTTTTGGTTTGAACCGTCTTCAGGAGAGATAAGAGAGGGAAACCAAGCGCACTGTTTCCCTCTCTTAAATATTTTAATATTTAATTTTAATATATATATATATATATATATATATATATATATATATATGTTCTATTAAAACCTATGCCTATTTCAATTTTGACGCATTTTCGAATTAATTTTTCAAATTTCCTTACCTCTGGTAATCGACATCGACATGTCGATGATATACAAGAATAAAAACTTTGGAGAACTGATTTATCTTGTCCCAAACTTATGGAAGCCAGAGGTAAGGAAATTTGAAAAATTAATTCGAAAATGCGTCAAAATTGAAATAGGCATAGGTTTTATTAGAACATGTATCAATGAAGGCCTGCTCCCAAAATATACGAATATATATATATATAAAATAAATTCAAAACGAAGGAAACACGCAGAAGACACAGATATAACTCACATCGATATTTCGACCATCGTCGTCATCAGGAGGTGTGAAGAGCGAAGAGTCCCGCAGGAAGGCAGGGCGGTGACAGTCACCGCCTGTGTCTTTCTGTGTGTTTCTTTCGTTTTGAATTTATTTTATTTAAAAAAGTCCGCTGGACCGTTTCTTTTAATTGTGGTATATATATATATCACTTAATTAAAAGAAACACGAACGGGTTACATGCCGTTGCGTCTACAACGTGGTTGGTCTCCCATTCTCTTTTCTCCTGAAGACGAGTTACCCGAAAATTTGAGTTTGTAGGTAAGTTTCATTATTCTGTGTGTTACTCTTCTTGAATTTTGAAATCTTATATATATATTTATATATATATATATATATATATATATATATATATATATATGATAATATACATACTATACTTGTTATGATTTATTAAACATTTGGAAATTTTACAATAAAGGAAAAAATGTTTTATTTCATTGAATTTTTTTTCACTAATCATGACTCAGAGTAAATGCTGGAGCATAGACTAAATATTTAAAAAGCAAAAATTTTAATCTATTTAAAGTAGATTAAATTAAAACAACAACAAATTAGTAGTTTAGGTATATCAGTTTTCTTTGAAAACAGTAAAACATATTGATGATTTCACAGTGAGTGTCTTTTAATATCACTATTAATTTGAGTAACTTTATATAATTAGAGTTAGAAGAGAAGGATTACTTAAATATATTTGAGAATATATATTAATCTTTAAAAAGATTTCACATAAACACGTGAAATAAGAATGAATGATCAAACCACAATAGGAAATGGGAAAACTAAGACTAAGATCTTTCAACCATAACAAGCGGTCTTCGTCAGAGTCAAAAACTCAGAGCCGAGTTAACTCAGAGCCAACTTGCTTGCTTCTGGACTGAGACGTCCAGGGTTCAATTCCCGCTGTGACCCTCGATTTATTCACGCAGGAGGTGAATAAATCTCAGCACGTCGTCCCTCCGAGAGGACGTTAAGTCGTCCGTCCCGTGCTTGTACTATGTCAGGTACTTAATAAAGATCCTACTCGAAATACATTTCAATTAGGTAAAATGTAGGACTCCTTTTGCCAATCTTCATTGGTATTACAAAGGGCCAATGTTTGGCCAAAATTTGACCTACACATCTTTAGGCCACAAACTAAGGCATACAGATAAATAAGAACACTAATGATACATGATATCTGCAAACGAACCATGATTTTATTAAATATTGAATGTTTGGTCTCACCTAGTATACTATTGCTGGTGTCGTTATCACGGTTCAGCTAACACACTGTCCATATTCAATACCAACTGACCTAAATATTTTTAAATGTGCTTTTACATACACTTCTCCATACACACCATGTTAATAAGTTATCAGTAAATTATTGTTAAATTATTACTACAACAATTTATCCATAGAAATGACATTTATTATAATTATCTATAGTCAGTTTTTGTAGGCAATTATAGATGATATGCCCTATATACCCAGTGTTGCCAACCTGCGGCTCGCAAACCATATGCCTCTCTTTGAAGGATTATTTGTGACTCTCAATAAATATATATTCTGCAAAAGAAATGCTAATACCTTTTTTGCATACCTTTTAAATATGTATTTAATTGCAGCTCGAAAAACATTTCAAAATTTCAAAAATGGCTCGAACTCCCAGGAGCTCGGCCACCCCTACTATATATATATATATATATAACCTGCATAGTATATACTATTAATAAATATAACAGTTTCTTTAATTAAAATTGTAGAATACTGTTATTGATGGATTAATGAAAAGAGTTTTAATGTACTTACAAAAGCAATAATTGTAAACATTGTACATGAATTACGACAAGCACGGTTTCTATTATGCACTCTAGGCATAATACAATACACTTCATGCTTCTATAACTAGAAACTTTTCTGTTTAATTTCTTAATAATCCATTGAGAGTTATGAATTGGATTGTCCTCACGAGGTATCCTATTCATTCATAAGTTAAAATTATCATTATTAAACACTCGTCTGTTCTGATATCAGGAGTTATAAATTTCTATTTCATTACAAAGGTGGAGACCTCTTGAGTAGGTAATTTTGAAGAGAGAAATTGGGATTTGAATAATGGATAGTAAAGCGACTATTCCTTTCTGATATATTGCTCGAAAGCTATACAGTTCATCAATACTATAACAGTTATTTTTGGTTTAATATAAACTCGATAATTTGGGTTTGTGTGTACCCATTTTTTTTTATATTGTTTAAACCGATCTACTAGCGTATGATAACGTCTGCCTTTACCAGCTTTTTGATTGATCGGTGATTCCACAGATTCTACATTGGGAGTCCTAAATTTTGCCTAACTCAAGCGCATTTCTAGTAGGGATCTTTAACGAGTACTTGACATCGTACAGGCTCAGGACCGACGGCTTCATGTCCTCTCCGAGAGACGACGTACTCAGATTTATTCACCTCCTGCGTGAATAAATCGATGTCCAGGTGGGGATCAAACCCCGGACTACCAGCCCAGAGGCGAGTACGTTAACCACTGGGCTAACCTGGCCCCCGTGTGCACCCATACAATCAATACAGATATAAACATCACTAATCAAGTTCAAAAATTGAATCAGAGCTACTCAAATCATGTAAAACCATAATGAAATTAAAATTTCTCATCATTTCTACACAATACTTTTGAGAAAACAAAAAATACAAATAAAATAATGATGTTTAATCTTTTTATTTATTGTATAACAAAAGATTTTTTATAATTGGTTTAGATATATTCCTTCTAAAACTCTACTTATCAGTGCTAACAATAACAATAATTAGTAATATATCCAGTATCCAGATCCAGTATTTTGCATTTGATTTCACCAAACTAGATTAATTAAAATTCTATATAAATGAATATTTTTTACCACCGATTTCATTTAATTAATACGTATTTTAAATAGTAATGAAAAACTTAGAAAATTAATCATTGAAATCTTTTTAATCTTAATTGATAGCTCATCTGTTTATTTATCCCTTTCGTAGTGTTTAGTTAATAATTAAATACAGGAATTACTTTAATTAATAACTACCGTTTTAATAATTCAATTATTCACTAATTATTCTAAACAAGGATGTCATATATATATTTTTAATTGTAACTGGGTAAAAGTAAAGGACAGTAAACATAAATTATTTAATTAAATTAGTCATTTTTTTCTAAAAGGGTTTTTTGAAACAAAGGTTGAAGACAACTACCATTTATTTTATATCACGAATTAATGAATCAAGTTTTTTAATAATGATTTGAGTCAAATCATATTACAAGGGCAGTAAATTTAATAAAAATATTTTAATTATTTATCATTTTCGACACAAAGGAAACTCGATTTGAGATAACTTCAGACGATTCATCGTTGTTGGGTCCCAACTCAGTTGGGTTTTTGACTTTGACGAAGACCGCTTGTTACGGTTGAAAGATCTTAGTCTTGTTTTCCCATTTCACATTGTGGTTTGATCATTGATTGTTATTTCACATAAACACATGAAATAACAATCAATGATCAAACCACGTTATGAAATGGAAAAATAAGACAAAGATCTTTCAACTGTAACATGCGGTCTTCGTCAGAGTCAAAAATCTAACTGAATGTGTTTTTGTGAAATCTTTATATATATATATATATATATATATATATATAACTAGATTTACGCTTGTCATGGCTGAGATCTTAGTCTTTTTTTCTCATTTTTTATTTTGGTTTGGCTATTGATATATATATTGATTCGGTAAGATTGGTTTTACTTCAGATATGGACTAGTTTAGTGTCGACCACTTTAGATTTTATTAATATACATATACATGATTTGTATATAATAATTTATATTTCTGTTTACCTCTGAATGTGCAGTTCAAATAATGAAGTCACTGTTTAGAGGAAGGACAATGCAAATAATTGAGGAAAACTTAACAGAATGCAGGTGTTTCCTGCAACATGTATCTACGACTGTATAGAGTATGAAGAGAAATGCGTTGTTTATCAGGCTCATTTTAATTCATGGGGTATGGGTTATCTGTTCAAGGTCCAAACTCACAATATTTCATAAAATGCATGAATTATGATAACAAAACTGTTTTGACGTAGAATGTGTAAGTTCTTTTAATTGTATTAAATGTTTAATCGAAAATGTTAATATGTTTGGTAGATTATATAAAAAGAAATTAACTTTATCTATGGTGAAGGGTATGTATTTGTGTATGTGTATGTGTGTATGTGTATGTGTTTGTGTATGAAACTTATATGTTTGTATGAACTTGCATACATATACTTATACATGTGTATAATTCAACAAATAATGAGAAGAAAAAATGTAAACATTGAAAGAGTGAAGGATCATCTTTTTTATACAGCTTTGAAAACCGAAAAAGTTAAAACGTATACTAACACACTCCCCCCCACACACGCACGCACGCACGCACGCGCACACACACACACACACACACACACACACACACACACACACACACACACACACACACACACACACACACACACACACACACACACACACACACACACACACACACACACACACACACACACACACACACACACAACACACACACACAGAGAGAGAGAGACATCATCGAAAAAACTTCATAAAACGACTTTTGGGACCTAAAAACATATAATTCCGTCAAAATCTCGAGATCGAATTTTTTTACGATCACTATACTTTACTTATAGTAAAGTAAAAATATTTATTTTTGAGTCCAGGCGTACAGTAAGAATGAGAAGTCGAAATGTATAAACTTTTTTTTTTTAATTGGCATGGCTTTTTTTTATTAAAAAAAAATTGCTCCACCAGAAGGCATTGCATGCATTAACTTCTTTAATGTTACACAATAATTCTTATTAAATTATGAGAATGCAGCAAAAACAATTATAATAATTAACAATAAAGGCAATGACGAAAATATAATATCATATTAAATCTAAATTAATGTAAACTAAGCAATAATAATGAACACGATGATATAAAGGAATACTACCAACAAAATAATCACAACACAATGATTATAAATGGACATAACGGTAACAGACTACATAATAATCGCGACTACTCACGAACATAATACAGCCTATTATAACTGATGAAATTTTACCACCACTTCTTTGAAGGCACCGACTAGGCCCTCGTCCAACAAAGCTGCAAACTCTGGGGGCCACGCACCTCCGGGAAATGTCCAACGACCAACGAATATTACCATGCACAACAGTGCATGTCGTAAATAGCAGTTCCGGACCAGAGGCCCACTACTGCTAGATTCTCTTCCTGCTGTTTTTGTTGGGTTAGTAAACAATGTCAAGAATGGGGGCGTCAGTCAGTAAGGGAATGTGTCGTCTTCGTGGTCGTTTGGTCTTCAGGCTTTGCATTCTCTGAGGTACTGTATACTTTTGGAGTCATGTGGTCATAATTTTTAGTTTAAGTAGGAAACTTTGAGGATCGCGGGATTAGGAAGGGTTGAGAGTAGGATTTAGTTCCCGAACAAGGAGATTTGGATGGGTGGAAAGTTTTTTGTCTTCATTACTGGCAAGTCGAGCAATGTAGGAATAGATAGATTCCAAACTCAAATCATGTTGAATATCAACATTTCTGGCGTACCATGGAGCCCTAGCTATAAGGCGGGCACATTTATTCTGCACTATTTGGATGCATTTCTTGTTTGTGGGCGACGCTCCAAACCAGACTGAGCATCCGTATGTCATAGTAGAACGAATGACCGCCTTATAGACAAGGTCCTTCACTGCCTGTGGAGTATTTCTTGATTTGAGTATGGAATAAAGACTGCACATAAGGAATATCCCCAGCTTAAATTTGTTCCGGAGATGTTGTCTGAATGTCAATCTGGAGTCCAATATGAGACCTAGATATTTTACTTGAGTTTTGTAGGGTATAACTCGATCGCCAATGAACACAGAAGGTGGAAGAGGAGGGGTACCTTTACAGAAACGTATATATGCACTTTTTGTCGGGTTCAGAGACAATTTCCAGGTTGTAAACCAGTGCAAGGTTCCATCAAGGAAATCTTGCAGTTTTCTGGTAACACAACCCACATTGCAGCACCTATAGGCTACTGCAGTGTCGTCGGCAAAGAAACCCAGAAACGTCTCAATGCGGTCGGGTGCGGGAAATGTGTAACTGTTGAGATGCTTCGGTGGCCATATTTACTTGGGGATAATATAAATAAGGCATTGCGCTATATATTAAGGGTTGATATAGCTATATACAATAATATAACGTATTAAACAGGAATACATAATGATATAAACTATTATTTATTATCATTAGTTTATAATCAATAGGATGGAATAGTGAAAAATAGTTATTTATGCACCTAGGGAATAATGAAGTCTATTATTTTCCGAGTGTTTTGGTTGATTACTGAGACATGCCTAAGGAATCAAGGCTAATAAATCCCGAGGAGTAGCGAAGGGAATAACAACCCATTATTCTGGAGGCATATACAATATTTTATCTCATTGAAAGGTTCTATAATAATAACAATAATAAATTATTATTTGTTAACTAATACTAATACTAATTAGTTAACTAATATGTTAACTAATATAAAAGTACTTAATAATAACTATTAATAATCCAAAACAAAGGTTTAAGAAAGCTAAATAAAAATAGTAGAATAACTTGCTAATACGGCTGAGATTTAAAAATCAGGCTTGCCACACTAACTCTTAAAGATATCATTTCACTTCATTTCTAAAAATTGATATCAAGAAAATAATTAGCTTTGACAACCTGGATTATATCCCTGTTTTTTCATTATTTTCCCGCCTTTTTTCATTATTGTCCTGTTGTTAAGTATGGAGATTAAATGTCTTATTATTACCTGGAAACTAGACTTAAAAAGTTACTTTTTGTACCTTCTGGAGACAAAAATAATAATTACATGATATGTAAGTTAAAACCATAATTATTTCTTATGTTTTATTTAAAACTAACTAAGTACCGTTTAAACAAACTAAGTACCGTTTAAAACATGTTAACTTTTTTTTTCAGGTTGGTCATTAATTGGCTTTTTAATGTTCGTCTATGTTTTTTGCGGACGTCCTACAGTTTTTTGCAACAGGGGTAGAGGTTGCACAGTCCCTCTTAATTATTAAGAGATGTTGACACTGGAATCCAACTTCTTCTCGTAGAAACATCTTCAAGTTGTAGGTTTTGTATATTGTTCTCTTCGGTTTCTTATGTTCATGTTTTTTCTTCAGTTGAATGTTATTGCTGCTATTGATGGGTGGCTGGTAGGTGATGAAAAGTTCTGCACTGTTGACCTGGTGGTGGTATTTGCGACATGTTTCAACCATTCTCTGGTTATCTTCAGGCAAGGAAATGGCCAGACGTTGGTCCTTATATACAGTTTTCTATGGGTTGTCCGGGGAAAGGAATATGATTCGATGCGATGTTGACCAATGGGAGTAGAGTTACAGGTCCAAGCGTAAGGTCCCAGTTGCCCGCTGCTCAGCAAAAAGCCTTTGCGTTCTGCCAATAGGTATAGAGGTTGCACAGTCCCTCTGTGTTAAATGATGTTTGGCAGAAAACATTAGCCTCACTTTACAGTGAACTCCTGTTCCCTTTCTATTTTTGATTTTTGTGGTGGTTGGGTGTTGCTGTTGTTTACTATTTTCTGTTACGGATATTGCTGGATATTTAAATGATACTCTCGGTTGTTTACTGCGAAAAGCCGCCTTCATCTTCATGCCAACAGGGGTAGAGGTTGCACAGTCCCTCTTAATTATTAAGAGATGTTGACACTGGAATCCAACTTCTTCTCGTAGAAACATCTTCAAGTTGTAGGTTTTGTATATTGTTCTCTTCGGTTTCTTATGTTCATGTTTTTTCTTCAGTTGAATGTTATTGCTGCTATTGATGGGTGGCTGGTAGGTGATGAAAAGTTCTGCACTGTTGACCTGGTGGTGGTATTTGCGACATGTTTCAACCATTCTCTGGTTATCTTCAGGCAAGGAAATGGCCAGACGTTGGTCCTTATATACAGTTTTCTATGGGTTGTCCGGGGAAAGGAATATGATTCGATGCGATGTTGACCAATGGGAGTAGAGTTACAGGTCCAAGCGTAAGGTCCCAGTTGCCCGCTGCTCAGCAAAAAGCCTTTGCGTTCTGCCAATAGGTATAGAGGTTGCACAGTCCCTCTGTGTTAAATGATGTTTGGCAGAAAACATTAGCCTCACTTTACAGTGAACTCCTGTTCCCTTTCTATTTTTGATTTTTGTGGTGGTTGGGTGTTGCTGTTGTTTACTATTTTCTGTTACGGATATTGCTGGATATTTAAATGATACTCTCGGTTGTTTACTGCGAAAAGCCGCCTTCATCTTCATGCCAACAGGGGTAGAGGTTGCACAGTCCCTCTTAATTATTAAGAGATGTTGACACTGGAATCCAACTTCTTCTCGTAGAAACATCTTCAAGTTGTAGGTTTTGTATATTGTTCTCTTCGGTTTCTTATGTTCATGTTTTTTCTTCAGTTGAATGTTATTGCTGCTATTGATGGGTGGCTGGTAGGTGATGAAAAGTTCTGCACTGTTGACCTGGTGGTGGTATTTGCGACATGTTTCAACCATTCTCTGGTTATCTTCAGGCAAGGAAATGGCCCAGACGAATCATATTCCTTTCCCCGGACAACCCATAGAAAACTATATATATATATAAGGTTATTTAATTTGTTGTTATATGTTATAGGTTATATTGTTGTACTATGTTTTATAGTTGCTAGTAGAATTAAAAAAAATGACTGAATGTAAAACTATAAGAACACTACTTGTAGTAGTAGTTGGCAACTCTTTAGGTTGCCAAACATTGGGCCTTAAATTTCTTAATGATGAAATTTAACTTTATTTTTATTCTATGCGTTTCGAACACTTGGTGTTCGTCGTCGGGTAAACTTTCTTCTTTTTTATGTGGGGAGGTCAAGGGTCAGCTAGCCATGCACAGCAAGGTGCATGCCAAATTAGTGGACAGGCATCTAGGCCTTTTACCACTTCATTCTCCAAATTAGTTAACTTGCCGGGATACAAGCTAAACTGGAGCTTTTACTTGCCCCTTGTATTAAAAAGTAAAAATTTCCTTGGCTAATGTGAACCTTTGACCAGTGACCAGAACAGGCTTATGCAATATAGAGACTTAAGAATCAAAATACATATGTGTGGAGACTTTGATTTATCTATTTATCCCAAGTATGAGTAAATACCACACAATTACGAATTGCACAACAAATGAGTTAAGTTATTTTATTTTACTAATTGATTTACACTTCCTCTCTTATTTAAAAAGCATTTAATACTGCGAATAAAAATTTTTCATCAATTAAATTTAACGGATCAAATACTTAAAAAAATACATGTTATTTTATAGTAAACCTGAAATATTTAAACGATCTTATTTTCTTTCTACTTAATTAGTACGTGTAACAATATAACCATAATATTTCTGTATTTTATGTATCAAATATAATTTAAATTCCTCGGATCTCTACTTTTTTTAAAAAATATATATATATAATAAAAACCCTTAATAAATTCATCTTATGTTGCAAGACATTCCAAGTATATTATTCTCTTTTTGTCTGACCTGGTACTACTTATTTTAAGAAATAGTCCACTATATGGAGAATGATGTCCTTCTAAGGATTTTTTATTACTTCCCTCAGACTTGCGTCTGTTATACTCAAATAACGTTCTGAATAAAAAATAGTTATAAATGTCATAGAAGTTAGATATAGTTTGATTTCTTGAAAAGTGTCACATAAATCGAACCAAAACAAACTGTTCATTAATTTCAACTGATTACACAGTGTCAGTAATTGTTGGACACAATAGCATATAAATTTATAGCCGAAGTCTATATTTCCTAATATTTTGTGAACCATTATCTTCGTTTCAACCTTGAAAATTCTTAAACTGCAACGAGCTTATCATTAATTAGACAAACATTTTTTGTATAAATAATTTCAAAAATTTAACATTAATGGTACTATTTCATTATATTAAATTAGTTGATATTTAATTTTTTTTTTCTTTCAGACTGTTTAATCCAATATTTAGCTTCTTGTTTTCCATTAAGTTTAAACTACTAAACGCGCTCAGTATCACTTGAGTTCGGTTTAATATATGATTATATAAGGGTGTGTGAGTTTTGTATTTGTTTATATTGTAAACATTTCATTTTCTGTTTTTGTTTCACCTATTTTCATAGTTTTGACTAAAACTTCTACTCTCTTTTCTGCTATATAATGATGACGTGAAACAGAAAATGTTTGCATTATATCAATAAAGGCTTTCTGGCTCACATTGACTCTTATTTTTCTATAATCGTCTACATTATCAAGAGAGTTTCCGATACTTCTGCAGACTTTAACAGCTATCAGTTCTTTAAAGAACTCTAAACATTAAATAGAAGAAAAAATTGAGGGATTAACAGAGGAATTGATACAAAAATAAAAGTACGGACTAAGCTACGATAAAATAAAATAAAACTGAAAATACAAATAATAATGTTAAATAAATACATTATTTAAATAATAAAATAAATAAAGATTTAATAATAAAATGATGATATTTGTAATTTTAATGATAAAAAATAAATCTCATTGTTTTAAAAATCTGAACATATTTTTCGTTTATTGTATTTGTAGCCTCAATTATATTTCAACATTTTAAAAACTTTAATATTTGTAGTTTAGGAGAAAGAGATGTACCCTATACCCCCACCCATGTCCATTCCATTACCAGTCAGTCTTATTCAGAGGCACTCATCCTTAGGTTCGTACTTTCCGCCTTATTTTATTTTATATTAATTTTTGTACTTATTTACTTTGTACTATAGATAACTCTCTGGTGTCATTGTATTTTTTAGTTAATGCCTGAGGAAGAACACTACGTGTTCGAAACGCATTGTTTATATCATTAAATTTTTAATGTGGATACCATTTCATTAGATTTTTACCCTACAATGAAAGAAATGTACTCTAAAAACAGGTTTTTGGCAAGAAAGGTAGCTTTCCCATCATGGATAATTGCTCCCAAACAATAGGGTTCATCTACACTATGAGGGGCCCATGTTTGTAAAATATCAACTTGATCCTTCAAAGATTCTGGAGCGCATCGTATCCACAAACTTTGGATGCACACTCGCCAACCCACCTAGGAACCCAATCACCCACATAAGCGCAGACATCATAGAAGAAACTTCATGAAATAACTTCTGGGACCTCAATAGACATAATTCCGTCAAATGTTTCACGATCACTATACTTTACTTATATCGAAGTAAAAATGAAGTATTTAAATAATAATGGATAACAAAGGGTATTTGATAACAAAAAGTAAAACGTAAAGGCAAGAGACTGATTATATGAACCATTATCTTTTTCGATTGAGGCCGTGTGCACTGCTCGCCGTCATACCCAAAATTGTTTGGTTATTAACCTGGCCTTAATTAAAGTAGATAATGGTTAATTGGTCCCCTGACTTTGAATTTCATTTCTTATTATCAAATACCCTTTATTATCCTTTATTATTTAAATACTTCATTTTTTAATATTTAATTATTTATTTTACTTTACAATAAGTAAAGAAGTATAGTGATCGTGAAAAAATTCGATCTCGAGATTTTGACGGAATTACATGTTTTGAGGTCCCAGAAGACGTTTTATGACGTTTTTACGATGATGTCTGTGTGTGTGTGGGTGGGTGGGTGGGTGGGTGAGTGCGTGGGTGGGTGGGTGCGTGTGTTAGCATTGCTTGTTACCACGCTACGGTCCAGAATCTTTGATGGATCAAGTTGATATTTTACACAAAAATGGGCCCCATAAAGACGAAGTTCCCTATTGTTTGGGAAGAATTATGCAGGACGGGAAAGTCACTTTTTTTGCCAAAAACCGTTTTTTTTTAAAACATTTATTTCTCCTAAACTGATAACCCTACAGTTTTGAAATTTTGACATTATCTTTGAGGTTTCAAATGCAACAAACGAAAAATATATTCAGAATTTTAAAACAACAGGAAATAAAATGTAAAAATTTTGACTTATAATTCAATCACAAACCTTGTGAGAGCGATACAAGCCATACTGTTTGACGGACAAGTTTGAAACTATGCCTATAAATAGAACATTATATGGAGAATGAGTTGAGATATTTTTTTTCAAAATTACATTCGCTAAAGGGGCGTTACAGTACGATTTGTGTTTTCAGAAAATATTTTTTTGACGCTAAACGGCTCGTTAAAAAATAATGAAAATTTGACCAAAAATGGAACAAAAATTAGCAATTCACAAAAAAAAATTCATGAAGTTTCAATTACGGGAAAGAGCAATAACGATATAAAAACTGTTTGTTTATTCTAGACTAAGAGATCACCTGCTATACTTGTCGAATTTTTTGTATTTTTTTACATTGTTTACATTGACTTAGAAATTTTTTGAGCGAATCCACTGAGATAAAATTGATGTTTCTAATTCAAAAATGAAAATATATTATTGACTTATAAGAGATGTAAGAGGAATAATATTGTGCAGGTAAATGATAACACTTATTAAAAAAAAATTCGTATATATGTTATTTGACAAAGGGGAAGGAAAATGATCTTATTAAATACTAAGAAGCCATAAAATTCCCAGTATAATAATTCTGTTAAAAACCAAAAATGTAAAAGATAATTCAAAATATAAATCTTTCGTTTAGAGATTAATAACTGTAATTATCGTACATCTTTAATTAACAAATCACCTTAAAACAACATTTTCTTCGCTGTTTAAGATGTTTTTCAGAGAAAAAAAGGGTATTTTACCGTTTCAAATTTGAAAATTTTACATTAATATTCAATGTAGAAGGATGTCAAGTAAACGATGTAAGAAATCTACTGGCTATTTGAACAATAGCCATGTTCTCTTGTAGGATACTATTTCGTTTCAAGAAATGTTCACTTTGGTTTTTCAAAAATGTTATTACTGCTGTAGTTATACTAATGAAATTATTTGCAAATAATAAATTATTTGTGATGTACAAAAATAAGCTTATAAATTGATATGTCCTTCAATCACTATCTGTACTACCTAACGAATGAAATGCTAATAATTATATCCCATTTAGATATTTATGTTAGGCTTAAATCAGATGTTATGTTTTATATACTCAAGAAATTTGACATTAAGTTACTTATAGTAAAGTACGAGTAAAAACTCGTAGAGTGTAGGCCACTCCAGATTTTTCAAAATGGGTTTCTTGGGAATTTGGTCCAAAGAATTAACTACTCCTGATTATAAGACGACGTTCCGACACATATTGTTCGGCGTGTTCAAAAACAGAAACAATTTATTGAAAACAAATACATCCACAGAATGTTAACCAAAAAAAATAACACAATAAGAACAAACAACAAGTAAAGTAGAAAAAAAACAAAAATAGAGTGTTATTATTTTTTAATTGAACAAATGTGTTGTTTTAACGTAAATACTTTTATCAATTAAAAATTAATTAATTAATTTATTACTAAATTTTTTTAAATTAAGGCCAAAAAAAATTTAAACACATAAATAATACTGAAAAATAACTCTGCGATGTTATTTCCGCGGAACAAAACATATTTTCTATTAAAAAACAATAACAAATCTATTTTGTTTTATTTTTACTTTATTTGTTGTTTGTTGTTTATTGTTTTTTTTTGTTTTGTGTTGGTTGATATTCTATAAATGTATTTGTTTTCAGTATTTATATTTTAAAATAAATGGTTTTTAGTGTTGAAAATGGAGAACAATTTTCTACTAAATGAGGGCTTATTATCACGTTGGTTATTATAACATTTTGGTTAATTCTTTGAACAAAATGCTCAAGAAACCAATTTTGAAATTATAGAATTATTAGTTGAAAAGCTATATCAATATTTTTTGAAATACTGAATAAAAAACTAAAAAGAATGTTTCTTTTCCTATTGGACACTGATAGACGGAAATTAGTTCGTACAATTGATTCTCTTAGTCTGACGTTCGTGAATACTGAGACCTTTAGCTCTGAAAATTTCCTTCCACTATATTACCAGCAACAGGGTAAAAGGAATGGAAACTATCAAATCAACAATCTATCTAAATTTACTATAAAAAAAAATCTCATAAATACAGAAATGTTGCAATAAAACATATATATATAAACATATTTTCATTAAGACATTCAATAAACTCCTCTTTATTTGAAAAAAAAACAAATTATTTACTTGAGTTATTTATAAAAGCTAAAGAAGAGAGGACTCAGTGCAAAATTTGTAACAATGCAAACTGACCTTTATAACAGAAATTTATAAATGTCAGTATTTATATGTCAAATACATAAATATATAACACTAGATTATTTAATATAAAAAACACAATAAATTAATTAACTAATTATAAATACATTAAACTGTATATTATTAAAAAAATAATAATATATTTTTAATACATAATTTATTATTTTATCTATTTACACATAATTTTATCAAATATTTCATAATTTACAGTTATATTCTTTACAATGTAATTCGTAGAGATACATATTTGACTATAATTGTTGTTATTAATATTTCATTATAATTACATGTATGAATACATATAATTATAGGTATTTATACATATAATTTACAATAATGAACTTTTTTCATTACGATGAAAAATTTCAATTACTTTTTTCATCAATAAACTGATCAAAGCTCATTCGGAAAGCTCATAAAACAAAACTATTGAATTTGAACTAAGAAAAGACAACTTTTCATTTGAATTTTGCATTAAATTCTCTGATCTTTCAAATTGTTGCTTGATTACTAGCTACCTCCAAAAGCTTTAAAACTTTCTTTAATATTTAAAATATTTTTTAAGCTAAAACCATTTGAATATTATGTATACTCAATATTTCTACAAGGTATAGTTCGACTAAAAAAAAAAGGTTAAAAATAAATTGAATAATACGTAAAATGAAGGAATATACCCCGTAATTTATGTACTGATAGTCCAACCAAATATATGAGATAAAAGAGTGTTTAATTTGTATTGTAGGTGGAAGATTATTCTATACTTTGTTATAATATATATTCAAATTAATACAGTACTAAGTCAATCCCGAATGTTAACGATGTTACCCGAGAAAAACCGATGGCAAAACGAGAGTGGTTTAAGTTTCAGCGAGTAGGTCCGAAGTACCTACTAATAGTGAAATAAAATTATTTAGAAAAAAATTAAAAAAATTGAATTTTTCTAATATGTTAGTATATGTTAGAAGAATAAAATTCTTAAATATAAAAAGTTAACCTCACTCAAACATTTATTTTCTGATGCATTCCATAGTGTGATGGATTTTTATAGTTATATAGTGTTTGACTAAACAAACAAAAATTACTTGATATTTTATATTAGTCGTTTTTCAAATTGAAAAGTACTTTTTCCTATTATTATTATTATTATTTTCTACTACTTTTTTTAACAATAAAATAATGTTTTTCATCTTTAAACAGTCAGATCATAATAAAAGCCAGCCAAGCGATGTTTGCTTCTTTTATAGTCAAATAATACAAAATCAGTGGCACCAAGAGTCAAATCAAACAGTAGATTTTTCTTCTTTAAAATTTCAAAGAAATAAAATTAAAAAAAAATATCTGAAATATAACAAAGACTAGTAAACTAGTTTTCGTTATGTACCGGTATCAAGTGCTGTATGTATGGGCCTTGAATTTTTTCTTATGAGTTTTTCAAAAAGTTTTATTTCCTAATTAAAATAGTAATGGGACTAGATAAGCAATTTTTTTGTTCAAAAAACCTAGAGCTGTTATCAAAAAAAAAAATTTCTAACTTTTTTCAAACTCAGCTACTATATATCGTTTATATAAATTTTATTTTATATAAATACTATATTTATATCGTTTTTATATAGACCGTTAGTTATAACAACAATGGATAAATTTAAAAAAAAAAAAATCAGTTGATACACTGTCAGAGTAGCAGAATAATTTGCCCCAAGTTTCGTTTTGTAGAGAGTAACTGAATATACTGTATTTCAAATATTGTATAATATTGAACTATAACTTGATTTAATTTTCAAACAGGGTAAAACAAAACACTAGTGATAATGATTAATTACACTTAATTTTTACTTTATTTTATTCTCTCAATGAAATAAGATAGTATAAAAATAATTTACGTAGGTCAAAATAGGTCAAAGAAATACGTGTTTTAAAATTAAGATTCAAGAATTTAGATATCCTGAGTCCAATAATGTTGGTTTGACCAATTGGTCTGTGTTTATGGTGTGTGTGTGTGTGTGTGTGTGTGTGTGTGTGTGTGTGTGTGTGTGTGTGTGTGTGTGTGTGTGTTTATGTGTGTGTCTGTGTGAGTGTGTGTGGTGTGTGTGTGTGATGTGTGTGTGTGTGGTGTGTGTGTGTGTGTGTGTGTGTGTGTGTATGAGACAGAGAGAGAGGATGTGTGGCTGAAAGGGGGAGAGATAGAACGAGAAAGACAGAGTGAGAGTTTATGCTAAAAACCAACAATTATAATGACCAAATATGAAATTGAACTTCCTATAAGTTCTAAACTAGAATACAGAGCTCAGCTTCAATATTCTATTTTTTATTTGGTACTTTTATTTAATAACTTCTTTTTAAAAAAAAAAAGTTTTGATTTGTTGGAAAGATGTGCACAAAGTTTTGATGAAATAACTATAGTCCTGTCTTTTTAGTAGACAGTTGGTCTCGATATGGATGCGATGCCTATACTTACTTCAGCTTTGGTAAAGTAATAACTAAATCTATCATCTAGCAGAGCTTTCTAGAGAGCAAATAGAAAGATTTCTCCTATCAGAATGTTTAATTACTATTAATTAATTACCATTACCATTATTGAGGTATTATTCCATTTAAATATAATATAATATCAGGAAAATTGAATATTACATGTTCTAGTAAAGAAAGTAGTTTTGGGATACTATTCAGATATTGTTTTATATATTATTAATAGTTTTATAAATTAACTATATGAAGCAGAAGGAAACGAAACTAGTTTGTAAGGGTCAACATTTTTAAATAGTGTTTGTAACGGAAAAACACATCTGGTTATTCTGTTTGTTCAATATAATGAGTGTGGGTGCGTGTATGCAGAATATTCTTCAGCTATTTATAAAACTATCCTTTACTATTGACGAATAAACTAAAAGATTTTTTATCCTATTTACACACGCACGCACAAACACACATACACACACACACACATATATATATATATATATTGATCAAACCACTATATGAAAAGGGAAAAAAGACTAAGATCATTAAACCGTAACAAGTGGTCTTCGTCAGAGTCAAAAACCCAACTGAACACCTTTTCATATTGTGGTTTGATCATTGAATGTTGTTTCACGTGTTTATATGAAATCTTATGTAAATATATATATATATATAAAAAATGAAAAAGTATCGATCGTGGAATAGAAACAAAACTAAAATTTATCGGGACTCTGTCAGTTCTTCATGTTCAAATTAAACTCTCATTGCTAACGTTTCGGTCTTTATTTAAAACCTTTTTCATAGGCAGAAGTATACATTTTGAAACAGAAAAACTAAGTATTACTTGAAGAATCTGAAGAACTGACAGAGTCCCGATAAATTTTAGTTTTGTTTCTATTCCACGGTGGATACTTTTATCATTTCATATATATATATATATATATATATATATATAGCTCGATAACAAAGTGAAAACAAAAACATAAACATACAAGACTCACTAGTACATTTTGACTGGCATTGTCATGAGGTAGAAGTATATATATAAATGATATGACGAGAACATGTTTACAAATAACTTGTGAGTTCTATTTAAAGTCATATTTGCGACACTTTTTATTAACTGATCAAACCCATTTCTCTTTTTTTGGGACGCATGAATAACCGATTTATTCAATCGCTTTGAAACAGAGATTGACTTTTTAAAAAAAATATAAATGGCGTCCTAAACACTTAAATTATATCTAATATAATTTTTTTTTAGTAAAAGGAAAAATTGAAATTTATTTGTAAGTGGTCTCCAAAAAAAGTAAAGAATTCATTACTCCTTTGGATCTATAGAAATAATATCATGAGTGAATCGTCAAAATTAGTAATTAACTTAAATCTCAAAAATTTACCCAGAAAAGTAAGAATTCCAAGTTCTTTAAACGTAATTGTTTTCATGTAAAACAGAGAAAAACGTGTGAAAATCAGTTTACAAGCAAGTTGCAAATTATTTAAGAAAAGTTGTAATTTAGTTCGGGATAATAATTTATTCTTTTCATTCATAAAGTACTATTTAAGTCCTATTCTAGCATTTTTGAATTTCTCTTTGTGTTGACTGCTTTGGAAAAGTTTCTTTTTTTTCAGAGGTTTGAATAAGCGTTTTTCCTTTTGTTTCTTGAACAAAAAACGTCATAAAAAATCCAATGAGTGAAAAAGTAAACAAAATAGATATTGTAACTGTATGTAATTTCATTTTTTCTAGGGGAAGATAGAAAATTGTAATTGACGTAGTAACAAGTCCTCCGCAAAACAGTGCAATCATTGATACTTTGGATCTATACAATGAAGGTATCATTTCAGATCTGAGCAAGCGAACGCATGTCGTGACTCCATAGGCAACAAATGGAGCCACGAAAGTAAGTCCCATGACACTAGCTAATTTAAGGTAGTGGGACTTTATGTGGAGAATATCAATGAAAAACGCATTGAGTAGAGTGGGTGTAAAAGACAGTGCACTACCACCAAAGCCTATAAGAAGAAGAGGTTTCCTTCCCCACCGGTCTACAGTGGGTATTGACACAATCGTAGCCAACGTTAATAAACAACCCATAATAATGGTAGTATAGTTGGCAAATGTTTGATTTGATACTAATTCAGTAACTGTTTCATTAATGAAAACAACTAATATACTACAACCAGTTCCTAATTGACAAATGTTTAATGTACAAACTAAAATAACTTTAAAACGAAATTGTTTATCCTTTATGAACTTTTTCGAAAAATCTGAAACTTGCTTGTTTTCACAAATTTGCTTAAAAATAGCATCAATTTCATCAGAAATACTGGAGCCAACATCACGGACTTTTTTAAGAGTTCCTTCTGCTTTTGGGATATCTCCTTTTAAGCAATGATAATATGGACTTTCCGGAAGAATCAAAGCTCCAAACAAATTGATCTGAAACAAACAACATTGTTTTTGATTTCATAAAGGAAATTCAATTAAAAAAAAAAATACATATATAAAATTTTTTCCAGCATAAAACCTGCTTATTTCAACCGTAACAAGCGGTCTTCGTCAGAGTTGGTTTTAACGAAGACCGCTTGTTATGGTTGAAAGATCTTGTCTTGTTATCCCGTTTCTTATTGTGGTTTGATCATTTATTGTTATTTCACGTGTTTATGTGAAATCTTTATATATATATATTATATATATATATATATATATATAGTGAAAAACAGAAATATAAACATACAAGACTCACTACTACTATTGATAAATCAATACTTATTATCAATTTTTATTGTCAAACTATGAATTTGTTATATTCTTCTTATATCCTCATAGAAACCCATATTTATTTTCCCAAATTATATAAATATTGATAAAAGTATCGACCGTGCAATACAAAACTATAGTATTGTTGCAATAGTATTGTTACTGACTCATATGGATGTGATATGAGTGAGTGTTTTAAAAAAGTGGCATAATTGCATAGGCCTATGAAAAAGGTTTTAAATAAAGACAGAAACTTTGGCAATGAGAGTTTAATTTGAACCTGAAGAACTGACCGAGTCTCGATAAACTATAGTTTTGTATATATGTATATATATAGTTCAATATAGACAAAGAAACATAGAGAAATCAAAAGAACACACTTACAGTCTCTAATTTTCGGTTTGAACCGTCTTCATGAGAGATAAGAAAGGGAAACCAAGCGCACTATATTGAACTATATTTGTCCGTTTTGGATCGTATTTCCAACGGAAAAGTATATATATATGAGTTGACTATTATCCCTCCGTCAATTCACTTCTTCTCCTGAGGGCGACTGCCATTACGGTCGAAATATTGAAAAGTGAGTCTTTTTTATGTTTCTTTCTATGTGTCACAGTTTATTTGAAGTATAATCTGTCCTGCCAGACCGTTTTTCGTTTATCATAGTATATATATACAAAACACGCAATGTTGAATCTTCGAACCACAATAAGAAATGAAAAGAAAGACTAAGATCTTTCAAGAATAACAAACCATCTTCGTCTGAGTCAAATCCCAACTGAAATCAAAGATGTAGAAACATCTGGTAAGAGATTGAGAAGAGTGGTAGGAAAGAGAGATACTTTAAGGGTGTAAAGTACAGGAAAAGTCAATAGTCCAGGGAGAAATGTTACGGTAAACAAAGGAGTACGGGAAGAAGAAGTAAAAAGCTATTGGCTAGCTGTCAACCCTCTTAGATGAGGCTATTGTCCTCGTCAAGACTGAGTCAAGTTTGAATAAACCGTTACTAAAGTTTATAATATTTGATATATTAAATCTAATTAGTAGGATTTAATAATATTTCTTCCATAAGTAATCATTTTAGCCCAGGTCTAATCAATATGATGATTTTCATTATTTATATGCAAGAATAAGGCGCTACTTTTTTCCTGTCTACTTACGTTATATTGGTGTTGTTTTACAAATGATTTACTTTAATGATTTACCTCTCAACCCAATGTGTTATCAAATCAAAAAAAAATTATTAAATGTTAAAAAAATAGAAAAATAAAAACCAATCCTTTTTGAAATGAAACTTGTTTATGTTCTAATACACATCAATGTATTCTTAGCCAGCAAAAACTGTGTAGATCTGTTTAAAAAAAAAAAGAGCATTCATTCATACAGCTGTGCTTGATAATATAAGTTTAACAAAAGGGTGATTTTAAATAATAAATTACCACAGAAAATAATAAAATAATCCAAATGACTGTAAAGTATGGGAGAAATATTCCCAAGCAGTATTCAACGAGGATTCCTGCATTCCAGTTTAATCCAATCGCAGCAACTATTTTGCCTCTGTGTTGAGGAGCTGCTATTTCGCTTATGTATATTGGTAAAATTAATGACGATGCACCCCCAACAAATCCTGAAACAAATATGTTTATCTTATTTGCTGATTAGAGCGGATTTATCAACAACCTATTTACAATTCATAAGATGTTAATTACTATCAAAATGTTGAGAGTTAGTTTTAATTATATTGAAACTTTGAACACATTCTACCTTTATTTACTTAAAAAAGTAAATCACTTTTATATTATTTACACAATTTTATATGTTTATTGAGTTTTTATCATCTTTGGGCATGATGGTATTCTATACGTCATCTGGTGATAAATATTACATGTACTTTGTGTATGTTTTTATTGTATGTATCACCTGATGATTAATATTGCGTGTTCTTTGGGTGTGATTGTATTGTATAAATCATCTGAAGATAAATATCACATGTTTATTGTCTATATTTGTGTTGTATTCATCATCTGATGATAAATATTACGTGTTCTTTAGGTATGATTGTATTGTACGCGTCATCTAATGTAATATATATTATGTGTTTTTTGTATGATTGTATTGTATTCATCATTAATGATAAATATTACGTGTTCTTTGGGTATGATTGTGTTGTATGCGTCATCTAATTATATATATATTATGTGTTTTTTGTATGATTGTATTGTATTCATCATTAATGATAAATATTACGTGTTTTTTGGGTATGATTGTGTTGTATGCTTCATCTGATGATATATATTACGTGTTCTTTGGGTATGATTGTATTGTATGCATCATCTGATGTTATATATTACGTGTTCTTTGGGTATGATTGTGTTGTATGCGTCATCTGATGATATATATTACGTGTGTCTTTGGGTATGATTGTATTGTATTTATCATCTGATGATAAATATTACGTGTTCTTTGGGTATGATTGTGTTGTATGCATCATCTGATGATATATATTACGTGTTCTTTGGGTATGATTGTGTTGTATTCATCATCTAATGATAAATATTACGTGTTCTTTGGGTATGATTGTGTTGTATGCGTCATCTGATGATATATATTACGTGTTCTTTGGGTATGATTGTATTGTATGCATCATCTGATGATATATATATTACGTGTTCTTTGGGTATATTTTTATTGTATACATCATCTGAAAATAAATATTATGTCTTTGAAACCCTATAGTATAGGGTTTCATCAGATGACTCATACAACACAATCATACCCAAAAAACACGTAATATATATCATTAGATGATGAATACAATACAATCATACCCAAAGAACACGTAATATATATCATTAGATGACGCGTACAATACAATCATACCCAAAGAACACGTAATATATATCATTAGATGACGCGTACAATACAATCATACCCAAAGAACACGTAATATTTATCATCAGATGATGAATACAATACATACATAGAATATTTTTGTATTGTAAACAATACAAACATGACATTTTTTATTCTTTTGTAAACTTCATAGTTACTGATTGCAAACATAATGCTTAAGCTTAATTATGTGTTATTATTTTCACGCCTGTGGTGACTAAGGGTTTTTAGAGCAAAACTGTTCAAGGAATGACCCTACATGAACTTTCATAAGAACCATATATAAACTTCCTACGAACTTTTTAACACTTACAGTTACCACTACCACATTTTCCTGCTAGATTTCATTTCTTTAACAGATATAGTGAACATCGTACTGAATCTAAAACTACAGTTTAACTCCCTCTCTAAATCAAAGAGTAAGTAAGACTCTCCATCATAAACTACATTGAAAATTGATAAGTATTGGGTGAAAACTCCAATATCATCCAATAATAAACGTGGGAGGCACACGTTTGCAACTAAATCCTATTTTATATTTAAAAAATGCAAATTTTTAGAATACAATAGTTCCTTTGCAAAATGATTTCTTTCTCTATATTACAACGGAGTTTTATTTGTTTATTTAGGTAATGTATTTATTTAGACAACTAAATAGTGCAAGTAAACAATATATGCTATATCAAAGAACTCAACCTTTATAAATAATACCTTGAACAAGCCTGTTGAACATAAATGATATGACATTATTTATGAAGAATAAACTTGCGTTCAACATTATCTGAACAATTATCATTGAAATCATAACTGATTTCCTTCCGAAATGGTCATTAAGAAATCCAACAATCAGCTGGGCTAGAATCCAACCACCAAACATGATGGAGGTAGTCCAGGATGCTTGGAATGACGTCATTTCAATCCGACTACCTGGAGTCATAAAGTAGTTAAGGAGAGGATTGATCCATGTCATTCCCAATGCTGTATTGAACTCTAGGAAACTTGCTGAAACAATAAAATATTTATATTAGGATTGATTCACACAAGAGATATCCAAGCCATGGTACAGCTGATGGATTCGAAGAGTATTCAGTGGGAGACAGGAGAGAGAGAGAGAGAGAGAGAGAGAGTGAGTCTGAGAAAGGGAGAGATCGAGATCGATCGTGTGCATGTGAGAGACCAGATAAAAGATGTGAGTAAATAAGGACAGAGTAAGTAAAGGAAAATTGGGAGGAGGGATAGGAATAAAAAGTAAACTAACTTTGGGAGAGAGAGAGAGAGAGAGAGAGAGAGAGAGAGTCTGAGAAAGGGAGAGATCGAGATCGATCGTGTACATGTGAGAGACCAGATAAAAGATGTGAGTAAATAAGGACAGAGTAAGTAAAGGAAAATTGGGAGGAGGAATACGAATAAAAAGTAAACTGACTTCGGGAGAGAGAGAGAGAGAGAGAGAGAGAGAGAGAGAGAGAGAGAGAGAGAGAGAGAGTCTGAGAAAGGGAGCAATGAGGAGGAAAACTTCCTTGGGCTAATTTAACTCGTCGAACTAATAATATTTTAAGCACCGGTTCGCACGAACCGGTTCTTAAAAAAATTGAATCCCACCATTGATCAAAAACCCACAATCAGTTGGGTTTTTGACTCTGATTTAGTTACTAAAATTTAGTTACTACGTCACTGGCGATAAGAAAACAATTACATAATGAACCAAACCTTTTATTTCAAACTGACATTACAACATATTTATATAAACCACTTTAAATTTTTAAGTTATAAAGAATTTGATCAAATGTTTTCTATTCTACATACGAATGTATAATGTTTGGATAACACACCTTGATTATATGTAGTTGTTTGAAGTTTTGTAAACCAAGGCTAAAGGTGTTTCCCATAAGCCTATCTTATCAAGTTCAAGTATAATGCCTGAATTGCAACTCACGATAAAACAATGTATGCACAGTAATCACAGGTACAATTTGTGCGTCGTCATTCACCGCTAAGCGCTTTCTTATGAATCTCAACCAACTATGATTACGAATTTCGTATCCATTATTCCTATATTGATCTAAATTAGTATAAAGCTCTTTCCACCATATTCTGTTAAATTTATATTTTTTTTACAAGTCTACAAAGCTACTTATTTTATATTTCAGCAAAAAATTTATCAATTCTGTTAATTAAATAAGTGCAAATTTATGCTACCAAATGGGTTAGTAACCATCATACTACTATAGAAGTCCGTCATGCCTCGTGAATCGGTGTTGTAACCACTCGGCCTGTTTCACATGTTGTGTACCTTTGTTCAAGACGTATGGAAGAAAGAAATTTGTATAATTAGTTTTCCAGAATTAAAATTGGTTGATCTATCTATACTGAACGCCCCAAGTGGGACCATGGAGCCATGCAGCTATATCTGCAGGTTACATTGGCTTATATATATGTCCACAGATTCTTACAACCAGGGGCAAAAAGGTCACTGACCTTACCTGCGGCTGAGTAGGACCTTTGGTCCGTAGTTCGATCCGAAACTCTTAAAATAAGTCGGACAGCGTGGTCCATGGAGGGGTTCTCTCTCCATCCCGCCAACTGTTGTTGCAATCGGGTTGCTGTTGGTGGCTGTTGGTTCTCACCCAAGTTGGGTAGACCCTGTGTGAGAAGCAGTAACTTCTCGGGAGCATACCTGCTTAGTATCCAGGGGAGCTAGAGACCCCAAACCCTTACCAGTAAGAACGGACCTTGAACTCAGCTGATTGGACTGGACAACTGGTACTTGCCTGGTAGAGGCTCGGGCTCTTGACAGGCTCTCAGAGTGGGGGCGATTATATACCACCCCTTCGATCCCATTTATGTTCAGTATAGGTGGCAGTTAGCCAACGAGGGACTATACAGGCTCTCTTAACTAACCCGTACAGGTGGTATGGTGTTATATTTTTAATCTCTCTCTTTGAGTCGTTTCACTTAAGGTACTAAGACTCCTTAGTATGACGCCCTGATGGGGTTCGATGAACTACTAGTAGCAAGCCCTGGTCCCGGAGTAACGGGCATTGGCCTCTTCGGAGGGGGACAACCGACGTCTCAGTGTAAACTACAGATAAACAGTAAATAGAAAACACCGACGACCATTTTTTTTCGCTAAACATAATTTAACGACCTATTCAATCAAAAACTACATCATATGACCACCAATGAAGACATTTTCTGTTTTAATTATTTATTATAATATTACAACTACCTTTAGAGGAATAACAATTAATAGTAATAACCAAAGCAAAACATATGAGCAGCTATCAAGTTATTACGAACGTAAGCAGAGAACAATCATCTAACAAATATTCATTTGTTCTTTTTTCATTTTATAGGAATGTATTTTATTTAGTTTGTTGAACCTTTTTTCACTTTTCTATTATCTATTATTTAAATTTATATAGCTTCATTAAAACAAAATGAAATCATTAAAGCGATCTAATTGCTTGTATCTAATATTTACCATAGCTTCTTAAATGACTTCTATAAAAATGGCCAGATATTCTACATTTATCCTACTCTTATTGCAATTGAAGCGTTTAGTGTAAATAGTTGTATATCACCCGTGGATAAAATAGTATTACGTAAAAATAATTGAAAGGAAATATGTTTCAATCATATTCCGTGAAGCAATTATGAAAATTACCGATAAATGAATTCCAATACAGCTGTAGGAATTGATACTTAAAAAGAAGAAAAAAACATGTTTTGCCGTCGTAATCCATTCGTAGTAAATAATTGGCCAATTAAAGATATAATGTTATCAATATGAATTAAAAAACAATATATCTCAAGTAAACCAGTGTCAATGACACGTCATATGTATGACGTCACAAAGGAAGTAATTAACCTGTCAGTCATGATTAAAAATTTAACCTCTTATTTTTTTAATCGTTACATGTTTTTTTGTTTAAACTTTTTGATTGATAAACAGGAGTAATTTATTTCACTGGCTAAAATTTTTAGGATAATTAAAATATTCGAAGAAAATAATTTTTAATTAAAAAAAAACATGTGTGTCATAATAATATTGTAACTAGCTGACCCCACGAACTTAGTCAACTGTCAGAGAATGTCGTGTTACCTTTATCTAAGCTTAATTTGGTATTTAATTATTAACATAATAGCTAATACGACAGACGCAGGCCTGCCTTACTTATAATTATTCTATTGGAACAGGAATGAAAACT
Source organism: Hermatobates lingyangjiaoensis (assembly GCA_026182355.1). NCBI lineage: Eukaryota > Metazoa > Arthropoda > Insecta > Hemiptera > Hermatobatidae > Hermatobates > Hermatobates lingyangjiaoensis. Next base: position 477,658 of record JAPFBL010000041.1, on the reverse strand, counting down.
AAGTTGAAAAATCTGGAGTGGCCTACACTCAACTTTACTATAACAACGAACTTATGTGTTGTTTGATTGGTCAAACACTTTGTCCCATAATCACCCATCACACCATAGAATGCAGCAGTAAATACATATTTGATTGGGCTTAACTTTTCACTTTAACAATTTTATTCTTCTAACATAATATTTTAATTCATTAGAACATTTAAAATTTGTTTTAATAAACCTTAAAAACTGTGTAAATCAAATTTAAATAAATGCGACCAGTAAGGTAGGTGATTCATTGTTCCAAACATTTCAGTTTTTATAGTATATTGGCTTATGAAACAATCGTAATTTTTTTTTTTTTTATAAATTGCTAATCTTAGGTTCAATTTTTTACAAAATTTCATTGTTATTGGTTTAAAACATTCAAAAACGTTCAAAACATGTCCTGAATTCGTAAAAAAGTTTAAACTACATTTCTTATCAATATAATTTTTAAAAAATAAAATTCTGGACTGATCTTCATATAATGCACTATTTTTAGGTATAAAAAGTAAAAGTATGTACACGAAAGGGAGTGTTTAACTTATGCTCTATTAAATGCTAATTAGAGAATATAATGATGTCTAATTATGGTGAATTTGATTTTTAGCTGTAATTTAATTACAGCAATTATATGCCCAATTATCATCAATATTATGAGAAAGTGTGACACGCGTAGTTACTAGCTTATTAATTTATAGGATAATTAATAATCTACTAATAATATGAAATCAGTATTACGATTAATTTAATTCGGAAACATTGAACTAAGGACGTTTTTTGAATTCATTGCCGTTTTAATTGAAACGGATAGCTTGATTGAAAATTACAGGTGATTCAGTAACAGGTGTGTCTTGTGCTATTTCCTTTAAAAACAACTGCTTACTGCAGAACATGGTTTCCTTTCCTCTCAAGCTGAGTCATCCTTATAACCACTTAGCTTTTACCTTCCCAATTACTTCTAAATGATCCAAAACGATTTGATCACCTATCTCACAATTAAAACCTTTTTAACGCAAGTATCGGTCATAATTTTTGGTAAACAAAACAAAACTAACCATAGTTCTCGTTTGTTTAATCCAAAACTAAACTTTTTTTTTTTTGCAGAAATACATAAACTATTCAAGATATTTTGTTGTTTCAACAATAAAGAACAATCATGCATTCTATTTACTGTTAAACTTAATCATATAATTACAATTTATTCATAAATTGCTTTGTTTTGCTGATCAGAATTCTTCTTTTTCTCCTTCTGATGACGGCAAGGTCAAAATATTTCAGTCCAAAATTACCAGATTTTTGTTCGTGGTCACCAGATTTTGCCTATTGTATTACATATATATATATATGTATTTATATATAATTGAGTAGTAGTTTACTTATCAACGCGAGTACTTCGCACTTCCTCCTAATGACGACGGATGTCGAAATATCGAAGTGAGTTCTGTAGTGACTTTCTGTGTTCTTTCCTATTTGTCAAAGTTTATATATATATATATATATATATATATATATATATATATATAAAATAAGGTATTGTTTTCTTGACCACAAATTAATAACAAACACTTTTTCTTCTTCTCGGAATTTGGTCAGAGTTAATATACGGAATCACCTTTTTGCCAACGTTTCGTCTTTATTTTAAGACAACCTCAGGACTATAAACTAACAAAAAACAAAAAACAATGGACATTTGTCATTTCTACTTTACATTCATCTTAAAAAATTCAAAAAACTTACTTACTCAAGGCTAGCTTCTAATACCGAACCAACAAAACCGTTACCTGTCAGTGCATGTGCTGCTACCCAGCGACATTTATTGAAAACACTGTTTTTTATTACAATTAATCCATGCCAATATAAACTAAGATAACATTGCAACATTAACTGTTTATCATGGAACTATAAATCCTACTTAAACTATCAGTACCGGTTTTTTATTGCAAATATTAGTAATATTTTTTATATGTATCATAATGTAAATATATTTATATTTTTAAAAGATTGATAAAAGAAATGATACATATAAAAAATACTTCTAATACTTGCAATAAAAAACCGATACTGATAGTTTAAGTAGGATTTATAGTTCCATGATAAACAGTTAATGTTGCAATGTTATCTTAGTTTACATTGGCATGGATTAATTGTAATAAAAAACAGTGTTTTCAACAAATGTCGCTGGGTAGCAGCACATGCAATGACAGATAACAGTTTTGTTGGTTCGGTAATAGAAGCTAGCCTTGAGTAAGTAAGTTTTTTGATTTGTTATGTGATGATTGTAAAGTAGAAATGACAAATGTCCATTGTTTTTTGTATTTTGTTTGTTTATAGCCCTTAGGATGTCTTAAAATAAATACGAAACGTTGGCGAAAAGGTGATTCCATATATTAACCTGATCAAATTCAGAGATGAAGAAAAAGTGTATATATATATTTAGGTCAACTGTAGTCTCGGCATTCACGACCTTCAGACTGAGGGATTCAATTCTACGAAGTAAATTCCTGCTAATAGGTCTAACTGGAAAAGGAGCTGTCCTAATGACATGTTATACAAAATCAATGAGATAGTCAAAAAAGATTATTATCTTTTTGATAAGAACAAAAAAAGGCAAATAAATTAATTTGAAAAGAAAAGAAAAATATAGAAACCAGATAACGTAAAATATAAGTGTTAAAAGATTTGATTTTTTTTATAACTATATTAATAAAGATTAAAGTAAATAAAAGATGAATAAAGAACATGGAAAGTTAAATTAATTCGGACAAAAAATAAAGATATACAAAGCAGAGTTGAAAGAAAGTAAGAATTAATAGAGACAGTATAGTTAGAAATAGAAAGGTATGTATTAGAGATAAGGAAAAACTACGTATTGTTTGCGCAAGCTGAATCTCTCAGTCTGAAGATCGTGAATGCCGAGACTGCAGTTTACTTTAATGATACATGTTTGAAAGAAGATCTGCTGTCTATTTATACCAATATATATATATATATATACTTAAAATAAACTGTGACACATAGAAGGAAACGTAACAGTGTAACTGAATTGATGGAGGGACGATAGTCAACTGAAGAACTCTCTGGTAAGAGGGCTAAAGCAGTGCTAGAGCAAAGTAGAAAATAAAAAAAAATTAAAATAAAAAACAGAATAAAAAACTTAATAAAAGAAGAATGAAAGAAATTTAAATATGAACAAAGGGGAAGAAAACAAAAAATATAAGAAGTATATAAAAAATATAAACAAATTAAATATAAATAATTAAAAAACTGAAAGAAGATAAAATAATAATAAAAAATATTATTAAATAAAATAAAATAAAAATGACATATAAGTTTAAAAACAAAAAAACTAACGGTTTAACTTCAAGCCAGTTTTAGAACGTGCTCCTAGGATCCAAATTCAAAAGTGAGTCCTTTGTTACGTTCCTTTCTATGAACCACAGTTTATTTTACGTGTTATCAGTTCTTCTGGATTGCATTTCGTTTATCATATATATATATCCAAAAAGGACAACAAACGTTTCAAAGTAAACTATTTGTATAGAGTAGGGGTGGGGAATCTTTCTTGGAGTAAAGGCCATTTTGGCACAGTCCACTTCCCCAAAAGGCCACCAAGAATAGATAAGCAAATTCTTATATAATAGTTATATTGTAAAATACTTGATCTATCTATATTACTCAATCAGTGTATCTAAAACTGTTTCGCATCTTTCAAAAGGATTCAGTAGTGTCCTTACTGCCTTCGTTTATTACATTTGTTAACCCAGGAAAATTATTTTCCATATGCTTAGACTTTTCAAGCAATGATTAATGAATAATCTTCTTCCTAAATGCCAGAATTTTTTTCTCTTTATTACCATAATTGTAATTCTTTATATTTTGAAACATTTTTCTCAACAAACTGTAGAAGGCCACATTTCACGGTTCAAAAGGCGACATGCGGCCTTAAGGCCGCGGGTTCCCCACGCCTGGTATAGAGTAAACAGAAAAACAGACTTACAGTCTTCAATTGTTGGTTAAATTGTCATCAGAAAAGAAGAGATAGAGGTACCAAGCGCACTTGCGAATGGTCGTTTGGGGACCAACAGTGTTGTTACACGAGCGCTCGATTCAAGAGAAGTAAGAAAAACAAACTAAGAAAGTGAAGAACTGAATAATAAAATAATTAATGTGGCACAGTGAAAATAAATAATAAGGGAATAAGGAATTATAAATATTACAAAATACGAAAATAAATTTATGTTAGGATTAATAAAAACTTAAATGGTATAAAAAACAAAATAAACGTTAAAAATACTTTTAAAGGTTTTCTGACTACTTTTAAAAGTATTTTTAACTTAACGTTTTATTTTTTATTTTTACCACTTAAGTTTGTAAAATTCATAGATTTAAGTTTTTAAATTAAAAAAACTTGATTTGATTGAAAAATAGTATGATTTTCCATAAAGTGCGAAATCAGCACTTTTAAATTAATCTAAATCAGCTTAGAATCTTGGGCACCAAAAAATGTGTTTACTAGTGTAATAGGTGAATAACTAGTTCAACTATTGAATCTATCACTAACTAACTAACTATTGAATGTGCGTGCTGGTGTTTGTTTGTTTTGTGTGTGTGTGTGTTGTGTAATTGTGACAATTAAAGAGTGTCCTCAGGGTGGTGAGCTATCACTCCTGTGTGGGTGATTAGATATCCATGAGCTACGTGATACTCTAAGTAATTATCGTTATGATACACAGGAATGTGCAGATGACCTTGTTTTAAAAAAAAAAAAAGTCGAATGCTTGGCAGTGTTCCCGTTTAGATTATGCGAGACACTCACTAAATTTTTATAATATAATCGTAGATAGAGGAGAAATATCTGTTATAAATCCTACCTAAACAGTCCTTATACCAGGTGTGGGGAACCTGCAACCTTTTGAATCATGAAGTGCAGCCTTCTGCGGTTTAAAAAGTAAAATAACTAGGCGGTTAGAATCAGTTAGTAAGAAAGTCTTAAATTCAGAAACTGTTATTATTTCAATAATATATATATATATATATATATATATATATATATATATATTTATTTATTTATTTACTCTTCTTTATATAATCTAGGAGGTCTCAGAGCTTATTTTTCTTCATTCTGATTCTTCCTACGACATTTTGTCTCATATACATATCTTAGGTGTTGCTGGTCTGAATACTGGGCGGTGACTGAGTGTCGGCTTGGCGAGTAGCTGGTGGTTGGTCACCTAGTAGCTGCAGTGTGCGTGAAACCCCCGTGTGTTGACGATTAATTAATGGGTTGTGCTTCATGATTTTCATGGCTTCATATATTTGCAGTCTGGCTGGATCATTAATTTTCTTTAAAATGATGGTGTTTTGAACAAGGTCCTGGCGGGTGAGTTTTCTTCCATGTTCCTCGGAGGTGTGTCTAGCGATGGCTCCTGCTTGCAAGTGCATTGTCAGTCGTCGTGAGAGTGTGGTCGATGTCATACCGATATATTTTGAATTGTCTAGGAGCTCACAATCTCCGATATTGCAGTTATATTCGTATATGACATTGGCCTTTTGCATCTCCGGGATGACTGCATCTGGGCTATTTTTCATTATCAGGTTAGCGGTGGTTCTACTTTTATAATAAATATGGACTTGAAGACGTTCATTTTCGTTATTACATTTAACATTCCTGCGGATAATTTGTTTCAACACTCTCTCGTCTTCTTTATACGCCTCTGTGGATTGATTCTTATAGTACACCTTATGGACTGTCCTACTTCGGTCGATTGTTTGATTAGCATTGTTGGACCGGGTTTTGAGGTAGGCGTTAACTACTTTATCAAAAGAGGTGTTACTATAGCCGTTATTGATAAATGTTTGCCTTAGTTGATCGATTCTTTCATGAAACAACTGCCATGATGAAGAGGTCTTGTATGTCCTATGTACTAGAGCATGAATTGTTCCTAATTTGTAGCGTTCGGGGCACTCACTTTTTTCGTTAATATAAATTCCTTGGTCCGTTGGCTTTTGATATACAGATGTGATATAACCTTATTTACGGCCATCGATGTGCACGTCCAGAAAGTTGATTTGACCTTCTTCACCTTCCTCATGAGTGAAGTTCAGTCCAGACAATCTTTGGAATGCAATTTTTAGTGCCAGCAGCTCTTCTGTAGAATTAATGACAACTAAGCAGTCGTCTACATAGCGGCAATACAACGTGGGTTTATTTATTTGTAATACCTGGTTTTCAGTATAGCACATAAAGAAGTTTGCAAACGTTACTCCCAGAGGTGAGCCCATTGCAACACCGTCTACTTGGTAATATAAGCTTCCATCAATGTGGCGAAATGGTGATTTTGTGGTGCATGCTCGTAGCAATTTCTTCATAGTGCCTTCAGGAATGGGTGGTGAGGGCATTGTGTTTTGATGGTACATTGCATCACAGATGATGTCTATTGTGCGTTCTACTGCGACATTCGTAAAAAGTGACTCGACATCGAGTGATGCAAATTTTCCTTTTGTTTTTGTGGTTCTTAGGATGTACAGCAAGTCATCAGTGGAGGTTAGCATGTACTTCGCTGGCATATAGGGAGAAATAATTTTGTTGAGCTCCTTCGCCGTGTTGTATATTGGGGTTGTGGCCTGAGAGATGAAATCGGATGACCTGCAATATCGGAGATTGTGAGCTCCTAGACAATTCAAAATATATCGGTATGACATCGACCACACTTTCACGACGACTGACAATGCACTTGCAAGCAGGAGCCATCGCTAGACACACCTCCGAGGAACATGGAAGAAAACTCACCCGCCAGGACCTTGTTCAAAACACCATCATTTTAAAGAAAATTAATGATCCAGCCAGACTGCAAATATATGAAGCCATGAAAATCATGAAGCACAACCCATTAATTAATCGTCAACACACGGGGGTTTCACGCACACTGCAGCTACTAGGTGACCAACCACCAGCTACTCGCCAAGCCGACACTCAGTCACCGCCCAGTATTCAGACCAGCAACACCTAAGATATGTATATGAGACAAAATGTCGTAGGAAGAATCAGAATGAAGAAAAATAAGCTCTGAGACCTCCTAGATTATATATATATATTGATAAAAGTGTCGATCGTGGAATAGAAGTAAAATTAAAGTTTATCGCGACTCAGTAAAACCTGAAGAACTGATCGAGTCCTGATAAACTTTAGTTTTGTATATATATATATGTATATATATATATATATATATATAATATATATATCCACTTAAAATTCGAAAAAACGATCCAAACTGGACGCAAATCAGTTCACAAACGAAGAAAAGCAACACACAGAGAAAGAGACACACTTACAAACTCAAATTTTCGGATGATCCGTCTTCAGGAGAATTCTTCTCCTGAAGACGGATCATCCGAAAATTTGAGTTTGTAAGTGTGTCTCTTTCTCTGTGTGTTGCTTTTCTTCGTTTGTGAACTGATATATATATATATATATATATATATATATATGATCAAACCACAATAACAAATGGGAAAACAAGACTAAGATCTTTCAACCGTAACAAGCGGTCTTCGTCAGAGTTTGATCTTGATTGTTATTTCACGTGTTCATGTGAAATCTTTATAAATATATATATATATATTCACTGATAAAACGAAATACGATCCAAACTGGACACAATACGAGTTCGAGATTAACAAAGAGCAACACAAAGTAGGGAAACACACTTACAGACTCAATTTTTCGGGTAATCCGTCTTCAGGAGAAAAGAGAATGGGAGACCAAGCACGTTGTAGACGGAACTACAAAAAAAGAGTTGGGTTTTTGACTCTGACTAAGAAAGATCTTAGTCTTGTTTTCCCATTTCTTATTGTGGTTTGATCATTGATTGTTATTTCACGTGTTTATTTGAAATCTTTATATATATATATATATATATATATATATAACATCATTCACATAGTTACAAGGTCACATATGATTCCTGGTTACAAGATAAAAGTTACACTAATCCTTACAAAATTTCAATTTAGAAAAATATTTTTATAATAATAATTAGTAAAGATGGTATTACTTCAGATATATAAAATTTACAATCAAAAATCAAAATCAATCAATAAAAATCATAAAATTTACTATGAATGTACTTACTATGTTAAACATAACAATGCTGAAGTCAGTTACCATTTCTATTACTTTCAATGCTATTTCGAAAAAATTGTTTAATGATTGTTATAAGTTTTTATATAACTTTGCGTTAATAGAAGTGTTATAGAATAAAGTAATGTTATTTTGAGTATGTTAGTCAGGTCACAAATTTAATTATTAGTAATTATACAAAAATATTATACTAATTAATATAGTAAATTTAATGATATACTTTTATAAATGATGTACTATTCATAGTTATAATGATATTATATTGTTATTAATATTGATGGTTACCTATTAAAGCATATAGTTATAATAAATGTTATATTTGATGTACTTAAGTTAGTTAAATATATTATTGTATTAAATTGATGTTACCTATTAAAGCATATAGTTATGATGATAATATAATGTTATTAATATTGATGGTTACCTATTAAAGCATATAGTTATAATGATAATATATTGTTATTAATATTGATGGTTACCTATTAAAGCATATAGTTATAATGATAATATATTGTTATTAATATTGATGGTTACCTATTAAAGCATATAGGTATAATGATAATATATTGTTATTAATATTGATGGTTACCTATTAAAGCATATAGTTATAATGATAATATATTGTTATTAATATTGATGGTTACCTATTAAAGCATATAGTTATAATGATAATATATTGTTATTAATATTGATGGTTACCTATTAAAGCATATAGTTATAATGATAATATATTGTTATTAATATTGATGGTTACCTATTAAAGCATATAGTTATAATGATAATATATTGTTATTAATATTGATGGTTACCTATTAAAGCATATAGTTATAATGATAATATATTGTTATTAATATTGATGGTTACCTATTAAAGCATATAGTTATAATGATATTATATTGTTATTAATATTGATGGTTACCTATTAAAGCATATAGTTATAATGATATTATATTGTTATTAATATTGATGGTTACCTATTAAAGCATATAGTTATAATGATAATATATTGTTATTAATATTCATGGTTACCTATTAAAGCATATAGTTATAATGATAATATATTGTTATTAATATTGATGGTTACCTATTAAAGCATATAGTTATAATGATATTATATTGTTATTAATATTGATGGTTACCTATTAAAGCATATAGTTATAATGATATTATATTGTTATTAATATTGATGGTTACCTATTAAAGCATATAGGTATAATGATAATATATTGTTATTAATATTGATGGTTACCTATTAAAGCATATAGTTATAATGATAATATATTGTTATTAAAAACATATAGTTATAATGATAATATATTGTTATTAATATTAATGGTTACCTATTAAAGCATATAGTTATAATGATATTATATTGTTATTAATATTAATGGTTACCTATTAAAGCATACAGTTATAATGATAATATATTGTTATTAATATTAATGGTTACCTATTAAAGCATATAGGTATAATGATAATATATTGTTATTAATATTGATGGTTACCTATTAAAGCATATAGTTATAATGATAATGATTGTTATTAATATTGATGGTTACCTTTTAAAGCATATAGTTATAATGATAATATATTGTTATTAATATTAATGTTACCTATTAAAGCATACAGCCATTGCTTGTGTAGCCCACTCAGGTTGAAAGCAGAAATCATCGCAATATAGAGAAACAGCCTTGTGTCAGCAAAGTATCAGAGTGATGCTTAATAGTCCGTACTAGAAAGATAAATTGTGTAGAACTGCAAACGAATGAACACTCTACACCACTTAGGTTACCTTGAACCGCTGATATAACCTTCAATTAAACACTTTGAAAGTATAGGTAACTGAAAACATGAGGTTGACCAGAAATTTCCATTATCAGTAAGAAGGCAATGAGGTAACCATGTGCCTGTCTGAAACAAGGTTATGACAATTATGCTTTGAACATGCTTTCCAATTATAGTTCTGAAGACAACACAGATATCAGCGACAAGTCAAAGCTATATTATATATATTGATAAACATATTTCATATTTAACTAACCATCTATATTAAATAAATCAATATATTTTAAACTGGCTGTAATGTTTTGTTTGGACTGCTTCCAGGATTACAGTTCTTACTCATCATCAGAAATGATAACTTTTTTTTTCAGAGCCTAACTAAAACCACAAAGATTTCAATAATAATGCAATAAGTGTTTCTTTATTGATCGAATACAAAAGGAGAAGTCATGTAGATTGGCTAACCCTCATTGCAGAGCCAAAAGCTGACGATGCAAATGACGTAAAATTCAGACAGTAGATATATCTTATTGAGCAAACAAGCAATATAAGTTCTAGAAATTCGGCACTTTCGGGGGTGGGGGGGGGGAAGGAGGTGAAATGCATTTACGCACACTGTGCTGGGCTCCCAGTAAACCAAAAATTCGCCACTTAAAAGTTCCAACTGTGATAAGAATAATAGTGAAAACTTTATTATCAAACTATCTAGATGAAAAAGACTTGACTTTTTGCGGGAAATTTGGAATAGCCTTCACTCAAGTTTACTGTGAGTAAACAAACTTTAAAACTTGTTGACAATGAATTACTTCTTTAATTTTGATGCAGAATCAATTATCACTCCTTTTTTTGTTTCTTTTATGGATAATAACTGTCGATAAGATTTGTTTAAATGTGGCAGTAATCACTTTATTAGTGAAAAGAAACTTAAAATCATTGAAACATTTGACATTTTATTATTATTACTATTTTTATTACATTACCATTTTTGTTTGAGGGCTTAAATGTCACCCTACTCATACCTTGACCACATCTGCTGTATTATGATCTTTTTGTAGTTTTCAAATTCAACTTCACATTTTAAGTTTATTAATGTCTTTAAATAATTATCTCATACTTCTGTTAGTTATACCGTCTTTTTCTGAAAATAAGACAACCCTCGAAAATAAACCCTTGTGTGATTTACTGAACACTTTGGAATATAAGCCCTTCCCTGAAAATGAGACCTAGTTAAAATAAATGAATAATATAATTATTTGAATTCAGTAGGTGTCTCTAGCTGCCCTAATATTTCAAAGAATTGTTTGGAACAAAACATTACAAGAAATTCCTTGTTTACTTCTACAGTTCGTTTCAAGGAATGCACTACTTATTATAAAGTTGAATTTATCTTCAAAATACAATATATTGCAACAGTCTACATAGAGAGTGACCGGGCAGGTACAACGATTGTGCATTTCAATTTTTGTAAATCTGATTATTACCTAGTACCTATTGTACTTGAAACCCTCCCCCGAAAATAAGTCCTAGCACGTATTTTGGACCTAAAGAGAAACAAGACAGTGTCTTATTTTTGGTAAAAGACGATAGGTATGGTTTACCAAAACCTTTGTCCTCTTCAAAGCAACTGCCTTGCATTCAGATTCATTATCATCAAAGGTTTTCCTATCTTCCAAAAAAAAAATGTAGACTATTTTTATGATTGTATTTAAATCTTGCAAAAAAAAGTAGTTTATTTACAAATAAATTGCTATTAAATATTTTACATATACAGTCATACCTCTTCATATGAAATTAATTAGTTCCCGAAGCAGTTTTGTAAGATGAATCGCTAATTACACGTAAATAACTTAATGTGTATCAAGCTCTCAATAACCACCCCAAAATATAATTGATAAATTAAAATAAACAATGTAATAATTGTTATATGTGCAATAAACAAATATATAAATTATGAAATTAAATAATAATAATACGTAATAATAAGTGAAGTCATTTATCATTGATTTGAGTGACTGGGTGAGTGAACGGGAGGGTATGATGGTGGGGGTATACATACGTAGAGGAGGAGACAAACTTTTTCCTGACTGCAAAACGTACTCGTATGTACTGTACGAACACACGCGCACTTTTACTTTAAACTTAATAAAAATTATGAATTTAATATAAAATTTATTTTTTTAACTTTTTATAACTATTATCATTTTTTTTTAAATTTTTTAGAACTTTTATTCATAATTTTTTTTTTAAATTCAGAACTTTTAACTATTTTTTTATGTTTTTTTTTGCTTTTTGACCTGTTTTAACTGCTATCATCTAAGATAAGTTCCTCCTTGTCCCAGGGAGTGCCTGGATCGTACCAGTGGGAGGGGGGGGGGGGGTAGGAGTGCGATAACACAAGATAAAACGAAGCCTATCTGTGTTATAAAAAAATCACGAGATCTTGGGGGAAAATACCAAGAAATAAGCTTTATATTTTAGAGCCATGTTTACATCTGAGAGATAAAGAAACCAAACACGCACAGTGATAATCTTCCTTTCATATGATGAAGTTCATATAAAGAGGAACTGTTTTCCAGAAACAGAAAGACCTTTCGTAAGATTGAAATTTCGTAAACAGAGGAACCACTTTATTCATAAATCTGTTTGAATACTTCTTTTAAATGTTTTATTATTTTATCTCACACAGAAGCCTTCCATTTTGTACTAGTCTCT